>JAJHZJ010000250.1:962106-1349606 GCA_023548195.1 Bettongia penicillata ogilbyi
AATCTTAATTAAAATGATTTGTGATATGTTTCTTTCAGTTTACAGATGGCATAGAAACAGACAGGCTAATGCTGTCGCTGGACACTGTCGTGCAATATTAAGTCTGAGTTGACAAAGGAAACAGTCTTACTGGTTGAATGGCTTTACTCCAGAATTGGTAGTAACTTAATTTTTGCTTCTGAAGCCTTGAATTAGTTCAGCTTGTTTGTTTTGTATCATTTTCCTTGGCTCTCAGGGGCATCGCTATGTACCAATATTCCCCAAATCACAAACCGTGATTACGAAAAGGATGGCATCTTTTAAATGCTCACATGACACTGAACAACACAGCTCATTATTTCAGAGACTCAGCAGCATAACAAATAAAGAAATACAATTTCATCCATAAATTTCACCCTGAAGATAATTGAGAGCTTTGGGATAATCTGTGCCATTTAATTTTTTTTTTCTAATTTGATAGAAGCCAATTTCTGCCACTAAAGAAAAATAACAGTGGTGTGTTCTTGTGATCAACTTTATACCATTTGTATAGGAATAATGAACTAGCACATCTTGAGAGAGAGAGAGACAGACAGACAGACAGACAGAGAGACAGACAGGCAGAGACAGAGAACAGACACAGGGAGACAGAGACAGGGGAAGAAAGGGAGAGGAAAGGAGGGGGAGTGAGAAAAAAGGGGAAGAAAGAGAAAGGGGGAGAGGGGAACAGAGAGAGAGAGAGAGAGAGAAAGAATATTTCCCCATTGAAATTGTTTTTCTATGAGGAGCCAAGATGGCAGAGTAGAAAGATACACATATGCTAGCTTCTAACCCACAGCCCATAAAATATCTGTAAAGAAGAGCTCCCAACAAATTCTGGAGCAGTGGAAGCCACATAACAACAGAATGGAGGAGATTTCTGTTCCAGAGAGGCCTTGAAAAATCAACATCAAAGGTCTGTTGCTCACCGGACACAAAGCAGAGCCCAGGCCTGGCTTGGCCGCATGGCACTGAGAGGAGCAGATCCGATTGGGCTTCCAGGATGGAATATCCAGCAGCAGCACAGGTCCCTCCACCCACAGGCACAAAGGTCAGTGAAAGAGTCTTTTCATGTTGCCAAGAGGGGAGCAGGGAGTCTCCATAACTCAGGTCCCCTTGGGAGGCAGCAGTGGAGGCAGCAGCAGACACAGAAGCAGACCCAGCAGATAGAGGCTCCCAAAGCAAACAGGAGCTCAGATCCATTGTTGAAGGTCTCCACATAAATCCCCTGAGGGAACTGAGCTCTGTGTGGCAGCCCTGCCCCCACCTGAGAACCTGAACTTAATCTCTCACTGAATAGTAGCCCCACCCTCACCGAAAGCCCTGAGGCTGGGAAGCAGCATTTGAATCTCAGACCCTAAGCACTAGCTGGGTGTAACTGGAGGCAAGGTGGGTGTGGTGAGGAAACTCAGAAGTCAAGTAACTACCTGGGAAAATGCCCAGAAAAGGGGAAGAAAATAAGACTATAGAAGGTTACTTTCTTGATGAACAGATATCTCCTCCCATCCTTTCAGATGAGGAAGAACAATGCTTACCATCATGGAAAGACATAGAAATCAAGGCTTCTGTATCCCAAACATCCAAAATAAATATTCAATGGGCTCAGGCCATGGAAGAGCACAAAAAGGATTTTGAAAATCAAGTGAGAGAGGTGGAGGAAAAACTGGGAAGAGAAATGAGAGAGGTGTAAGAAAAGCATGAAAAGCAGGTCAACACCTTGCTAAAGGAGACCCAAAAAAATGCTGAAGAAAATAACACCTTGAAAAATAGGCTAACTCAATTGGCAAAAGAGGTTGAAAAAGTCAATGAGGAAAAGAATGCTTTACAAAAGCAGAATTAGTCTTTGGAAAAGGAGGTTCAAAAGCTCACTGAAGATAATATTTCTCTCAAAATTAGAACAGAACAGATGGAGACTAATGACTTTATGAGAAACCAAGAATCACAAAACAAAACCAAAAGAATGAAAAAAATAGCAGACAATGTAAAATATCTCATTGGAAAAACAACTGACCTGGAAAATAGATCCAGGAGAGACAATTTAAAAATTATAGGACTACATGAAAGCCATGATCAAAAAAAGAGCCTAGACATCATCTTTCATGAAATTATCAAGGAAAACTGCCCTGATATTCTAGAACCAGAGGGCAAAATAAGTATTCAAGGAATCCACTGATCACCACCTGAAAGAGATCCAAAAAGAGAAACTCCTAGGAACATTGTGGCCAAATTCCAGAGTTCCCCAGTCAAGGAGAAAATATTGCAAGCAGCTAGAAAGAAACAATTCCAGTATTGTGGAAATAGGGTAACACAACATCTAGCAGCTTCTACATTAAGGGATAGAAGGGTGTGGAAAATGATATCCCAGAAGTCAAAGGAACTAGAACTAAAACCAAGAATCACCTACCCAGCAAAACTGAGTATAATACTTCAGGGGAAAAAATAGTCTTTCAATGAAATAGAGGATTTTCATTCTTGATGAAAAGATCAGAGTTGAAAAGAAAATTTGACTTTCAAGAATTAACAGAAGCATGAAAAAGTAAACAGCAAAGAGAAGTCATAAGGGACTTACTAAAGTTGAACTGTTTACATTCCTACATGGAAAGACAATATTTGTAACTCTTGAAAACTTTTTTCAGTATCTGGGTAGTTGGTGGGATTACACACACACACACACATGTGCATATGCACATGCACACACACACATGCACACCCACACACAGAGACAGAGAGCACAGAGTGAATTGAATAGAATGGGATCATATCCTTAAAAATGAAGTTAAGCGGTTAGAGAGAAATGTATTGGGAGGAGAGAGGGAGAAATGGAATGGGGCAAATTTTCTCTCATAGAAGAGGCAAGCAGGAGGCTTTGTAGTGGAGGGAAAAAGAGGGGAAGTGAGAGAAAAATATAACGTTTATTCTCATCACATTCGACTAAAGGAAGAAATAAAATACACACTCATTTTGTTATGAAAACCTATCTTATAATATAGGAAAGTGGGGGTGAAGGGGATAAGCAGGGTAGGGGGATGATGGAAGGGAGGGCAATGGGAGGAGGGAGCAATTTGAAGTCAACACTCTTTGGGAGGGACAGGATCAAAAGACAGAAGAGAAACAATGGGGGGCAGGATAGGATGGAGGGAAATACAGTTAGTCTTACACAACATGACTATTATCGAAGTCATTTGCAAAACTACACAGATAAGGCCTATGTTGAATTGCCTGCCTTCCCAAAGGGAATGGGTGGGGAGGGAGGGATGGGGAGAATTTGGAACTCAAAGTTTTAGGAACAACTGTTGAGTATTGTTCTTGCTACTAGGAAATAATAAATACAGTTAACGGGGAATAGAAAATTATCTAGCCCTATAGGACAAAAGAGAAGATGGGGACAAGGGAAGGGAGGGATGATAGAAGAGAGGGCAGATTGGTGATAGGGGAAATTAGAATGCTTGGTGTATTGGGGTGGGGGGAGGGAATAAAAGGGGAGAAAATTTGGAACCCAAAATTTTGTGAAAATGAATGTAAAAAAATGTTAAATAAATAAATTTGAAATTGTTTTTCTAGTACCACTAATGAATTGGCCAGTTTAGTTCCTGTGAACACTACAAGAAGCAGTAAGTTCAATATGCCAAATATTTGGTTGGCCCTTTTTTTTCTGTCAATTGTTTTAATACTAATTTAATACTAATTTTACATCCCTTTATAACATGTCCAATTTTTCTCCCCATCTCTCACCTCCCCCACCCCTAATACTTTGCATTCTGATTACCCCCTCCCTCAATGTACCCTCCTTTCTATCACACTCCACCCTTCCCTTATCCCTATGTTCTCTCTTTTCTTTAGGCCAAGACAAATTTCTATATCCCATTACCTGTGTTTCTTATTTCCCAGTTATATGCAATAATAATTCTCAACATTTGTTTCTAATACTTTGAATTCTAACTCCTCTCCCTTCCTTCCTCCTTACCCATCCTCACTGAGAATGCAAGCAATTCAATACAGACTAAATATGTGTCATTTTGCAAAAGACTTCCATAATAATCATGTTGTCTAATGCTAACTATATTGCCCTCTATCCTACTCTATCCCCCCTTAATTTTTATTCCCTCATTTCACCTTGTCCCTTCCCAAAAGTCTTTATTTTTAGTTACTCCCTTCTCCCATTTGCCCTCCCTTCTATCATCCCCCTCATCCCACTTGTCACCTCCTCCCCTGCTTTCCTATACTGTAAGACAAATTGTCATACCAAATTTAGTTCTTCCCTCCTTAAGCCATATGTGAAGAGAGTAAGCTTCACTTTTCCTCTCTCCCCTTATCCCTTTTCTCTTCCATTAAACAAGATTTTTCTTATCTCTTTTATGAGTTTCAGCCTGCCCCATTCCATTTCTCCCTTTCTCCTCCAAATATATTCCTCCCTCACTCCTTGATTTTTATTTTGTTTTATTTTTGTGGATATCATGTCTTCTGATTCAACACAACCTGTACTCTCTGTCTATATGTGTGTGTATGTGTGTGTGTGTATACAATCTCTCCACCTACCCAAATAATGAGAAAAGTCTCAAGAGTTACAAATATTTTCTTTCTATGTAGGAATGTAAACAGTTCGATTTTAGACAATCTTTTATGATTTCTCTTTCCTGTTTACCTTTTCACGCTTCCCTTGATTCTTTTGTTTGAAAGTCAAATTTTCTCTTTAGTTCTGGTCCTTTCATCATGAATGCTTGAAAGTCCTCTATGTCATTGAATGACCATTTATTCCCTTGAAGTATTATACTCAGTTTTTCTGGGTAGATGATTCTTGGTTTTAATTCTTGGTTTTAATTTAATTTGAAGCTGCCAGATCCTGTGTTATCCTGATTGTATTTCCTGGTCACCATAGCTGCTGCTGTTGCTGCCATAGCCTCAGGTTATTGCTGAAGGAACCCCTTTCTCCTCTAACCCAGCTCAGAAAGCCCTCCCACACTGACCTTCGGAGCTTTCTTTGTCACTTGTGGGTTAAGGTATCTGGGATCCTCCTTGGGAACTCTGCACCAAAGGTCCATTCAAATCCTATTCCTCCCAGTACCATGCAGCCAGTGCTGAGCTCCACTCTGCTCAGTGCCCCATGAGATAGATCTTTCCTGTCAGCCTTCCAGGTTACCTTTGACTGGAAACCTCTTTTGCTCTGTTGTTCTGTGACTTCTGCTGCTTTAGTATTTGTTGAGTCATTTTTTACAGATATTTTGTGCGCTGTGGGGGAAGTGCTTGAGTATATGTGTCTTTCTACTCTGCCATCTTGGCTCCATCTCCTGGTTGACCTTCTACAAGAATAAAAGTTCAAAGGATCTTAGAGCTAAAATACCATAAGCCTCATCAACTACAACCTCCTCCATCTGATAGATGAGTGAAAGCAAGGCACAGAAAAGCTAAGGCAGTTGTTGCCACTCATATAGCTATTTAATGGCTGAACTAGAACAAGCATGTCTCTTGTTTCCAAATCAAATGGTCTTTCCATTTTGTTCTATTTTAATGACTTCAGCATGTAGCATATAAGTTTTGAAGGCATGGACAATTTCATTTCTTGTCCTTATATTCCTAGTATCTGGCATATAGTGGATCTTTAATAAATAGTACTTTGTAAATTAAAAATTGAGGTCTCACTCTAATGCATAAAATGGCCAATGATTTATATTTATGGATGAGACCCAGGCCAAGAAGTCCTGATGGAATTCAGCCTTTTATGCCATTAAATCCCATTCACCTTTAAAACACAAAGTTGTAGACTGGGCCTGAGTCAAGCCAAGATAAGGGTCATTTGGGTATGATATTAAACAGAATGAAACACTTATAGTCTAACCAAGAAAAGGAGGTTTGCTTAGATGTTGAAGAGTAAGAGCACTCAACAAACTGAGTGAGAGTGCCACATTGTTTCAGAGGAGCACAGCTTCCTCTTGTTAGTCATCGTGTTGATCCAGTCAGAAAGAAGTCTGCAAACTTGCACGCCTTGTGATCTTTTCTACTCAGGTCAACAAGAAGACATCTAAGAACCAGATCCTAAGTCTTAGGAACCTGACCCAATCAAGTCTTAAGGATGGTACCAAAACCTCTTAAGGGAAAAAGCTATCTTAATCTGCAAAGAGTAGACTTTTTGGAAAGCTATCCTGGCTTGCATTGCAAGGCCCTGGGAAATTTACTAAGTCTGTGACCTTGGGCAAGTCAACAAACCTCTTAGTGTTAAGGAAAATTTTTGAGAATAAGTTGGAAAGGAGTTTTGCAGGGAGAAGGAAATTTCTTACCAGGGAGTTTAATATTCAGACAAAATCACAATCGAAAGAAAGAAAAATTCTCAATGCCTGGCATATACTAGATACTTAAAACATGATTATTGAGATCTCTTTTTTTTGCTTAGATTGAAAAATGTGTGCATGTAAGTACTAAGAATCAGATTTGTCTTCACTGAAGAGCTATCTCATCTTCTGAGAACATAGAAGCATTCAAGTAAACTGAGTTCAATTCAGTTTAGTAAGTATTGATTAATCCCTACTAAATGTAAGGCACAGTATTGGCTGCTGAGGGTATAGACAAGAACAACACTACCCTTGTAAACCTGAAGGATGTGAAATGTAAAATGAGGGGATTGGGCTAGATTACCTCTTAATATCTCTTTTAGCTCTAAATATAGGAGTCAAAATGACTGAAGAGAAGCAGGGACCTGCATGAGCTCTCCACTCAAACCCCTCAATATAGCTGTTAAAAATGACTCCAGAGACATTTTAGAGCAGCAGAAGCCACAAAATGACAGAGTGAAACAGATTTCCAGTCCAAGGCAATCCGAAAGGCCAGCAGGAGCGATCTATTGAACAGGGCTTAGAGTAGAGCACAGCCCAGGTTGGGTCATGACATAACAGGCAGGACTGGAGTAGCCCTCAGGCTCTGAATCACTGCACTACAGTTTTCAGAATTCTCAACCCATAAACACCAAAGATAGCTTCAAGGGTCAGTGGAAAAGTTTTCTCACCTAGGTGAGAGAGAAATTTGGTCAGGCCCCAGCCCCAGCCTATTCCCTTTCCTCAGGGCAGTGTGAGCTACTGTTGCAGGGGCCAGTTGCTTCTTGAGCTCTCAGCCTACAGACTGTGGGGGTAATCAAGTGGCTGATCTAGGGCACAGTCCCGGGTGGTGGTCCTGCAGCAAAAAAAATGCTGGTGTGGCAGAATTAGTGAAGGCTATGTAGAGGGAAGCCTATTTACAGATCCAGGGCAGAAAACAGTGCTTGTGGTTACTCATAGACCAGAACGCAGACAAGGAAAGAAGTAAACACCTCTACTTTGATCATACCACTTTGGAGGAGCTGAGAATTTACAGGTTTCTAGTGATATCTCTGAAAGCAGCTGCACAAAGCCCCTAAAACTAAGGGCAGTGCACCTTCCACTTAACAAGGAGCTCAGGTGTCAAGTAATGGGTTAGAAAAATGACCAATCATGGGGGAAAATAAGACTACAGAAGGTTATTTTCTTGGTGAAAAGGTATGTTCTTAGGATGAGGAAGATAAAAGCATACAACTGGAAGAAGATAGCAAGCTCAAGGCTTCCTACATCCAAAGCCTCCAAGAAAAGTATGAAATTATCTCAGGGCATGGAAAAGCTCAAAAAGGATTTTGAAAATCAAGTAATAGAAGTAGAGGAAAAATTGGGAAGAGAAATGAGAGTGATGCAAGAAAATCATGAAAAATGAATCAACAACATGCTAAAGAAGATTAAAAAAAACGCTGAAGAAAATACCACCTTTAAAAATAGACTAAACCAAATGGCAAAAGAGATCCAAAAAGCCAATGAGGAGAAGAATGACTTAAAAAGCTGAATTGATCAAATGGAAAAGGAGGTCCAAAAGCTTACTGAAGGAAATAGTTCCTTCAAAATTAGAATGGAGCAAATGGAAGCTAATGACTTTATAAGAAATCAAAAAATTATAAAACAAAATCAACATGATAAAAATAGAAGACAATGTGAAATATCCCACTGGAAAAACAACTGACCTGAAAATAAATCCATGAGAGATCATTTAAAAATCATTGGTCTACCTGAAAACTGTGATAAAAAAAAATATCCTAGACATCATCTTCCTTTTTCTTAAATTAAATTTATTTTATTTGTTTTCAGTGTTCAACAGTCACTTCCATATATCTTAGATTTTTCCCCTTCATCCCTCTCATTCCTCCCTCCCTCCCTGAGACATTATACAATAATATATAGGTTCTACATGTATTTTCCTATTAAATACATGTTGCATAGAAGAATTAAAATGAATAGGAGAAACCATAAAATAAAACAAAACAAAACATAACACAAAAGAAAATAGTCTGTTTCTATCTGCAGTCCAATTCCATAGTTCTTTCTCTGGATGTGGAAGGCATTTTGCCTCGAGCCCATTGGAAATTATTTAAGACCATGCATTTCAATGAAGTGCTAAGTCTACCAGAAAAATTCCTTGCCCACGGTGGCTGTTGCTTTGTACAATGTTCTCCTGGTTCTGCTCCTTTCACTCAACATCATTCATATAAGTCTTTCTAGACTTCCCTGAAGCCTTTCTGTTCATCATTTTTCATAGCAAAATAGTATTCCATTACATTCATATACCACAATTTGTTTAGCCATTCCTCAGGTGAAGGGCATCCCCTTGATTTCCAATTTTTAGCCACCACAAAGAGAGCTGCTATAAATATTTTTGTATATGTGGGACCTTTTCCCATTTCTGTGACCTCTTTGGAATAGAGTCTCAGAAGCAATATTTCTGGGTTAGACATTATCTTTCAAGAAGTTATCAAGGAAAACTGCCCCAACATTCTAGAGATATTCTACAGAGGGGAAAAATAGAAATTGAAAGAATCTGCCAACCACCTCCTGAAAGAGATCCCAAAAGGAAAACTCCTAGGAATATTGTAGCCAATTTCAAAAGGTAGCAAGTCAAGTAGAAAATATTGCAAGCAGCCAGAAAGAAACAAAGTATTGTGGAAACACAATCAGTATAACACAGAATTTAGTAGCTTCTACACTAAGGGATCAAAGGACTTAGAAAAATGATATTCCAGAGGTCAAAGGAGTTAGGATTAAAATCAGCAAACTCAGCAAAACTAAGTATAATGCTTTAGGTGGGGAAATGCAATTTCAATGAAATAGAATATTTCCAAGCATCCTTGCTGAAAAGAACAGAGCTGAAGAGAAAATATGACTTTCAAATGCAAAAATCAAGAGAAACATGAAAAGGTAAACAAGAATAAGAAGCCAGAAGAGAATCATTGAAGTTGAATTGTTTACATTCCTGCATAGAAAGATGATATTTGTAACTCATGGGAACTTTCTAAGTGTCAAGGGTGTTAAAGGGAATATATAAAGTATTTTTCATATTTCCAGTGTTGAAATTACTAGGTGAATCTCAAGTACATTAAATGTATTTGTTAGAGACCTCCAGGGAATATTTATACAATGCATCTGCTTTGAGTCAAACAATCCATATGCATTATAAATATCATCTCTATGGAATGGCCATTATATTCACATTCTCCCTCCCCAGGTGATCTAGGACTGTGGGTGATAAACTCAAATATGAACAGGGGCCAGTAAACCATTCATAAGAATCCCTATGACCCTCATATTTACTTAGAAAATCAAATGTTAATGTTACCTGTGTTGTATTGCATTTTTTATTTTGTTAAATATTTAACAATTACATCTTAGTCTCATTTTTTTCTGCACATGAGAGTGTTGTGGGTTGCATTTACTAGGTTGGTAGCACTGGCACAAAATGTTCTCCCAAAAGTCTGATACAGTTTTCCAATACATAGAATCCAAGCGAAAGTGGGCTGAAGCTTAGAAAGCACATGTGATGAAGGAATAATTTACTTCTTGGTTGATGGAAACATTTCTCTCCAAACAAATTCAAATGACTCCTCAATTCAAATTTTGGAGCAGCAAAGATGACAAAAGGTCAGAGTGAGACATGTTTCTACTCTAAGACAACTTAAGAGGTAGGAAAAAGAAATCAATCACACCAGAGTGGGAATCTGCTTGGAGCACAGCCTGGAAGTGCACAGTCTTAAAGATGGTTTTTATAGTAAATGCAGTAGAAGCATCAACTTTGGGAGCTTTCAGCCCGGAGACAACAGGAAGGGTCTTGGACAACTGATCAGAAAACGATTCTAGGGGGACCCTTTGTTGGTACTGGTGGCCGCTGGCACTGACTGATAACTATTGTTCACATGTAATTCTGGGTTTCAGTTCCAGGGTGAAGATGAGCTCTTGTGATTGTTCATAAGGGAGCAGGGCTCTCTTCAAAATTCCAAGGCAGAGACAATCACTAGTATTTTTGGATATGAGGTAGCAGGATCTCTTCCTGGGTGAAAATCAGAACTCAGACCAAGAGAGCAGTAATCATATTTTTCCATTTTAGACTCACCAAAAACGTGCAGACCTCCAGAACTAGCTATGAAAACAGAAATATGGAAAAGCTAAAGCTTGAGAAAGTGCCACTATACCCCGGGTGGCGATAGTTCAACTTTAACATAAAGTTCAAAGTCAAGCAATGGGCTGGGAGAAATAAGCAAGCAACAACAGCAATAACAACAAAACCTTCAGGTAAGGCCAAGACATAAACTCAAAAGAGGACCACAGTGTGAAAATGGCTACAAAGCCTTAAAACGTATTAATTAGATGAAAGCCCAACAAGAATTCCTAAAAGTTAAAGAGACAAGAGAGGAAAAATTGGGAAAACAAAGGAAAGTGATGCAAGAAGATTATGAATAGAGATTAAAAGAGATACAAAAATAACTGAAGGAAAAAATCTTTAAAAAGAGACTTGGACTAATTTTATAAGAGGTACAAAAATTCACTAAAGAAAAGAATACATTAAAAGAGAGAATAGGCCAAATAGAAAATGAGGTACAAAATTCACTGAAGAAAATAATCCTTACAAATTAGAATTGGCCAAGTAAAATCTAACAACTCTACAAGACATGATGAAGCAATAAAATAAAGTCAAGAGAATGAAAAAAATGTGAAATATCTGATTGGAAAAATAAATGACCCATAAAATGGATCAAGGAAAAACAATTTAAAAATTACTGGAATAACTTAAAACCATGATCAATGAAAGAAACTAGACATCTTATTTCAAGAAATCATGAAGGAAAACTACCTCAAACATCTTAGATCAAGTGAAAAATAAAAATTGAAAGAATCCATTGATTACTTCTTGAAAAACATCCCAAAATGTAAACTCCAAGGAATATTATGGCGAAATTCCATATCTCCCAGGTCTAGAGGAAAATATTGCAAGCATCCAGAAAGAAATAATAAAAGTATCTTGGAACCACAGTGAAAACTGTACAAGATTTAGATACAATACTGTATACAAAATACTGTAAAACTACTGGTTTGTTTCCTAAAGAAATAAAAGGAAAAGGAAATGATCTCTTTATAGGAAAAATATTTATAGCAGCTATTTTTATGGAGGTAAAGAACTGAAAATTGAGAAGGTGCTCATTAACTGAGGAATTTCTGAACAATCTGTGGCATCTGATTTTGATGGAGTACTACTGTGCTGTAAGAAATCTTGATGGGGATATTTTCAAAAAACAAAACAAAACACGGGAAGTCCTACATGAACTGATGTAAAATGAAGTGAGAAGAAATGAATGATCATTGTAAACAGTAACAGAAATATTGTAATGAAGATCAGCTATGAAAGACTTAGCTACTCTCATCAATAAATGACCCAATATAATTTCAAAGGACTCATGATAAAAGAGACTGCTATCCCCCTCCAGAGAGAGAACTTATGAACTCTGAGTGCAAATTGGATTATATTTTTCTCTACTTTATTTTGTGGTTTTTGCAGTATAACTAATAAGAAAATGTTTTACATGATCTCACATGTATAACATATTACTTTTCTTGCCTTTTCAGTGACTAGGGGTGGGGTGGCAGGGAGAAAGAGAATAAAAAAAATGTTAAAAAATAAAAACAAATTTTAAAATACCAAAAGAAAAATTTGTATACCAAATACAAAAAGATATCCTGAAATATTATAGCATTATTGACTTAGAGCTTGAAAGGACCTTAGAGATCATCTGGTCCAATATCCTTATATTATAGATGAGGAAACTAAGAGTGAGAGAGATATGTTACCTGTTTAATGATGAGATTTTTTGAGGCTGGGGATTTTTATTGACATTCTTTTTTCCCCAACACTTAACATAATGTTTTATGCCTACAAAACTCTGAATAAACAAATGCTTTTTGACTTACTAACTCATTATCCAGCATCACCTAGGCAGTAAGTAGAAGAATGAAGATTTGAATGCACATCCTCTAACTCCATAGTTGGGTGCTTTTTTACTGCCTTCTGAGTCAGTGACTGAAATAATCTTTACTTTACTAAATCTTGTTGGAAGGAGGGATTGTCATGTTACCAATCCAAGACAATACCAAATGCCAAGATGGTTCCAAATACTGCTAAACATGGAATGCATCATTGTTTAATTTAATTTAATAATGTCTGTTGGAATCTTCTCTGAAATCGATAAGCAAACAATATATATTTTTTTAATTTTGTGAGAAGCACAGTACATAGTCAACAAGCTTAAATGCTGCCTGTGACAAATACTGGCTGTGGAACCCTGGTGGCCAACAAATATTTCAGTGTTCTAGGCAACGCAGTAAAATTTAATTTGCAGAGAATGTGCATAGTTTTTATTTTTGAATTTATGATATGATTTTTAGTAAATTACCTTCATGTTTTATATATTAGCTGATGTGACAAACATTATGTGAAAACTTCTAAGGCCTTATCTAACTCAATGGTGATGCATGTGTTATCACTATAATGATCTTCATCCGTCACTCTAGCTCCATACTTCCCTGACATGTTATGCTGATGATGCATTTTTGCTTATTGTTAATGTAATTTTGCTTCTTAATGGGAAGGTCTTTCCCATCTATTAATAGGCCCATGTGACCTGCTTAAGTCACATGGAAGCCTGAATCACACGACTCAAGTTACATGGAACAGAAAAGGGTGAAATTGGAAGGGTAGAACAGGAAGAGGTAGGGCTAGAACTGAGCTGAGAGGAAGTTGGTCAGAGAGCAATCAAAGCTGGGAAAGGCAGCAACTAGAATGAGTGGGAGAGCTTGTTTGTCATTGTTTAAGGGAGTTGGTTTGTGGGAAGCCTAATGAGGGAAGGGCTGGGGTGGTAGTGCCCCCTGCATTGTTACTGTGTACAGATTTCTTTGTTACTATGATGGATTTGGCTTTCTGGCATCTGAATAAATGTTTTGGTTCTGTCTTCCATGTGGAGAGTCTGTTGTATTTCAGGATTGAGAATTATGCCAGCATATTCATAGGTACTGCAGGTGATATAAATATCACATTGGTGCTACATACGTTTTTGCAATTCTCTCAGTTAAAACAACTCTCAATTTTCTAATTAGTAAGCTTTTATTTTTTTTTATTTTCCATGCCTCCAAACCAAATGATCAAAGAAATAAAAATTAAGCCTTCATAAAATTATGCATAGTAAAGTAAAACAAATTTCCTTTTTAGCAATATTCAAAAAGGCATATCTCATATTATGTTTTGTGTCTACCACTTCTGCCTCAGGAAAATGGTAGGAGGCTTCCACTTTGGTCCTCTGGAATTACAATTTGTAGTTGTATTGATCAGAGTTCTAAGGTCTTTTGAGGTTGTTTTTCTTTATAATACTGCTCTTATTGCATATATTTCCTCCTGGTTCTGCTCATTTTACCATCTCAGTTTATATAGGCCTTCTCAGTGTCCTCTGAAACTTTCCTTTTTGTCTTTTGTTATGATGTAGCAATATTCCATTACATTGACATACCACAATTTGTTTAGCCATCCCCTGATAGAGGTAGGCACCCCTTATTTGTTTTGAGAATTTTGCTACTATGACAAGAACTGCTCTAGTTTTGTGGTATATTTAGATCATTTCCCCCTTTCTTTGATCTCTGCAAGGTCAGTAATGTTAGTATTGGCTCAAAGGGTACATGTAATTTAGTATCCTTGGAAACAAAACTTCAATTTCAGCTAAATTTATTATAGGGAGTTTCATCATCTGGACATTCCCTATAACAAAGGAATCTCAGGTCCAGTCCTAATCCTTATCCTTAAGTTTTAGTGGTAAGAAAATTTCATTGCAATGAATTATTTTGAACTGATGAACTCTGAGTGAAGATTGATGCATACTTTTAAACTTTATTTTTCTTGAATTTTGTGTGAATTTTGCAAGAGGGAAAATGTGGAAATATGTTTCGTGTGACTTCACATGTATAATCAATATATTACTTGCCTTCTCTATAGATTGGGGAGAGAGAGAAAAAGAAAGAGGGGAGGAGAGAGAGAGAGGGAGAGGAAGAGAGAGAGAGAGAGAGAGAGAGAGAGAGAGAGAGAGAGAGAGAGAGAGAGAGAATTTGGAGCTCAAAATTCCTAAGACTGGAAGATAAATTATTTTACATGTAAATGGGAAATATTTAATGAAATAAAAATATATTAAAAATTAAAAGCCTAACTCTGAACATGACTCATTCATGGATAGGATTCTACTAAATTCTTTGAATTCATTCTTCACCTTCTTTCCCAATATGCCCCAGAAATTTTAGTGTTAATAATGAGCAAGCTAACTTTACAAATAAAGCAAATCTTGACATCAGAATGCCATTGAACAGAATGGTAACTAATCATTGTTGAGCTTGGGATAAGTCTCACACAATGTGTTCCAGGGCTAGCAACCATAAATGGACCATTAAATCAATTTTTTTCAGACAAATTAACTTGGGGGAAGGGGAAGAAACCCTAAGAAACCGCCTAGTGGAAATACATTTCAAAACATAATGATGTCATTTCATGGGATTTGGGAGTTAGGGAAGGTTCACTGAAATCATAAATTTAGAGCCAGAAGGAAACTCTCAGGCCATCCATGCTATCTCCTCAAGTCTACTCACGGTTTAAGAAACTCGAGTGGCAATCAGGACTGCTTTCTTTTTTAAATAATTATCCATGGAAATTAGGCACTAAGGAGAATTATTGGTGCTACTAAACTCAGACTAAATGCCCATGCCCTGGAGAAAATCCCCAGTTGCCTAACCCTGGCTTTTGATCTGACACTGAGTTGTTCTCAAAATGATAGAATAATTACCATGAAATCAACCCAAGGGCAAGACTTCACAATGTATATCTTTCAGGGTACTGCCAATGATTGGAAATGCATTGCAGTTTTCCAGAGATATCTAGTATGCTAAAGCAAGATTAAACATTTCTATCCACTGAAATATTCTACTAACTTTGTTACACAGTTCTACTTTTCAGACGGCCATTTAAAAGCCAACTTGGATTACATGTTTTGTTTTGTTTTGTTCTTTTGAGATGTGGTGCAATTCATTTGGGTAGTTTCATTGTGCCAACTTGTGAGAGAAAATAGCACATGTAAGTAAGTCAGACAATTGTGAAAAAAATCCCTATGGTAAAAAGACAATCTCAGCAGCAGTCAGACAAAGAACACACATTAATTAAGCATCTATTGGGTGCAAGGCATTACCTTAAAGTTGAGGAAATATGAAGTTTAAATAAGACAGGCCACACCCAATTGGAATTTATAATTTAATGGGTATTAAGGCAGATTAGAGATTATCTCAAGATCTCTTCCAGTTGTTTCAGTCAAGGAGAAAAAGATAATATAGCTAAGGCATTTTCTATTTATCAGCTATATTCAAATCATTTTCCTAAACAAAAGTCTTGCTTTGTCATTTAAAAATGTCTCCAGTCATATTAATTTTTTTTCTCTGATGTTGAATATCACAACCTAAGGAGCATTTTACCTCAAAACTATTTACAATCTAAATGTAGATCCTTTTTCTCAAAGATGCTCAGTTTTCTTCAATCTTAACAAAAATCAAAACAAATAACAAATGTTTTCCCTTAACCCTGAAACTCCCTCTCTCATTTCTCTTTTACCACCAGATTTCTGAAAAAAACTTTAAAAAAATTGCTGGCTAACTAACTAATATTTTTGTAGGATTTTAAGCTATGTGAAGTACTTTGTAAGTAATATCTCGTTTGATCTCCACAAAATCCCTCGGAAGTTAAATGCCATTACTATTCCCATTTTACAGATGAGGAAACTGAGATAGACTGAAGTGCTCAGAGGTATACAGATAGTAAGTGGTCTTAAGCTGGATTTAAATTCATCTTCAATTTGCTACCTCCACTCCCTCCTCACACATGAACAGTATTAGGTTGGAATCTGGGGATCTACCCATCATCAATACAGCTTCTATATCCACTTTTCTAAAGAAGAAGTACTCTCCAAGGTCCTAGTGATGTCTCGGTGTTTCAATAGCTTTATCCATAAAATCTGAGAGTTGGAATAAATGATCCCTAAGGTCCACAACAATATAGTTCTAATTCAGCATGAATGCAGCATACAGTTTAATTTATTCTTGTTTTATTCAAAAGTTAATCTCTTGACTATGATAGGAATTGTGAAGTAAAATGCAATCAATTTGAGGCCAGAGATTTTAGTTTTTCTTTTTATCCCTAGTGCCTTGCATTAGTGCCCAACAACCAACTAGTTTGTGCCTGGTGGACACAAACTCAATCTAGGTTGAATTGAATTGTTATTATATGATTCTATGACTAAGTTTTCTTAATTCTGAAATTCATGACATTATACACAAACTAAAACAGAAAAAGCTACAAGTGAAATAGTAAATATCTATTATGCAAAATTTGCATGAAAAGTCTATGATAAATTCAACCTACTGCTTTCAAAATTGTCATGCTTTTCTATACGTCCTTCTGAATTTTCTAACATTCTTTTTTTTGTGGACTAGTTTCTTTTAAATGATCATCTTTTATTTCTATTCTCTTTGGGGGGTTGAGGGTGGGCAACACTATCACTAGATCCTTTGTTTCCTCCAAGTTTCTTGCAAATAAAAAAAGAAAAACATAATTTTTTAAACAAATAAGCAGAATAAAGCAAAAAAAAACTACTCATCCAAAAAAAGTCTTATTCTACATGCTGGATTCATGACCTATTAAAATGACTAGGATATATTTAAGGTCCCTTCTAGCTTATAATATAAATATTAGATAATGATTTTCTTTTTCTTTTGAGAAGGGGATATATTTCTCTGTTCCCTCCTTCCCTCTGAACATTTTTGGTCACCCCCTGACTTAAACTTTCTCTTTCCAGAGCATTAACACCTTATAAACTAATTAGTAATATTTTTTTCCTCCTAGTCCATGAATTTGAAGCTCATTGTTTTGTCACACAGAGCTAGACTGTATAGCTTATAAAGTCTCTTATTTGCAATTTATTTGTTCCATCAAGGAAAATTATATATTTTGCCGAATGTTTTCTTGGCCTATATTTTATGTTGGTTCAAATGTGTCAGAGATGATTAGCATCTCATTTTTCTCCTCTGTCACACTTGACTTTCAATTAAGCCTCTCACAATCCTTTTTATTTTTTGATTTGGCTACTGCAGCAGGGAGATGACCACATGTTTAATCTGTCTGGGGTCAGGCCAAAGTGGAAACAGTGAGAAAAAGGAACATCACTTTGATTAGTAACCTACTGTGGTGATCCCACATGGACTGCCGAGCACTTCAGTCTGACCACAAATTTGGGGGGCTCTCTGGAAGTCAGTTTTTGCAATGAGGTTGCTGTGGCTGCTGCTAGGATTACATGGTATTGAGGACCCCTGGCGCACTGACATCCTACAATGGCCCCATCCAATTCAAGAACCCCTCCCTCCCTTTACTTCCACAGGAAAGAGGAAGAGAAACAACTTGTTCCACTGGGCAAACTGTATTATAGAAATCTGATTCATTTCAACAGACATTCATTAAATGTCTGCTACACATAAGGCACCAAATAAGGCCATAAGGAATGAGAGGGGTGAATTTGAATGAGTTCAGGATGACATAGTGGCTATAAGTCTGGATGATTGGAAGAATAGTTCTGCTCCCTATTCTAGTAGGAAGCTGGAAACAGGAAAAAGGATGGAAGGAAAGATAATGAATTCTATTTTGGACAGGTTGAGTTTGATATACCTCTTGTAGTTTCTTTGCTTTTGAAAAGTTATTTTTAAAGCTAAATGGTTATCTAATATGAATTTGTCTATGATTGCAAAGAACAAAACCCATACATGTTGGAGGGCTTTTGTTTTGTTTCATTTATTTGTTTGTTTTTTCCAGTGTTACCTGGGTAAGAATTGAGATTATGAGACAGATTGTTTGCTATTATGAATAATTATATAGAGAGACAGAGACAGAGAGACAGAGACAGAAAGACAGAGAGAGACAGAGAAAGAATATTCTGATCATGCCCTAGAACTTAAAAAATAAACCTTGAAAACATAATGTGAGCCTTTCAAGAAAATGAAGCTGAAAGCAATATGGTAGGGAGTAAGGCAGGTTGACCCTGTTTTGACCTAAGAATATTTTGATGATGAAAAAAATGAGGTTGCTATGGCTGCTCCAACCTTGCTTGTCATTGAGAATCCCTGACACATATAAATCCTTCAGTGGCCATATGCCACTCAAGAACCACCATCCTCTCCCTCTCTTCCCATATGAAAGAGGTAGAAGAAATAGAGACACATATTAAGAAAAATTTTAAGATACAAACTCACATGAGTTGCACATTTTTGAATGATCCTGAAGCCTAAAGTGTGATCATGATGGTGAGAATTAGAAGAAATGTTTATACTCATAGAAGCTGGTGAAGTAAAATAACCAGGAGGCCAGAATTTTTAGTAAGTTGCCACATGATATTTAGCATACTTGTTACCATGAATAATAAAGGGAAAATAGGAAAAAGCTGAAGATTTCTTTTCCAAGTGGTAATCTGTCTGGCTAAAATAACAAATGGATTGGGAATGTATTTCCTTCCCTCCAAGGAACAATTATTTTGTAGTAAATAGCCAAAACTTTTGCTAATAACAAAACTTAAAAAAAAAACCCATAAAAGATGAAAAATTGGGAAATTGTTTCTGCATAGTTTCTTTTCATTACTTGATTTCTGTATTGGCTGTGATTTTAAAAATAATATGACCACTTTTCTTTTTAATGACTTGCATTCTTTACAAATTAAAACCAGACACATTTTGAATATAAGTGTATAATGCTGCTACAAATTAGCAGATTTTTCTCCAGTAGTTCAGATACAACTTGGTAGTAAGAGTCAGAGCCATTTTTTTCCAGCTGCTTATATCAATTAGACTAGTATTGAATCTATGTCTGTCATCTTTCATTTTTTTGTATACACAAAACTGTCATTGACCCATGTGTAGACTATGGGCTTACGGTTTTAAAAATGAAAGTGTTGTTTTGTAAGTGAAACCAGACTCTTCTGATACCATCAAAAATGAGTCCAGAAAAATCACTGCTGTTGTAGATAGACTTGGCAGAGGCTGCTGTTGGTGTAGCATTCAAATCTAGCCTCACAAACTTACTAGGTATATAACTATAGACAGGTTACTTTACCTCGGTTTCTTCAATGGTAAAATAAGGATAATAAGCATGTACTTACCTATGAGGATCAAATGAAACAATATTTGTAAAGTTCTTAGATAGTACCTGACATGTGGGTGCTGTGTAAATGTCAGTTATTATTATTATTTGTAGGTACAAGGAAGTTCTTGCTGAAAACATAACCCTGTCGAATTCTCACAGAATACATAAAATGTTACAATTAGTTGAGGGATTATACTATGAAACAAGCACATATGGTAATATTATGCCATGTTCTCTTTAAGATACAAGGCTATGTCATCATGTTGACTTAGAGGAGCTAGCCCATGCCTTTGTCTTCAAAAAAAAAAAGCTGCTATTTTTATTTCTCATTACCATTATCACCCTGATTACTCTCAACTCTTTCTAAAATATTTAATGCCTCCCAATTGCCTCTAGGCAATGGAAAAATGCAATATTTTTTCCTCTCTCCCCTCTCATATGTAATCATTTCCATATATCTGAAAATTTGCAAATCATAACCTTTGTTCCCCTTATTAAAATCTTTCTTCTCCTTCAAGTATCTACTCTTCATGTTTCCTACCCTTATTACCCAAGATAAATAATTTGTCCTTTCTTATAATCTATGAAGCAGTTGGAAGCACAATGGATAAAAAATTGGGTCTAGAGTTGAGAAGACCTGAGTTTAAGTCCAGCTGTAGAAATTGACTAGCTGTGTAATCCTGGGCAAATTACAAAACCCTGTTTTGCTCACTTCCTGTAAAATGAGCTGGAGAAGGAAATGGCAAACCACTACATTATCTTTATGAAGAAAACCCTAAAAGGCATCATAATGATTCAGATACAACTGAAAAGTAACTAAATATAATAACGAATATCCTCTACGCCAGTAAGATCGATATTTCTTATGCACATCAACATATTCTAGCTAGCATCAAATGAAATAATATTTCTAATTAATATTTTTATATTAATATCTATAATAATATAGTTTATATAATTTGTAATATCTATATAATATTTCTAATAATTCTTAATTTTCTAGCATGGTACCTAGCACATAGTAGGTGTTTAATAAAAGCTTGCTCCCTTTCCCTTCCCCATCACTTCATTGGAAGGGAACTTAGATACCATCTAGTCCAATCTCCTCAATTTACAGTTACATTTACCTCTTCCTGTTTATTACACTGAAAACTCTTTGAGGGCAGGGAATGTGCCATTTTTCATCTTTATATAGCCAAGATTCAGCATAGTGCTGTCTACAGATGATTAATATCAGTTTATTTGAATTACATAATTTAATCACATGGTTATCTAGAACTACAATGCCAACTGAGATCATTTGGCAGTTTTGCAACTATTTAGCTATGAAGCTATTATAATTCAACCTGGTGCTCCAAATCACTAATAGTAAGAGGATTATACCTTGAAAGGACTGAAAGCTCTTAACTCACAATTAGAAAATTGACAAAGGTGAGGAAAGGCTACCAAAGTTGGAGGGACCATGGGAAGATGTGCACATTGATAAATTCTTGGTTCATCTGTGAATTATACTAGCAGTATCCCTCAAAAGACTCAAAAACAGAAAGGCCCCAAATATGAAAATAGTAGTAGTAGCAGCCCTTGTATGGGGGTAGCAAAACAACAGCAACTGGAAACACAACAGATGCACATGAATTGAAATAAAACATAATGGAGTGAAAGATCTGATTTTAAACCAGCCTCAGATATTTATGAACTTCGCCTTTCTGGACATTTTAGCTTCAAAAGACATAATTTCCTCATATGAAAATAAGGGGTTTGTGTCATCTAGATTTAAATCTATAAACTTGTGATTGAGGAATATTTAAACAAATTACAATATATTTAATGGAATGTTGTTGCATCAGGAGAAACAATGAATATAAGAAGCTCAGAGAAGCATGGGAAGACCTATATGAAAAGGAAGCAGGAACATGAAAATAATATACACTACAATGATAAATGTCAGCAACAACATAAAAAGACTGAATGATAACTGGACCCAAATTAAAGGCGATGACCAATCTTGGTCCTAGAAAAAGATGTAAAATACATTTCCATACTCAAAGTAGTGAGGGGGTGGGGGAAAAGAGGGGAAGACACACCTGTAAAATGTTTTACATTGTTTCTGTCTTGGTTAGTTTTGCTTAACTGTATTTTTAGCAACAAGAAACAGTTTCTAGGTGGAGGTGGAGATTTATCAGAAAATGTAAGTGGTGTAAAAAAGGTGTCAATAAAAAAATCAACAACTTCTGCTAAGCTTAGCTGATGGAGGAGAAATTTCCAATATTTTATTTTAAAGTAGGTAACTTGGAATAGTTGAGTCATGATTTAATAGCATTACTTACTAGTTCAACCTTGGTATTTTTATTTTATTTGACAAAAAAAAATCTGAACTTAAGCGCCAAACAAAATAAGCATTTCAATGCATAAAGGAGGACAGAAAAAGAAACTGAAATACATGAAACTGAAGATCTTGATATATAGTTTGCCTTCATCTTTAAGTATATAACAAATTCAATGTATAACTTTCAAAGTTGTCCTGCTTCTCTGTGATTCCCATTGAACAAGTTTAGATTTGAAGGAGAGATGCTAACGGAGTTCAAATTTTAGGTTAGAGAATCTTAGTTATTCTTTGCTGTGTAAATGTATCAAAATTACTATCCCTAGGAGGAAATGCAATTCGGATCAATTAAATTATACCCTAGGTAAAGATGGGGAGAGTATGATGGAAGTAATTCTAGGGGTACTTTTTAGGGGGAAAAAAACATTGAAAACTATTCAAATCAAGGTAGCCAAAGACGGCATGAAATTGACCTAGAAAGAAAATGAAGGCCCTTTCAGTTAGGGTTAGGATAGCTCTTTTAAGGACTACAGTAGAGAGGGGAGCTATATTATTAAATATGATCCAATCAACAGAACTAGGAGCATTGGTAGAATTTTGATGAAAAAAATAGGTTGGGCTTCATGTAAGAATAGACACACATACATATGTGTTTATACACACATACATATACATATATATGTAAAATCATTCCATAAATACACTTCAATTTATCAATTCTTTTTCTGGATGCAGATAACATCTTTCTTCATATATCCTCTGTAGCTAATGTACGTGTGCATGATAATCAATATGACTTAGTCACTCAAAGTTGCTTTGAAAACAATATTGCTATTACTATATACATAATTTTCTTATTTCTGCTTATTTTACTCTTCATTACTTCATACAAGTCTATCCACAGTTTTCTACAATCAACAAGCTCATCATTAGTATTCCAACACAATTATATACTACAACTTGTTCAATTTCTAGTTATTTGTCACCACAAAGAGAGCTGCCAAAAATATTTTAGAACATATAGGTTCTTCTCCTTTTCCCACATTCATCTTTGGAAACAGATGCGGTAGTGGTATTGCTGGGTCAAAGGGTATATACAGTTTAATAACTTTTGGGGGCATAATTCCAGATTGCTCTCTAAACTGCTTGGATCAGCTTATAGTTCCACTAGCAGTTAATTAGCATCCCAGTTTTTCCACATCCTCTCTAACATTTGTCATTTCCCCCTTCAATCATTTTAGCCAATCTAATACATATAAAATATCTCAAGGTTGCTTTGATTTGCATTTCTCTAATCAACAATGATTTAGAGCATTTTTTTCATATGATTACAGATTGTTTTGATTTCTTCATTGGAAAACTGTATGTTTATCTCCTTGTGAGATATTATTTATAAAAAGCACTTGGTACAATGCCTGGAATATGGTAGGTGCTATATAAATGCTGATTCCCTTCCCTTATCCCACCCCTGCCTAATTGCCAGGCATTATGCTAGGCTTTCAGAATAAAAGGGCAAAATTAAACTATCCTATGTCCTCAAGGAACTTACATTCAAAAGAGGGGATGTAGCATGTATGTTGTGTGTATATGTAGGTATGTACATATACATAACAATACACACACAGAACAGATGCAAGATAAGCATGGAAGATGGAAGCTAGCAAGTGGAAGACCAGGCAAAACCTCATGATGAGGTTGGTGCTTGGCCTCACTCTTGAAGGAAATGAATGATCCAAAGAAGTGGAGGCAAAAGAGATCCTATAATGCAAGCATGAGAGAAACCCAGTGCAAAGTCATGGAGAGAGGAGATAGTACACCATCTGTGAAGAACAAGAAGAAGCCATTTTAGCTGAACTGCATAGTGGTTAGCAATGACATTAATAAAGTCAAAAGATATGATGGGGGCAGGTAATAAAGAGTCTTATATTGCAGAGTTTATATTTGATCCTAAAGAGCATAGGGAGCCCCTGTAGTTTATTGAGGAAAGGGATAAAATGGTCAGAACTGAGGTTGGGCAAAAATCATTTTGGCAATTCTGTGGATATGGGATGGGAAACTAGGGAAATGTGAGGTAAAGAGACCAACTGGAAGGCAATAATTTAGCATCACCCTTGGAATGTGAACTTAGAAGAAGCTCTTTTCTACCCTGTGTCCCTGAACTCCTGATTCAATCAGGATAAAATGATAGAAAAGAAATGTGTGATAATTTGGGCTCTTCAAACTTGAGAGAAATCCAAATTTCACTTTCCTAAAGAAGCCAAATCATCTATAATTTCATTCTAAGAAGGACATATTGTAGAAAGATGAAACTCTTCTAAGAAGTCCTGTGCCTCCCCTTGGTACTTTTGTTAAATCAACCAGACTATTGAGAGAGCTGCCTGCGTGGAACAAGCAACGTTCTACAGATTTGACAATAACCTCTTTAGTTGTTCTTTGAAATCTACAACACAGATAAAGATTGTTCAGACTTTAAGGGTAGGTTTATTCCTTTTGGTGGAAGAACCTCCATAGTTTCTCTTGATGTCTTTTTGTAAGAGAAAGGAATGCTTAACACCTAAAGTAACTGAGGGAACTAAATAACAGTTTCAGTAGGCTATGATGATAATAAAAGGAGTTGGGAAAATAATATGCTAATGATAACTTTCTATCCAGAAAGAGTTTGAGAATGAAGAACTTGTTTTTACCAGATCAGATGGGTCCTAGTGCTTAAGCAAATCTGTGTTGGGGAACATTTTTTAAAAATTCCTTCAGTATCCATAATTTACCTTCAGAGACCCCTTGTTCAGTCTGTCACCCTCAGTCTTAATGTTTTTATGGTGTGAAAGAAATAAGCATGGAGGTTCTCCATATAATCAGAGGGTATTAAAGGAGGTGTTCTGCCCTTCAGTAGGAAGGCCATGACTGACCCTTTGGCATGGAGTGAATGTGAGTCCCATTTCAGAATCTCACCCTACCAGAAGAACTGGCCAAGCTATCCTTGTCCTCTATGCCTTGGCTTCCCCATTTGACACTACTCCACCTTACACAATCTACATTCCAGCCAAATTGACCTGTGTGTGTGTTTATGTATGTGTATATATAGGTACATATGTATGTATATACATGGGCATGTATGTGTATCACCCCATATCCCACTTTCGTGCCTTTACAAAGACTATCACCTATGTCTTCAGTGCTCCATTCTCAGATCTGCCCCTTAAAATCCATATATTCCTCTAAGACTGAGGTCAGATGCCAACTCCCCTACTCCTCTTCCAATCTTTACAGTTTCTCCCTCCACAATTACTTTGTGAATGAATGAAAAAAAATACCCTGCATAGTTATGAGATAACTGTCAGTCCTACTTTGCTTACTTATTAAAAAAAACTTTGGAGGACAAATGATTTGTTTTGTTTTATATTTCTTGTACCTTAATAGAGCAATATTCTAGAAGTCTCATACCAAGATGACCTACCTAAATAGAAAGGAATAGCTGTCATTTTCTGTCTTTTTCTTTGTATATTTTTTTTTTTCTTTCTTGTGTTTTTACTTTAAGGGTTAATTAAACTTATAAAGGTCCTCATGTTGTCCAGTTAAGATGCCATGTGGCTTACATCTCCTTCATTAAGCTGTAATTTCCCTGAGAATAGGAGTATTTTTCTTTGATTTGGTTTGTTTTTGCCTTTTTTATATCCCCGAGCTGAGCACAGTGCCTTGCACTTATTGAATGCTATTTGAATAATTAATCAAGTAATATATATAGTTATATTTTTGCAAATTGACCCAAATGAAGGTAGAAAGAGCTACATTTATTCACTTTCATATTGATAGTGTCTAAAAGGAACAACTTACACACTGGAGTATCATTACAATATTTTTTCTTAGGATCCATGCCCTTATATACTTATTTAAACAAAGTGTTTTATAACAAATTCTTCCTGGTACACAACTAACATCCTTAGATTGGGCCCATGGCTCTCATTTGCTTACATTGAATTTCACTTTGTGATGAATAGTATACCACAATTTCATACTACTTATAATGAATAAGAAAAGTGAGTGAATTAAATTTTACCTCTCTTCTTGATCCCAGGATGAAAAAAGAGATGGTTTCTGCATTGTCTCCATGTTCCTCTACTTCCTTGTTCTCATATGTAGACTTTAGGGTACAGAAGAACAGGAGATAATGCATCTCCTCCCCATCAACCCTGAACAAATGAAAAAAAAAAAAGATAGGCAATTGCCAGGAAAAAAAAATGATATGTCATCTTTTAGTTTGCCACTGTGCTGTCTGACAGGTCACTTTCCCAGAAGACAGACACATGAAAAAGGAACGCAGTGCTCAGAATCTGTGCAAAAGAAAGAGGTTTGTATCAGGAACTCAATTCTGAGTGAGACAGAGAAAGAAGAATCAGATTGTCCTTGCCACAATCATAGCTCCTTTATTGTCCTGAGACAGATAGTAAAAAGAAGAGATAAGTTTGAAGAAATGTATGTTTATCCCTGCCATTCTGGAAGAATTTGTCATCCAGATGAAAGCTATAACCCTTGTATTGTAGAGAAGGTCACTGCCATCAGAAGCTATAGTCACTATAGCTTGCTGTGCAAGTCAAATTGATCTGAAGCTTGGTTATGATTTGCGCTATTCATCTCTAAAGCATATTCCCATAGTGAATGGTTTGATCCTGAAATGTATCAGCTGAGCTCCTTTTCCTCCTAGTCAAGTAAAAAGTGTTTATTGAACACCAACCATGTCCTAGGTACTGTGTTAAATACAGGGGATAGGCAAAAACAATTCCTGATCTCAAGTTTTTAGTCTAATGGGGGAGAAAGCTAATAACCTATGTGCAAGTGAGATAAGTATAGAATAAATGGGAGGTAATCTAGACCTGGTCCAGCTAGTGGATAAAACACTGGGCTTGGAATCAGGAAGACTCATCTTTCTGAGTTCAAATCTCATTTCAGACACTTACAATCTGTGTCAACCCAGGCAAGTCATTTAACTCTCTTTGCCTCAGTTTCCTAATCTGCAAAATGAGCTAGCAAAGGAAATGTAAACACTCCAGTATTTTTGCCAAGAAAAACCCAAGATGAGATCACAAAGAGTCAGACATAACTTCACGACAAATCAAAAATCAAAGATCTGAGGATCTACTATTGCCATCATCACCTTAGAAATAGCTCATGTATATTGTTTTCTGAGATTCCAAAACCATAGCATGGTGACTCTTAGGGAATTACATTCAAATTGTAACTCTCCGTAATGGTGTGCAAGTCTCTTGAGTTCTGTGAGTCTCACTTTCTCACTGAATGAAAACCTTATTATAACCTAATACCACAACAGATACAAAGTTGTATTCAGCTTCAATTCCTGGCCCTATTTTAGTCTGCAGCCACAATTAGCATGCCAAGTTGGGAACCAACTCCATTCCAGGTTCTATGACAAGGCTATTATATTCCTAGAAATAAGAAAAGTGAAAAGAGGAAGTCTAGTTTCTCCCATTTCCTTATAATCCCTTATTTCATGGTTGCCTGAACAATCAGTTGGATGTGATAGCTTAAAAGGAGGACTGGACAAGGAGGGGAAAGTCCTGAGTTTTAGACCTGACTCCACCATGGATGAAGTGGGTGATCCTGGGTGGTTACTTCACTTCTCAGAGATGCTGCTTCTTCATTTGCACAATGAGCACCAAGTTATGAAAATACTTTGAAAACAGAACCCAACAAGCATAAATTGTTTTAACAACTGATCTAGAGGCCATGATCTTAATCATCTGGGACTTCAGCAACTTCCTTCTCCAATATAAACTATATTTTTGTGGTTTCTTTGCTTTAAGGGATGAAAAAAATAGCAGTGACCACAACTCTCTTTGGTATAATCAATCAGCAAGCATTTATTAAGTGCTGCTATCTTCCAGGCACTGTTCTAAGAATGTGCTTAGCGTGTTCATTCCACTGAGTATTTTTTGGTTTTATTTATTGCATTTTTATCCTGCAGGCCTAATACAATATCTAGCACATAGTAGGTTTGTAATAACTGTTTTTAAATTGTTCGGTTGATTGATTGCTAAAGTGCAGTACCTATAGATTCTCATTTGCTTCCCATAGCACCTCTGTGAGGTAGGTAGAAAAATTATTGCAAGATCCAATTTCGTACATGAGAAAGCTGAGGTTCAGAGGGAGTTGCCCAAAGTCAAACAGCTGATCAGTGGCAAAGTTAGTCATCAAATCCAGGTCCTCTGACAAAATGCAGTGCTTTCTCCACTGAAATCAACTGTTTCAAAATAACAGTAGGCAATTTTGACAGTGCTTCCCCTTCCCCCACCATTTACCAGGTATCTTTTTTCTTAATAGTCATATTAAAGAAATGGTGCAAGCTTTATTTATAATCATTTAATATAAGAGAAAATGAAGTTTCATGGGAAATGAAGTGACTTATCCAACATCTCACTACTAGTAAGTTTGGAAGCAAGTATTGAATCCAGTCATTTAATAACTGTCATTAATAACATTTAATAACTGTCATTTCTGTGCCATTAAACTTTCACTAATAACCCACATTTATAGATTAGAAAAGAAAGTCATAATATGTCATTTCAACATGATATAATTGACATTTCATTGTTCAAGTGAAATTTCAAGAGAAATGCATATTTCATTAGGTGTAAGTATTTTATATACTTGCATTTTTTTAAAAACTGCAAAATCAACAACTTTCATTCTCCATTCAAAAGTGACATCATTTCAAATAGCCCAGTAAATATTTTGAAATGTTTGGGAGATTTTAAGTGGCTTTGAAAATATCATCTGACATTGGAGAGCTATAGAACTGCCATGATATGATATGTGAAATAGAACAAAAGACCGTAAAAGCATCATATCTTATAGTATCCACAAGGTCTTTATAAAAATAAAGTAGAGACAACTTGACTCCATGGGTCCCTAACCCATTTTCAAGAAGCAAATCACATCCTTTGTTTATCCCATTGACAGAGTGAGGGCACAAGATAGGAATTGCTTTTTGAAACACTCTTTTTGTATTTACTTGATTTGAGGGTAATTTAAAAGAGGATGCATATAATTAATTGCTTTGAGTAGTTCACTGCCTGTGATGGGTGCTCATAGTGAAGCAAGAAAAATATATCAGCCTTTAGACCAAGATGGTAGGGAGATGGAGGGAACGAGACTTTTATCTCCACTTTCCTTATGGCCCAAATGATAATCTCTAGTGTTATTACACTTTAAAGGAGATCAGTGGATTAGAGTAAGCCACCTGAAGTTAGGAAGATTCATCTTCCTGAGTTCAAATCTGGTCTCACATATTTACTAGCTATGTGACCATGGGCAAGTCACTTTAATCCTGTTTGCCTCAGTTTCCTCATGTGTGAAATGAGCTGGAGAAGGAGATCACAAACCATTCCAATATCTTTGCCAAGAAAATTCCAAATGAAGTCACAGTCAGATATGCCGAACAAAAGAATTTTAATGAGCAATTATTTAATACTGAAAGTCAGAAGCTACAATAAGTGTTTTTATTCTATTCGTATGAAGCTGCTATATGCTATGATATATCTGCCATCTAGCTCTTTGGTGTGGCCTACTTTTGAACTGTCATCAACTCAATGTCCTTAAAACTTAAGAGTGGTGACCATACCAGTTTACCATATGATTGTCACACTTTTGGCATTCTTTATTTGACTCGCTATATAAGACTTTGGCTTATAAAGGAAACTCCTGGACAGCAAACTTTAGCTATCAAGAGACAACATGGTATAAGTGATACAGATATTGCTTTGGGGCCAGAAAAGCTATGCTCAAATCCAGGTCAAGATATATTTATGTAACTTTTGGTGATTATTAGATTCTTGCCTAATGAAAGAATTTTGAAATAGCCAGAACTGGTAATATTTCTGCTCTGAGATGTATGCTTATTCTATACTCCTATCTTCTTCTCCTGATATACAGTTCTCTTAAAGGAGAGGAACAGGATATGAAAGGTGAAGTTCTTTTCCTTCCCTGGATCCCATTTTCCAGAAAGAAGTGTAACAATCTTTTCTATCAAAGAACAAAACAAAGAAGGATTTTTATCTGAAAACATAGAAAATTAGATGAAGTTTGGTCATCCTTTCTAAAGCTTTTCAGTGTCCTTCTCTGAACTTACAATGGCCTAGGGTTCTGAAGTTCATGACTTCTTTCCTCAAATACTCTACTGTGACTAAATCCTTTTGTCTTTCTTAAACATATTATCCAATAAAAATTATTTCCTACCCTCTTACTGCATCGTGATTTTGATTTATTCAGCATAACTGATGTTAGTCATACCTTAGACATAGGGGATCTGATTGAGTTATTTCACCCCAGGATATGAATCACTGCTAATCTACCAAAACTATTCCAGAAGACAGGGGAAAAATTCATGATAGAAACTAGAGCTTCAAAATTCCAAAACCTATTTTGTTGCATTTACAGCAAATTGATGGTCAAATGAAAGGAGTGAATGATTTGGCATCATTTCTTTCCCCATTACTTTCTTTCCTTTGAGTTTCAAAGAATAATTTTCTTGGACTGGAACTTTTCTTTTGTCTGAGAGGAAAACTATAGAGTGCCAATGTGGAAAACACTGAAGGGAATATTGTCCAGAATTATCTGACAGTCTGTCATGAAATTCTTTTGGGCAAAATATGAAGATGTGGAAGGAATAATAGCCATTAGGAATGTTCAAAACTGCTTAAGTGACTCCATGTATGTTTATAAGACAAAACTAGGAATAATAACTTATACATTGGATATTAGAATTAAGATCGAAAAAGAACTTGACAGTTTAGAATGATAAGTCGATTATACTCATTGATCGATTAATAATAAAGATGTAATGTCTCAAATGGCTTAAAAATTACAGTAGAGAATGAAGTGACGGTTAGAAATCAATTAATGTGGAAAAAGTATTGAGGAATTAAGTAGACTACATGGTCAATATTAGTAAATAGTTTGATGGTAAACTAAAAAGAGTTTGAGGTGATCTAAGGTTATGTTAAAAATCAAGAATTTTGAATGAGAATGATTTACTCCCACTGTATTGTATCTTACTGTGTAATCTATTGTATCTAATTCTGGAGGCCATGTTTGATCAATGACATTTGAAAATAGCCATGTACAGATTTATATGGGGAAGAGGGTTCATAGTGTGCACATACACAATCCTTTGAAGCAATTATGAATGTTAAACCTGGAGAAGAGAAGATGAGTTCAATATGACGACCACTGACTTCAAATAATTAAAAGGTGACATAGTAGAAAAGGACTGTTTTGTGGAGTGGCAGGGGAAGAAGAGTTTTCCTCTTCTAGTCCTAGGGTCTATAATTTGAAATAACAAAATCTGATTCTACGTAAACAATAAAATAATAATTAGAGATATTCAAAAGGGCAGCTTGGTGCTTGATAGGATAGAGAATAAATTTACTATCATTGGATGCATTTGAATAGAAGCTGAAATTTATCAAATATTGTACAGAGTGTTCATGCTTTAAGTAGGGTTGGATTCGTTGACCTCTGAAATCTATTCTAGCTTTAAATTCTTAGAAGCAGAACAGATTTTCAGTAAAATCTAAATCGGGTCTTCACAGTGTGATCGCATTTCGTTGTTTGAAGTTCATTCCCTAAAGTCTATAAAAATGCAGTCTTATTAGACTCAGGAATTATTATTCCAACCCCACTCACACTGATGAGTCAGTTTCCCTGGAAAAAAAGGTTACATTTCTGCCCTCAGTGTACTATGGGACCCCTACAGGGTTAGGGTGCCTTTCTAATGTTACTCTCAAAAGATCCCATTCTGATGTGTTTTTCCCTAGTATCAGTTGCTAGTTATAATTATTTCCTATATATCATTGATTGACCCAGTAATTGGCATTTCCCTATCATTTAACCAATTAGCCTCAACTAATTTTTACCAAATGGATATTTACGGATATGATATAGCAAGAACAGAAGTTACAAACATCCCCCCAAAACAGGGACACCTTCTTCTCTATATCACCCTGGTCTCTGGTGATAGAAGCTTCAAACTTAAAGCATTTTCTACAAAACATTCACCCTGATGACTATACTGCTAATTAAAGTATTCACTATGGACAGTTGCTCCTTTACTTGCAGGAACCAGCATGTTCGCTGCCCAATAAATCAGCTGCTGGACTGAATCCCAGCAAGTCTTCAGTGCTGTGTTCATGGACTAGCCTGAGCTGCTCACACACTCTAACATGGACGTCAGCTTTTGCATCTTTGGTAGTTCTGATGATATTTAGAAACTTACTGAGTTAAAGCTTAGTCTTTCCCTCTCCAAAATTCTTTTATCTAAGGTAGGAAGTGTTAGACACAACAGAGACAAAACCAACAGGTGACTAACTCATGGTTTCATGACCACCAGTCTGTGGGCATTAAATACTCTCCCTGCCTAGAGGCTTAAAACAGTATTTGAAGGAAAGAGAAGGGACAGTTGTTGGGGCGTTTAGTATTCAAATTCAATTTTAACTCAGACACCAACTGAAAAATTGTTTTTCTCACCATATGGCAAGAATATGAGAAAGGTCATAGAATATCTTTACATACTCCAAAGTCTCTGTGTGGAATTGCTTCAAATTGAGAATACTATGTATATCCATAAGGGCTGGGCTGTCATTGGCCAGTCCCCTGCTACATGAAAATGAACAAAAGTACATACCAAAGTACACTAAAAGTGATTTATCAAACTGCCTTTGCTTCTACTTTTTTCCATTCAAACAACTGAGTGGAAGTTTTGCTTTATAATTTGCCACATACCTACCTTCCCACCTCATTTACCACTACAGCTGTGAAGAAATCCTCCAGTTATTGAGGTCTAAATCTTGTCTCCTAGAGGCAGCTTAAATATTTTTATTTCTGTGTGTTTCTTCAGTCCATCCACTGTACTTAAAATGTGCACTCCATTGTTTTCTGCCTAAAAAAGCCCTATGTTTCAAAGCTCATTTCAAGATTTAATTCTTGATATTTCCCTCATGGATATAGTAGACAGTTTCAGAAAAAATGAAAGAAATCACATATGATTTTAATGCCAGAAATAGGGAGCAAATGACATCAGTAGCTATTTATCCTGAGTATACATTCAGCTATGTATCAGTTTCACCAGAATGGTCTACATATTTTACCTTTATTTTAAATGTATCTTTGATAAATATATAAGAGGCAAAAAAAATACTCTGATTGTAGACAATTGTCTAGAATATATAACAAAATCATGGTCACACAATTGACTGAGAGATATAAATATGGCAAAATTGTTCTCTTTTTACCATTTAGTTTTTAAAATTAATTCTGAGAAACAAAATATAGCCTTATAGCTCTCCTTTAACATACATGTATGATCATATGAATTTTCCATAGATGCTACAAGACTTAATTTTTCTTCATATTCTTTGGATATCCATATTAAGTGAGGTATAAAACAGAAAGATTGAAGTGGAATGGAATACCAGATAGAGGGATGGATTTTTAACCCAAAAGACCTGAGCTTTAATATGTAGAAATGATGAAAAACCCAATAAGCTCTTAGTTCATCTAGTCAAATATCTAAAACTTTTAAATAATAAATGAGTTACCAGTCTAATGAATGGAGTTTCCATACTGCCAGCTCCTTACACTAAAGAAATGAAATATACTGATGATCTCATCCTTTGGTTATTTTTGATACTTTTATTTAAATGAACAGTCCAATGCATTAGTTCATTTATACATATGCCTTAGACAGGTACCAATACAACCCCAAAACTGAACAGGAAGGAGAAAACATATTGGATGCCATTTTGGAAATAATTTTTTTAAATATTTGTAAGATCTCTCATTCTGCCTTTCAACCAAAATTCATCGTTTGCAGTTGGGATCCAAATCATCAACCTCCAAAGACCTCAGAAGAATTAAAATTGAAAAAGACCCAAAGAGCCAAGGAAAGGTAAAGGTACTTAATGGATATTAGTAGGCTGCAGGGAGTGATTTATCAGTAATATGCGGTATAAAAGGATCAGTAATATGATATGGCTAGAAAATAGGCAGTCATGTGTCAAGTGCAAAGCTCAAAGAGAAGACCTACAAACATATTAGGTTGATCCTCTTGGGAGAAATTTTGGGAAGAAATGGTTAAGAATCACATTGAATGAAATAGTATGGATGGCTTATTGTGTTGCTGATTGTAGCAATTTTGAATTCCTTTCCTCATAAACTGTCTTTGCTGATTTGTATATATTTTAATATATTCAGTCCATATCTGTATGTATATATTGGCATGAGTATTTATCATCTACGGCATTATCATATGATCATCTTTCAAGAATGTATTGTTTCATTCTCAGTCCTCCTATCTGAAATGCCTCGTATCTCAAGCAAATAGTATAGTTACCATAATAGTTACTTAATAAACATTGATTGAGTGATTGTACTAGTGAAGGGAATACCCACAGCAAGGCAGTCCACTGAAGTATATAATGTAAGAAATAAATACCAAGAAATAATGTGTAAAATGGATGAACTGGATTAGAATAGACAGGATGGCATAAGGACTGCAAGTTTTCATGTATAGAGGCTGAGAAAGATGGTTTCTATTAAAGTGTGAGCACTGCTATTAATTTAAGAAGAAAAAAAAACATCTTATTCTGTTTTAAAAAAAAAAACAAAACAGTTCATCTCTCTTCCAGGTATTTTCTCTGACCATTCCCCATGCCTGGAATCTTCTCTCTTCTCTGTTTCATTTAAAATCCCACCTTCTACAGAAAACATTCTCTCTGACTTCTACTGGCTTCCTGCTTTTAATTATTTCCTTTTTCCCTTATAGAGCTTGCTTTGTGTATATTTATTTGCATACTGTCTCCCTCATTAGATAATAAACTCCTTGAAGGCAGGGCCTTTTAAGTTTATTTGTATTCCCAGTGCTTCATACAGTGGCTGGTATACAACAATTGTTTAATAATTGTTGATTGTCACATAGAACCAACACATTGGGCTTTTGAAGAGTTTATACACCCTTTCATTTTTTCAGAAATTGTTACTCTTCAGATGGATAAATTTTTCCAACACAAATCTTTCAAACTATTAAGACACTTTTTAAAAAAGAAGAAACAATAACTGGATAAATGCTGACAAATTTTTCATTTCAACTTATGTCTAGAAAAGATATTCTGAACATAGGGCCATCCATGTCAATACAGAACTAGAAGGGACTTAAAAGGCTGTGTAGTTCAACTCCTTCATTTTGCAAATAAGGAAAATGAGACCTACAGGTTGTAAGTGATCAACTCAGTCATATATGTAGTAATTGGAGGAGGCAGAATTTGAACTGAGGTCTTCTAGATTCCAAACCCGACAACGTCCTTTCACATATTTTAATCTCATTAATGTGGGCATTTCAGTGAGATGATGTTAGAAGTTTTCCAACTGCTTTGTAAATAATTATTATTATTATTTCTAATAGGCTAAGGAATGCGCTAGGAATCTTTATGTTCATTTTGTTCTTTCTTTTTTGAGGTAATCATTTTTAAGTCATCTGTCCAGGGTCAATCAGCTAGTAAATGTTTGATGCTACACTTGAACTCATGTCCTCCTGACTCCAATGCCAGTGCTTTTTTCCCTTGCACCACGTAACTACTCCTTTCCCTTCATTTCTTGATGTCAAATGGATATCAATTGAAGATTTTTAGTGGTTATTGGTTGCTCATACTATAGGATCAGTACCCCTTCCCTTTCAGGTTATAGATAGATATATAGATAGATACATAGATACATAGATTGAGAGATTGAGATATAGATATACATATATACACACATATATGTATACATGCATGTATGTATATATTTCTGATGACATCCTTTATTTATCCTACTCAACCTCCCACAGGTAAAATACTGTAAACTATTCACATCCAATCATGGGCCTCTCCATTGTCCTTTGAGTAAATTTCCTTATTTTAAATATGCTTAGATCAGTCTACACAGATGTAAAGAGCCAGCTGCTATGTTAAAGAGAAAAAAAAAAAGTCTTCAAAGCATCCCTTTGGGAACATGTAGAAACTCTAGAAGCAATGGAGAAAAAATATAATGACCTCAATGTAATTTTTTTTTCTATCTTTGCTTCTTGTTTTATGTAGGACAAAGAGGCAGAAAGTGAATAAGTAAAATTCAGTCATATAGCACAAGTCTTTTGGTTCCAAATATGCTTACCCAGCCTGAATGATGGAGAGAGAACAAAGTATCTTGGGGGTGGGAAGGCTGCATGGTTCTAATGTGACCATGTGAAATAAATTCAGCAAAGAGATTACCTTTTATTCCCCCATTAAATGACTGTCATTACCACGTGAGAGAAAAGTGTGTTGTAAGGGAAAATAGCATAGCTCTGGGAACTCACAAATAGCAACATGATAGAACCAGTGTTGTGAGGCCAATCTCTGCCCTGAGACTGAGGTTTATATTTAGAAAAGTGCCAAGGGAAAAATAATTTTCTTTCTCATTTGGCCTAAGAAAAGAAAAGTTACAAACTCCACTGTGTGTACATCTGTCATATTAAGTTAAACAATGTCCCATCAAGTCACATCCAACTGGTGTCTGATCTAGTTCTATCCAAGGCTTCCTAATACATTTTTGACAACCATCAAGATGACAGCCCTCTCATTCCCATGGGAGGGCGGGGGATAAGACAAACTTAGGTTGTATCAGCAACTTAAAGAATAACCTGACATCAACTTCTCTTTCGTGCTTTAGGAAATATATTGTGTTTCCTCTATGCCTGGATTCACTGAGCACCTATTAGTCTGAAAGGCATTTTATGCAGGTTTTGTGCAGGGTTTTTTACAGAAAAGATACCATTAATGATAGCATCCTTTCCCCTGCCCCCCTTAGGATAGAGGTACATTCCCCTTATTAAGTGAATCTAAAGCACTGGGATATAGGAGACATTTCAATTTGCTGAGTCCATTTGAAAAGAGAATTAGTGCTAGTCTCTGGTCAAATGATGGCGTAGGAACCTATTTTTGACACCTGTCTCCTCTTTTTTGAACCACTTCTCAGTATCTTTCCAATAGTCATAAGCCTTAAAGTATGACTGCCACAAAAGAAAAGCATTAGCTAATACATTCATAAAAGGTTCTAATAACTTGATTTTTATTCCATCTTGAGCTATTTGTATGGTACATTAACACTGGGGAAGGGATAGAGAGCCAACTTTAGAGTCAATAAGTACTGAGTTCTAGTCATCTGACAGGTACAGACTATAGAACTTCGCGGTGCTCTGGGAAACTCTTAAGACTATAAGTTACAGAGCAGCTCAATTCAATTGTTGAATTGAACTAGTAAAGGGACTTTCCTTTCCTTAGAGCTCCCTATAGAAATGAAATCATCAACCTTGTCCAAAAATATCTAAAGGATGTTCGCATTGATAGAGTTTAAGAGATAAAACTTAAACTTCGGGTTAAGTATATTTTTTGAAATTGATTTGGTAATGTTGGAATTTCAGCTGCATTGATACCTAAGTAGAAAATATATATCTCGATCCAGATCTGTCCAAGGTTTTGATAGACTGCATTCCCCATCAGAATGATTGAACTACTCAGTGTGAAAATAGTCCATCTTCAATGGAATTCTGAAGTTTTCCCAGAAATAAGAGCTACGTTATTGTCAATATAAATTTGTTCTTAGTGTAGGCTGGCTAAGGAAATAATATACATCAGCTCGTTCTTCTCAAAGTCTTATTATGCTCTCAATTTTAGTTCCTTGCTCTATGGAATTACTTCATAACACTCTGACTTTTTTTCAACTTTCATGAGAACATAAAAAATGAATTTCCCTATTACTGCTCATCAGCTTACTCATCTTGGGTCACTTTACCCTTGATCCATTAACAAGGGTCTGAGAAAAACTTATATTTCTTGTTAAATAGATAACTGTCCTAGGTTTATATCCAAAAGAAATCAAAGAAAGGGGAAAAGATGTATTTGTACAAAATTATTCATAGTAGCTCTTTTTATGGTGGCAAAGAATGGGAATTGAGGGGATTGAAATCCCTTGGGGAATGGCTGGACAAGTAACCCTATGTAGTTGTGATGAAATATTATTATGCTATGAGAAATGACAAATAGGATGGTTTCGGAAAGTCCTAGGAAGACTTGTATGAATTGATTCAAAGTTAAGTGAGCAAAGCCATGAGAAAATTGTACATAGTATCAGCAATATTGTAAGGATAATCATCTGTGAAACACTTACCAACTCTGATCAAGACAATGATCCAAGAAATCCCAAAACTCATGATAAAAAATGCCTGTATGCCAACCAAGACAAAACTGATAAACTCTGAATGCAGATTAAAGCATGCCTTTTTCATTTTTTCTTTATTCTCATTTTTTTATTTTGTTGGTGTTTTCTTTTGCAAGATGATGATTATGGAAATATGTTTCACATGTCCTCATATGTATTAATCAAAATCTAATTTATTGCCTTCTCAAGAAGGGAAGAGGGCCTAGAGGGAGAGACTTTGGAACTCAAATTTTTAAGAAGGATTGTTTAAAATTTTCATATGTAATTGGGAAATATTTAAACAATATTTTTAAAATACCATCATTATATATCAGACTCTAAGCCAGATGCTGAATCTACCATCACAAAAATAATTAAATAAAACAGCCCTTACTGTCAAGGGTCTTGTATTCTAGATGGCAAGGAAACAACATGTGCCTAAATAAGCAAACACCAAATATGCAAATAAAACAAAAACTTTTCTTTCTTTGTTTTGAAGGGAAATCATAACATTTGGTATTTTTAAAATGCTTTAAGTTAGAGTGGTTCTTGAGATGAACTATGAAATAAATCAGAGACTCCAAGAGGCAAATGAGAAAGGAGAGACATTTCAAGCAGGGATAATAACCTTTCCAGAAGTACAAAGGTGGGAGACAGAAAGTCCTGTAGAGTAGGCCATTGTAAATGGAATGTAGAATGAATAAAAAACAGTATTGTGAAATCAGTCCAGAAAGATAGGTTTCAACCAGATTATAATGGGCTTTAAATACCAAATAGAAGTGCTTATATATTATTCTATAAACAATAATATTCTACTGATGCTTCTTAAGCAGGAGTGACATGGTCAGACCTATGCATTGGGAATATGTATTTGACAACTTCGTGGTGGATGGATGTGATAGGAGAGAGACAGATGCCAGCTGGGAAGATTGCAGTAGTGCTAGTGAAATGTTATGAAGTCCAGAATAAGGTGGACATGTTAGTAGAGAAAAGAGGAAGGAGGTGAGAGATGTTTTAGAGGTAGAAACGTTAAGGTCAAGCAAATGATTGGACCTCATGAGATTATGGAAGGTAAAGAGTCAAAGGATGACTATCATATTTGAACTTCGGTGACTGAGTGATAGAAATTAGGAAGAGTAAGAAATTTTAGGAAAAGATAATGATTCCTTCTTTTTAATAGCCTGAGCTTCAAAAACCTGTGGATTATTAGATGAAGATACTCAGCAAGTAATCCGGGTTATGAAAAAGCTAAAAATGAGTGATCTAATGAGAGGAAACAATAGGAAACAAATTTTATGTTAATAATCATAATGACATTTGCATAGAGTTATAAAGTTTGTGAGATTCTTAAAACATGATTTAATTTGAGCCCCACCAAAACCTTATAGAAAAGATAGTAGGGGCATTATTATCCCCATTTTGCAAATTATAATTCAATAAAAATCATTTCACAAAAACTCTTTTGGTTTGTTTTGTATAACACTCAGGCATTATCCCAGAAACGATGTTATTGAGAGAAAAGATAGAATGATTTTTGTAATTTTCACTCTGAACTACCAAATAACTTTGTAAGAGAGTTCTACTAATACTTTAGTTTGTAATTATCCCGAAAAGGAATGAGCATAACTGTTTCTTTAAAATCTTGACAATGGTGATTTGCGTTATTCTTAATTATTTTTGCAAATTCAGTTATGGAATGAGAGTCAAGCATTTGTTAGACTGTGTCAATCAAATGAGGTGCAGGGGAAGGATATGCAAGCATCTAATAGAAATAAGCAGCAAAAACATTTAAAAGTACAATGGAGATTTTCCCAATTTCTGTGTGTGTGTGTGAGACAGAGATTATGGTATACACACACACTTAGAGAGAGAGATGTGATATATGTATATGCATGCATACATACATATATAAAATGTAAAACATTAAAGACTAGATTTCAAAATGCTGAATTTCATAGCTCAGCAAACACTGGTAGCACAGCAATCTAGTCATGAGTAGATTGCACCCAAGTCTCTTTTCAGGTATCTCTACTCTCATCTCAGAGAGATTCTCGATTCTAGGAGATGGTCTCACCCATAACATTCTCATCACAGGCAAAAAATACAAATTTTCTTCTCATAATTTAAAATTACAACATTGGTTTTCTCAAGTTGGAAGGGATGATGACTCTGAATATGCCAAACTACATCCTTTGGGTCATTCTATAATTAGAATTGTATCCATTGATTCTGATATTTTAAGTATGTGAAGCTGTGAATTTTGTGACAAGAATGCAAAAGGATATGCTTTGAATGCCTAATTGAAAGCTAATCTTATGTTGTCATTTCATGTACCAGAATCAGATTTGGAAGCAACTCCTAAGATCAGCTAGTTCCATTTTCTATATGACCAAGACTCCCCCTCCCTGATATGCCTGACAAGTGGCTATCTGACCTCTCATTAAAAATCTTCAATGATGGTTACCAAATTCCCCTTGAGAAAATGCATTCTGCCTTGCATATGTACTAATTGATTAGAATTTTTCTTTTGTAGAGATATATTTCTTTGCAACTTATAGCTTTTACTCCTAATTCTGAGCTCTTGTGCAAAACAGAACAAGCCCTTTTCTCTTCAAAGTCTTTAAGATACTGGTTATGTTCTCTCTCATTCACTTCCCCCTTGTATTTTTTATTATTTAGAATACACATCCCTAGTTCCTTTAATGAAGTCTTTTATAGCATGGTTTCTAGTGAACTTATCATCCTTGTACATCATGTATTCCTTGGTGCAAGTTAATAAAATCTTTTTTGAAAGATCTAAACCTTGCATCACAGATTTTCAGCAAACCAACAGTCAGCATGGTCCCAAATCTGCATGTAGGTAGAGAGGAAGAATGAGGCTAATGGGAGCTCATGCTTCTGTCCCTTATCATAAAAGCCCAAATCCAGTGTGCAAAATGATGCATCAGAATAAGACTATTGTTTCTATTTAGCTTGAGGAGGGTTAATGGAAACCAGATTAAAATAGAGGTGGTTAGATATGTATTTTTGTACATATTATTGAAACCTCTTTCTGGTTGATAATTTCAAGGTGAATTACTAAAATTTGACCATATCAATTTTGTTTGAAAGTTAAAGATAATTCCAGGACTTGATTTCAGTTGAAGAATATAAAAATAAGACTTTGAGTATGCAGTAAGGTCTCTGTACTTGGAACGGTGCCTTAGAGTCAAGAGTTCTGGATTTGGAGTCAGGGACCTTTCATTGTACTCTGGCTCTGCCATAGATTTGTTTTGTTTGGCTTTGACGATGAGCAAGTCCTTGAGTTCCACTGGGCATCATTTTCCTCCTCTGTAAAATGAGCACATTGCAAAAGCTTCTCACTAATAGATAAATGGCCAAAAGATGTAAACAAACACCTTTCAAAAGACGAAATAGCAATGATTAACTGCTATATGAAAACAAAAGTATTTCATATCACTAAGAATAAGAGAACTACAAATGAAAGCAGCTCTGTGGTTGCATTTAATGCCAATCAAATTGGCAAAGATGGTTAAAAAGAAAACAAGAAATAATGCTGCAGGGACCGTGAAAAGATAGACACAGCAGTATACTCTTGGCAGAGCTATTAATTGGTACAAGCATTTTGGAAAGCATTTTGTAACCTAGAAAAGTCCCTACATTGTCCATACTCTTTGCCTTGGCCATGGCAGAGTGAAATGCATTTAAGAGAGGAAGGGCTATACAAGGTCACCAGCCTCACTTTCTCTTCTGAAGCCCTCTGGGTTACGTGGTGAGATACAAACTAGGATGCGTGAAGATGGCCCCAGATTCAGTGAGAAATCTTGGACTTTTTAACTCTCATTGTGTTAGCAAAAAACTGAAAGTAAGGCATGGACCTGACATGGAGAATGGATGAAAAATCTGAAGCATATAAATGTAATGTCATATTAGTGAATCATCAGAACAGAAAGAAATATTAAGGCTTCAGAGAAATACAGGAAGACATGTATTTTGAGCTTCAGTGGAAGATGAGTAGGAATATACCCAATAACTATAATAATATAAAAGAAAACAATACTAAAACACATCAGAGTCATATCAATTCTATCACCAATCTTGAGCCCAGAGGCTTAATGATGATGCATCTCTCCTTTTGGTAGAGAGAGGTCATAGGCTATAAGTACAGAGTGAGGCATATGCTTTCAGATATGGTAAATGCATTAGTTTGTTTTGTTTCTTTGTTGCAAAGTTGGTTTCTATAGAAAAAGGAAAAAATACTAGGAAATAGTAATAATGTGAGAAATATTTTCTTTTTTTGTATTTTTCCTTTTTAAATTTATTTATTTTTAGTTTTCCACATTCACTTTCCCAAGATTTTAAGTTCCAAATTTTCTCCCCATCTGCCCACCCCAACATCGTGCATTCTGATTACCCCTTCCCCGATCTTCCTTCCCTTTTATCTCAGCCGTCCCTTCTCTTACTCCCATTCCCTCTATTTTCTTGTAGGGCAAGAAAAATTTCTATATTCCATATCCTGTACATCTTACTTCCCGGTGACATGTAAGCACAATTTTTAACATTTTTTTAAAAACTCTTGAGTTCCAACTTCTTTGCTTCCTTCCCTCTCCACCCACTCCCATTGAGAAGACAACAATTTCATATAGATTATACAGATGTACTCATGCAAAACACTTCTGTAACAGTCATATTGTGGAAAACTATAATTTCCCTCCATCCTATCTTGACCCCCATTTATCCACTCATCCCTTTCCCCACTACTTTTCTGTGTATAAGATAGATTTTCATACCAAATTAAGTGTTCCTGTTATTCTCTTCTTAAACCAAATCCAAGGAGAGTAAGGTTCACTCTTTCCTTCTCACCTTCCCTCTCTTCCCCTTTATTGAAAAAGCTTTTTCTTTCCTCTTTTATGTGAGAGATGATTTACCCTATTCTATTTGTCCCTTTCTCCTCCCAATATATTTCTCTGTCACCTCTTACCCTTTAATTTTATTTTTTTTAGATACCATCCCTTCATATTCAATTCACCCCATGCCATATTATATATATATATATATATATATATATGTGTGTGTGTGTGTATACATACATATATATATATATATATGAATGATTCCTTCCAACTACCCTAATATTGAAAAAAAGTCTGAAAAGTTACAAATATTATCTTTCCATGTAGGAATGTAAACAGCTCAGTTTTACTAAGTCCCTTATTATTTCTCTTTCCTATTTGCCCTTTCATGCTTCTCTCAACTCTTGTATTGGAAAGACAAATTTTCTTTTCAGCTCTGGTCTTTTCATCAAGAATACTTGAAAGTCCTCTATTTTATTGACTTCTCACTTTTCCCCTTAAGTATTGTACTCAGTTTTTCTGGGTGGTTGATTCTTGGTTTTAATCCTAGTTCCTTTGACCTCTGAAATATCACTTTCCAAGCCCTTTGCTGCATTTAATGTAGAAGCTGCTAGATCTTGTGTTATCCAGATTGTATTTCCACAGTACTCAAATTGTTTCTTTCTGGCTGCCTGCAATATTTTCTCCTTTACCTTGGAGCTCTGGAATTTGGATAAAATATTCCTAGAAGTTTTCCTTTTGGGGTCTCCTTCAGGAGAAGATCAGTGGATTCTTTCAATATCTATTTCAGGGTAACTTTCCTTGATAGTTTCTCAAAAGATGATGTCTGGACTCTTATTTTGATCATGGTTTTCAATTAATCCAATAATTTGTAAACTGTCTCTCTTGGATCTATTTCCAGTTTAGTTGTTTTTCCAATGAGCTATTTCTCCTTGTCTGCTATTTTTTTAATTCTTTTGGTTTTGTTTTATAATTACCAGATTTTTCATAAAGTCATTAGCTTCCATTTACTCCATTGTAATTTTTAAGGAATTATTTTCTTCAGTGAACTTTTGGACCTCCTTTTTCATTTCACTAATTCTGCTTTTTAAGTCATTCTTCTCATTGGTTTTGTGGCTTTTGCCATTTGAGTTAATCTATTTTAAAAGTGTTATTTGCTTCAGCATTTTTGGGGTATCCCTTAGGAAACAGTTGATTCATGGTTCTCTTGCATCACTCTGATTTCTCTTCCCAATTTTCCCCCTACTTCTCTTTCTTGATTTTCAAAATCCTTTTTGAGCTTTTCCATGACCTGAGACCAAGTCATATTTTCTTGGAGGCTTTAGATGTAGGATTTTTGACTTTATCATCTTCTTCTGATTCTGTGCTTTAGTATTCCTTGTTACCAAAGTAACATTTAATAGTCTGAATCTTTTCTAGTTTTTGCTCATTTCCCCAGCCAATTTCTTGACTTTTGATCTCTTTGTCAAGGTAGTTCTCTACTTCCATCTCTGCTAGCATGGTGCATGCTAAACTGTACTCTACTACTAACCTGTTGTAATATATGATTCCAGTCAACCTTCGAGGCTCTCTTGAGCTGGAGATTTGCTTCACTCCATTATTCTGTGGATTTTACAATTCCAGAATTTGTTTAGAGTCATTTTAATAGGATTTGGCTGGGATTGGGGAAAGAGCTCTAGCAAGTCCCTGCTTTCCCTCTATCATCTTGACTCTACCTTAACTTTTTTCAATAAGGACATTGTACTATATGAATTATTTGATCTTATATCTAAATCATAGTTTCATATCCCATTCTTCTGGACAACTCCCTGGCATCTCAACCCAGGAAACAATGTAGAAGGGATTTCACAGCATTTTTTGACCATGGGTAACAACCAAGGAAGAAAAGGGGTGTGAGTGTATGTGTGTGTGTATGTGTGTGTATATGTGTGTGTGAAGTACAATGGAAATCTCTCCAAAAATCCTCTACATTAAAATTCAGCTTAGGAAAACATAGAATAATGAAGAAAGTTTTCTTGGTAAAGTATGGGAATTTCATGAAATTTTAAAGTAGAGATCATTAAGTTTCTTAATTGTTATTTCTGAGATAAAAACAATGTTTATACCATGATTTGGAAAATTAAAGCAAAAAGGATTAATACAAACAAGTACATGTCCTTTTACATGGTCTTTTAAGAAAAGAATGACAGAGAACATTCTTTACTCATGTTCATAAGATCATAGGTGGGAAAAAAAAAAAACCTTTTAGGTAACTGGATCCAACTCCCTTATTTTATATAGATGTCAAACTGAGTCCCAGAAGAGTTAGTTGACTTGTTCAACATCAAACAAATAACAGGGCTGAAATTTGATCTTAGGTCTCCTGGTGCCAAATCCAACATTATTTCCTGTATTTCACACTGTTTTATTATATGCATTCAAATTATTGGGCTTATCATCTGTCAGAGGATGAAAAGAGCATATATTCTTATTGATCAAAAAGACTGACTTCAGAGAATATCCTTCAGTTAACTCAATAGTCCTTACGTAGAAATCAGTTCTCTAACATGGAAACAATGTCTCCAATTAATCCCAAATCATTCTTTCTCAGTGAACTGCATCCCTTAACATATTAAAATTAGTAACTGGCCAGATAATGATTATGTCTTTCCACACTTTTTATTGAATAGAAATGAGAGATGACTGAATAGTAAATAAGTTCAGGTCAAAAATATTTTGTTCATGTTTTTGTTTTGCTTTTTGTATTTGTTTCTTTTTGTGCATTAGTAAAATTCAATTTCAAAGAACTCCAGCAGTGTGACAATGAAATTGGATTAGATCCTCAAAATTTATACAAAGAGCAAAGCTGGAAAATGTCTTCCATTTCTACCACCCCTAAGATTTCAGGAGCCCAGGGAAATTTTTATGTGTGTCCAGTGTAGAGCAAATTATGCTAATCACATCAAAATAAATTAACAGATAGTTACTGAACAGTAAGCAAGGTCCGTGATGACCCATAGCTTGAGAAAAAAAAAAGGCAATTCAACATAGCATGGTAAAAAGAGTGCACAATTTGAAGAAAATAGGTTTGAATATTAGTTTGGCTATTTAATATATGAGACCATGGCTGAGTTATTTAACGATTCTAAACAGCAATTCTTTTTAAGTACCTATGAAATGAGGTGATTGGATGAAATGAACTCTAAGATCCACCCTTCTAAAAATCTATCATGCTTTAATCTTTCAGGATAGTTCTTGGAAACTGTTAATTTCTTCTAAGAGTCCAAGATCATTTACTTAATGAAGCCCATTCCTATACACTATTTCCCAACAAGACCCCCCCAAGTAAAGAAGTTACTGTCTTTTTTGCAATATACTTTCGCAGAGCACTAGATTTGAATTTTAGGTGTTGCATATTATGAAAGAATGGAATGAGCATTCTCTCTGGAGTCAAATCACTTTGATTCAAATATAGTCATTAATTTTTACTATCTGTGTGAGCTTGGTCATGAAATTGACTTCTTTGGACTTTAGTTTTCTCATCAATAAAACTGGGACTAGATGTCCTCCAAGGTCCCTTCCAACCCTAGGTCTGTCATTCTGATTCTACTTGTGTCAAAGCAATCACATTGTCTGGACTTAAATTCCCTGTTTCGTAAAATGAAAATGTTAGATGAAATGATTTTTAATATAACTTTCAGCTCTAAATCCTATGAATCCATGAACTACTGGTTTTAAAATAAAAGTAAATATCCAGTTAGAATGTCCCAAATTTCTCATACACTTTTTAATCTGACTTACAAAACAATAGAGTTATAAATTGGGGTAATGATTGCTTAAAGATAGTAGAATCTCCAGTTTCTTTTAAAACAAAAATATTCATGGTTAGCACTTACTTAGTCCACTTCATTCTTCTGGGCAACCTCAATTTTCAAAATAGCTCCCATATTGTGTTATGAAATTTCCAAGCATGTTCTAAATAGATTTTCTCACTTTATATGAAAATTAAAATTTGAAACATCAAGCAGAAACAACTCCTACTAAAAGATGCTTTGATTAGTATTTGAAATGTAGAACTCATTTTCAAACCCATTTCTTAGTTTGACAATTGTAGACAGTTTAAATTACAAATATTTACAATAGCAGAATCTCCTCCCACATATAATTACTGTAAAAAAAAGATACAGAGACAGAGAAACAGAGGAGAGACAGAGAGAGAAGAGGGAGGGGAGAGAGAACTGGTGACCTTGACTTCCAAGAATTTCCAAAACTTGCTTTTACACCAATCACACTCATGGATGGCATGGTATTACATACGATGGACACTTTTACATCCCTGGCTAATTACGTTTTAAGAACAATTATGATGGTAGACTTAGAGAATCCCAGAGAATCAACTAAAAGACTATGTGAAATAATAAAAACTTTAGCCAAGTTGCAGGATACAAAATAAACCCACATAAATCATCTTTTCTATATATTAGTAACAGAGTCAAACAGCAAGAGACAGAATGGAAATCCCATTTAAAGTCACTCTAGACAATATGAGATATTTGGGAAAAGAAATGCTAGGGAAGGTGGCCTAGTCATACCAGATTTTAAATTGTGTTATAAAGCAGCAATCATCAAAATTACTTGGTACTGGCTAAGAAACAGAGGAGTAGATCACAAAACACAGTAGTCAATGACTGTAGCAGTTTGCTGTTTAATAAACCCAGGGACCCTACCTTCCAGAATAAGAATTCACTATTTGACAAAAACTGTTGGGAAAACCGGCAAATACTGTGGTGGAAACAGGCCGTAGACCAATGTCTGACACCATATGCCAGAATAAAGTCCAAATGAGTACACAATCTATGTATAATGACTGATACAGTAAACAAACCAGGGAAGCAAGGAATAGTTTATTTATCAGATTTATGGAGAATGGAGGAATTTACAACCAAACAAAAGAGAACATTATGAAATGCAAAATGGATAACTTTGATTATATCAAATAGAACATTTTTTTCACAAACAAAACCAATGCAACTAAGAGTAGGAGGGAAGTAGAAAACTTGGAAAGAATTTTTACAACGAGTATCTCTGATAAAGGCCTCATTTCTTTTTTTTAATTGAATTATTTTATTTGTTTTCAGGGTTTTACAATCACTTCTATATATCTTAGATTTCTTCCCTTCCTTCCCCCCTTCCTCACCACTCCCTCCCTGAGATGGCATACAATTTTATATAGGTTCTACATGTATATTGCTATTAAATACATTTTCACCTTAGTCATGTTGCATAGAAGAATTAAAATTAATGGGAAATTTCATTTGACTCAATTCTCTATATATTTTAGAAATGTAAAATATATAGAGAACTGAGTCATTCTTACAAGAATACAAGCCATTCCCCAATTGAAAAATGGTCAAAGGATATGAACAGGCAATTCTCAGATGAAAAAATTCAGGCTATCTATAGTCATGAGAAAATGCTCTAAATCACTATTGGTTAGAGAGATGCAAATCAAAATAACTCTGAGGTCCCATATAACACCCATCAGATTGACTACGAAAATAATAAATGTTAGGCAAGATGTAGGAGAGTTGGAATAATAATTCATTGTTACTGAATCTGTGAGTTGATCCAACCATTCTGGAGTGCAATTTGGAACTATGCCGAAAGGGCTTTAAAAACATGCATCCCCTTTGACCCAGCAATAATGCTTCTAGGGCTGTATCCCAAAGTGATCATAAAAATGGGGAAAGGACCCACTTATACAAAAGTATTTTTAGCTGCTTTTTTTGTGGTGGCCAAGAACTGGAAACTGAGGGAATACCCATCAATTAGGGAATGACTGAACAAGTTGTGGTATATGAATGTAATGGATTACTATTGTGCTATAAGAAATGATGAACAGACAGACTTCATATAAGTCTGGAAAGACTTATATGAACTGATGCTGAGTGAGGTGAGCAGAACTAGGAGAATAATATACACAGTGTGCAAAGACTGTTTTTGATAGACTTAGCCCTTCACAAATGCAAGGACCTAAAACATTTCCAAAGGACTCCTGATGCAAAATGCCATCTACAACTAAAGAAATATTTATGGAATCAGAACACAGAATGAAGCAGACCATTTTCTCCTTTGTTATGTTCATTTTTCTCAGGATTTCTCCTATTCATTTTAATTCTTCTGTACAGCATGACTAATGCGAAGATGTATTTAATAGAAATCCAGGTATAAAACTCATATAAGATTGCATGCCTTCTTAGGGAGAGGGAGGGAGGGAAGAAAGAAAGGAAGGAAGGAAGGAAGGAAGGAAGGAAGGAAGGAAGGAAGGAAGGAAGGAAGGAAGGAAGGAAGGAAGGAAGGAACGAAGGAACGAAGGAACGAAGGAAAGGGGGAACTTGGAACTTATAGAAGTGATTGTTGAAAACTGAAAACAAATAAATTAATAAATTTGGGAGAAAAAAGAAAGAACACTTGTATTAACAAGATTTTGATCACATATACATGATGTTTCCAGAGTGGAATGAAAATTCTCAATAACTCAATTTATTACAACTTAAAGATGGGAAGCTAGTTGGTGGACAGAGGACAACAGTATTAAAACACTCACATGATAATGGGCACTGTTTGACAAGAATGTGCAAAAATATTTAGTACTAGTAGTTTAGTTGTGCTTGTTTAGACCCAGCCTTGGTTCTTTTTCCATATACCAACCCTTAATGCAAAAAAAAATATAATCTTTAATACATGTTCATTGAATGAGTAGATTAAAGAATGGATTAAAAAATGGCAATAGTGTTCTAAAAATTAAGAGGTTGGACAAGATAAACTTTAAGATCTCTTCCATTTCTAAGACATTATACTGCTCTAATGTGATCATGTGAGGAGACAAATACGTGTAATATTGGATTCATCAGACTAAAGATGGTGATTCAACTCATGGGGCCTAATGAAGTTGCCAAATGAAAAAGTACAGACCCATTATGAGGGACCAGTACAACCACAGTTAGTTAGCATGTTATAGAAGAATTTATAAGAGATAGTTAAAAAAGATCAATGATACAGGTAGAAACATTACCAGGAGTATGTTATTTAAAGAAAAAACAGAGAAAAGAGAGTATCCAGGAAGCAGGGTATGGTTAGAAGTTCATATATACTTCATGTTTAATATGATTTATTTTAATAATATTCTACAGTTCATTACTCTTTTTCCATTATCTGTAGCTTGCTTAAATAAATCAGGAATTAACAGTTTCAAATGTACTCCCTACCTTTTCACCTATTATTTCTTATTCTTCCTTCATATTAACTTATTTTTTCTGTGTGCATAGAATAGCTGATTTTAAGAATGACTCCCATATCAGTGCTGAATCTTCTTTCTGATAAATTATATTTTATTTCATTTTTATGCTACTCAGTGATCATCATGTCTACAAGAGTATCGAGTAGCAAAATATCTTTTCCCAGTAAAAGTAGTAATGATATAGAGGCATGAGGCTTTTATATCATACTGCAGTCTACATCCAGTCTTTATCATCATTTCTTTAGCATCTGCTTATCTTTCCATGGATCTTCCCTTTCTTATCTACTCCTCCCTTTGCAATGAAGTTGTCAAATATCAAAGTGTATATTTGGAGATTTTTATCAAGCTGACTGAAGGATTCCTTCACCTCTTTATTCTCTTTAGTCAATATCCATGGATAAACTGCAATTATTTTCTTTCTGGTCTATTTTAGAAATACATACCATGAAAACTTCAATATGAGATGACCAAATAAATGTCCCATGAAATTATTTTTGTTAATGCTTTTGGACATGCAATAAAACCACTGTCACCAACATTTTCATTTATTTCTTCAAGGAAAACCTTACGATCTATCATTTCATTTACTTGAAACTTCCTTTTTTGTAGAGGTTTTATTTATAATGAGAATTTCATTTGATATTTTTCAGCTCCTCTAGTCATTGATCACTGTGAGAGTCATTAATCTAATGTGAGATCATGGAGATGCACAATTAAAGTGCTAACAATCCAAAAAACCTCTATACCTCCCCTATCACTGCAGAAGTAGATGGAAGACAGACTAGCCTAATGGCCATTTTGTATTTTTTCTTTCTTTCATATTTCACAAAGTAATTCTCTGATGCCTCTTCATGACTGAAGATGGGTCTGAGTTTTAGAAGGTAATATTACAGCATAAAAGAAGTTCCAGCAAGTTTTATAGCCCCTTCCTCTAATTGGCCACTTCATTCTGGAAACACCATTTTAAGGGAAATATTCAGGCCAGCAATTCCTTCATAGTTGTCTTGGTTTTTTTCCCTGCTCTCTGGACTTCTTTCTCCATTATACTCTCATTCAAATATATTTTCCACCTCCCCCATTCATTCTTCAACTTCATTTTGCATGTTTCCTTCCCCCATTGGATAACTAGTTCCTTAAGATCAAGGACTGTCTTTCTTTTTACTTATATTTGTATTCTCAGTCGTTAGTACAATGTCTGACACATAGGGAGCTTTGATAAAGACTTGTTGACTGGGAAAGGTTGCAAGTATTATAAAAGCTATAGACCAAGTCTATTTCCCAAGGGCCAACCTAGGACAGAGAGACTCAGTACCAATAATTTGGTTTCTTGGTAATGCAGTTTTTGGTCCAATCAACTCAAGAAAGAAAGAAAAATATGTTTAAATATATATGAACTTGAAGCATGTCACACAGTAAAAACAGCATTTTATTAAGATTCAAGAAAACCATATTTTAATCCTATTTCAGCCAGTATCCATGTGCTCTTTAGCAGGCGAATTAACCTCCCAGGCTCTGTTTCATCATCTTTAAAATGAGCTAGATCAGTTTTTACACTCTTTTGTAGTTTTATGAATGTATGGTATCTGTGATGTATTCTAAGTTTCTCATTTCACAGATGTAGAAACTGAAACACTAAGAGGATGAGTTGCTTGTCCATTAGGTTTGTTTTATTTAAAGTAAAATATTGATAGCCTGGCATCAATATGTATGTACAGAATTTTGCAATCAAAATGTGGTAATGAATTTTAACAGTCCTTTTAAAGAAAAATAATTAAGAACTAACTTTAATACCTCAAGGATCCATGATTTCATCCTCTTGAGGATTCCCTCTGCTGCTGAAGATCAGAGCCTCCTCCACACCTTGGTAGATAGTCTCCTTAATTTCTGGAATTTGGTTATAATATTTCTGGGAGGTTTTATTTTGGAATGTCTTTCAGGAAGTGATAAGTGAATTATTTCAATTTCTATTTTACCCTTTGTTTCTAGAATATCAGGGAAATTTTCCTTGATAATTTCCTAAAAGATAATATTCAGACTCTTTATGGCTTTCAAGTAGTCCAATAATTTTCAAGTTATCTCTCCCAGATCTATTTTCCAGATTAGTTGTTCTTCCAATAAGATATTTCGCATTGACTTCTATTTTTTTCAGCCTTTTAGTTTTGTTTTATTTTTTTCTTGATTTCTCATAAAGCCATTACTTCTCATTTATTCAATTCTACTTTTTAAAGATTTTTTTTTCCATCAATGAATTTTTGTAACTATTTTTCCATTTGGCCAAGTTTGCTTTTCATGGCATTCTTCTCCTCATTGCATATTTGGATATCATTTACCATTTGGCCTCTGCTGGCTTTTAGGGTGTTATTTTCTTCAGTACTTTTGCATCTCCTTTACCAAGTGATTGACTCATTTTTCATTATTTTCTTGTATCATTTTCATTTATCTTCTCATTTTTTCCTTTACCTCTCTTACTTGATTGTCAAATTCCTTTTTGATCTCCTCCATGGACTGAGACCAATTCATGTATTGTGTACAAAGTAACATCAATATTGTAGGATGATTAACTGTGAATGACTTAGCTATTCTCAGCAATAAATGATCCAAGACAACTCTGAAGGTTTCATTATAAACAATGCTATCCACTCCCACAGAAAGAAATGATGGTCTGAATAGAAATTGAAGCATACTATTTTTTACTTTCTTATTTTTCCTGAGGTTTCTTTGGTTTATTTTCTTCCACAACATGCCTAATACCAAATAGGTTTTGAATGACTATACCTGCATAATCTGTATTGAATTGCCTGCCTTCTCAATGAGGGGGAAAGAAGGGAAGAAGGTAGGGAATTTGAAACTCAAAATTTTACAAAAGATTGTTAAAAAGTTTTACATGTAATTGGGGGAAAATAAATGCTAAATAAATTTAAAATAAATAGTACTAACAAGAATAAAAAAAAACAATAGTATCAGAACCAAAACCCTGGAGAAGATATGAGAAAATTCATTTGTCTCCCTTCCTTAAAGAAGTAGAAAATAAATTGTGGATGTAGAATTCTGTTATACTTCCAGGAACATTGAATGTGTTGATAACTTTTGCTGACCTGTGACAAATCTTTTATCTAGGTTTATTTATCTGTAAACAGATTTTATAATCTGTTGCAAGAAATTGCTCAAAACATTTGGGGGGTGGAAGACTAAGGAAATATTTTGAAATTAGCTTGATATAAAATTTAAAAAGTATGAATAAAAACAATGTTAGTAACAATATAGCTCAGAGTAAGAAGAGGCAAATGACAAAAAAAAACATTGAAACATTAAAAAGTGGGAAGAGCTTCTAAATTATGTTGCTGACAAAAGAAAATTCAGTGATAGGAAACGATTACTCTTTGGAGGTAGCTAGAATGATAAATTGTAGTATTAAAAAGAATATTCAGTTGCGAATATTCATTCAGATTTCTTAACCAGGAAAAATCAACTCAAGATTGGAAAAGATAGAATTACTATGGTTTTTGAGAGAGATGGAAGAAACCAGATATGTTGCTGAAAAAAAGTAAAACAAAGATTATTTATTTGTTTTATTCTTACCTAAACAGTCCAACTATTTCTATTTGCATAGAAAAGAGGAATATGAGGAGTGGTCAAGGTTTAGAACAGTTTCTTGTACATATCACTCAGCTCCTTTTCCATTTGAAAGATCAGTACTACTGTAATATTTACCTAGTGATGGGGAGGGGTACAATAGTACTTAAGCACTAAAACTAATTTTTTACCATAAATTAAAAGACAATTAAATGGAGACTCAGAGGAAATGGTAGAGGAAGACAGAAGTTTTTAAAAGAGTCAAATGGGACTTCTAAGAGCAGATTTGATTTTAGCCTCAGTCAGTGATACCACTTCATGAAGCCTAAATGAAGGGAAGAACTTCCTAAATAGACTGAGATGAGTAAGGAAAACTTAAATAAGCTTTATCATAATGTAATGTCTGCAAAAGCAAAAAGCTTCATAGTTATTGGTTAAGGTAGGTGACTGAGAACAACTGTATTCTTCAGCTGAGGAGAGGCTTCACAATCATAGCAACCTTGGCAGATTGAAGACATTAGCAAGACCAGCCAGAGCAGAGATAGCATGTTTGATGGAAAGTAGCAAAGGTGCAAAGAGAGGAGTATAGAATACAACATTTGAGGAGAGGGGAAAGTCCAGCAGGACTTTGGAATATGATAGAGTATGAGAGGAATATGATAGAGGGCAGTATGATAAAACAGCAGCTTTTCAACATTGAAGATTTGATGTTCTTTTCTATGAATGTGACCTAGTCATGTTTTCCATATGTTAATGTAATTTTTATTCAGATATTACTTTATACACAACATATTTCACTTTGCTTCAACTCATATAAGTCCAGGTTTTTCTGAAGGCATACTGGTCATCATTCCGTATTGCATAAAAGTATTACATCACAGTCATATACCACAATTTGTTCAGACATTTGCAAATTGGTAGCCATTCTCTCAATTTCCAATTCTTTGCCATCAGAAAATTGCTGCTATAAATATTTTTATGCATAGAGGTTCTTTTTATTGTTGTTTTTTATCTCAGGATATAGATCCTATAGTCGTATTGGTAGGTAAAAGAGTTTGCATGGTTTTATAAGCCCGTTGGACATAGTTCCAAATTACTGTGAAGAATGATTGAACCAGTTCACAACTTTACCAACAATGCATTGATGTCTCATTTTTTCTCACATCCTCTCCAACACTGGTAATTTTCCTTTGTGTTTTATTAGCCAATATAATAGGCATGAGATAGTAGCACAGAATTGTTTTAATTTGCATTCCTCCAATCAATAGTGATTTAGAGCATTTTTAATATAGCTGTAGGAAGCTTTAGTTACTTCGTCTGAAAACTGTTCATATCTTTTAATCATTTATCAATGGGGGAATGGCTCTTATTTTTATAAATTTGATTCAATTGTCATTTGAGAAATGAGGTCTTTATCCAAGATATCAACTAAATAATTTGTGAATGTATAACTGGCTGAGGTTAATAGCTGAGAAGTAGGGATTTATCCTTGATTCTATAGTAGTCATCATTTAATAAATGGCTTAGTTCAAAGTAGAGATGGTAGCTTTAACTAATACAAAATGGCTCTACTTCATACTGAATTTTAGTCAGGATTAAAAAAACAAAGAAACCTGCATTCTTTATGATTCAATTTTAATCAAGACTGTGATATGCTAATGAAAAAAAGCTAGATTTATTTAAAATGTTTAAATAAAGGTATAATGTCCAGAATGAGAAAGGCAATATAGTAGTTCTGCTTTTTTTTTTTTCTGATCTCATTTGACCATGCCTAGAATATCATGGCAAGTTCTGTAATTTTCCCAAGGACATTGACAAACATAAGCAGGTCCAGATGAGGACAGCAGAAGAGTGAGAAGACTGGAAACCAGGTCTTATGTGGTTGAGTTGGAGAAAATGGAATTTTTTAGACTAAAGCAGAAGAAATTTGGGAGGGTCATGGTACTAAGCCTCAAGTATTTGAAGTAATGTAAAACACAGAAGATGGATTAGACTTGCTTTGTTCAGCTTAAGATGGCAAAACTTGAAGCAATAGGTCAAAGTCGAAAAGAAGCAAATTCCAGTTCAATATAAAGAAGAGTACTCTCTGTAAACAACTGGAGCTATCAAAATATAGAAAGAATAGACTCAAGTTATCACAAGAGGTAGTGAAATTCATATCTCTAGAGTCAGCATTTTTTTCTCATCTTAGCCATCACATCAATAATTTCACAAAAAGGAAATATTTTCATCATGTCATATGCTGGCCTTTTGTTCCAGTCAGAAAAAAAAAATACTGAGAATTACTATGAAATTACTTAAATTTCACCAATATTAAAAAATGTTAAATATATTACAAATGACATCTCCATGAAAATTGATAGTGTCACATAACAGAGTTTTCACTTAAGCGGAGGGTTGGAAGCAAAGTCTAACCTTTTCTTTTATTAACAGCACAGATAAGAAAAAATATCACTTTAAAAAATTCAAATTATATGCATCACCAAATTCTGTTATATAAAATGTAAAACACTTTACCCATCTGGTCAAGAGGGTAGAAAAGAAACAGTAAAAGAGTGGAGGAAGGAGAGTAAAATATAGAATTACTTCAGTGAAAAATAAAAATAATTCAGTTACACAGTGCTTTAAAATTTCTAAAACATGTTTCTCTCTCTGTCTCTCCCTGTCTCTCTCTCTCTTTTTCTCCCTTCCTCTTTCCCTCTCCCTCTCTATTTTTGTATGTATATATATAATATATTTGAACAAACATATATGCATATACACATTTATACACACGTAAGTATATATGTGTATATGACTAAATATATATATACATTTAAATAATTTGATTCTCACTATAAGTTGAACAGACTAGAAATTATGTCATTTTGAAGATTGGTTGATAGAAATGGAATTGTTTGAAACAATCATATTAGATAAGTGCTATAATCATCTATATTTTACAGATGAAGAAACTGAGGCATAGAGAGGGTAATTAAGCCATTTGTCTAAAATTACACAATGTGTAAGTATCAAAATTTAGATTTCAACCCAAGTCTTAGTAACTCTAAGTCTAGAATCCTATCCAGTATGCAATACCCCCTCTTTAAGTGGAAGTGGGGGAATATTCTACACAGAAGAACAAATGAGAAGCAAAAAAAAAAAGGATGTGGAAACAAAAAATAATTTTAATGATCTTAATGTTAACTATGAGAGTTAAACATCTTCACCTATTAATGAGTCTGCCCATTAAGGGAAGTTTGATTAGAGTAGGTTTGTTTCATAGGAAAGCCCACATCTTTTATTAATTTCTAATGAAGCACTGGTTCTCAAGGGTTATGATGCTCTCTGGCTTTGAAAAATGTATATATACTCTGAGGTGAGGTTGTGTTTGGGGGCTTACTCATTGGAAGTGTTTTTTTGGCCAGACAAAACTCTGGGTAGCCATTAAGAAGCTCCCCAGCTTTGAAAACCCAGATGTTGGTGCTTCTCTCTCTGGTAACTATGTATGTAATGCTCAGACAGTTGTATCAGTCTGTTGATCTGCGGTGTATGTATTGCTTATGTTCAGATAGTTGGTAGTCCTGGCTATTGGTCTTCATTTCCACTGTTTGCATTTTCCCTGAAGTTCAGGGTGCTGACTTTTTCCCTGAACTAAGTGAATGATATACGTGCTTGATTAAAGTGATTGTTGACCACCCCAAAAGTTGCTTTCCTTTTAGAAAAGCAGATTTAAGAATCTGTACAACAGACTATCTTATGTATACTGGGGTCCTTTCTGTTACAATGATCAAACCAACAATTTTGGGAGAGATTAATATTTAAATCCAGTTGATGGTCATGTGACAGGGTCTCATTTGGAGTTCTTTTCACTCCAAGTACTTGCTTTATGCCTGAAAAAAGATTACCCTTTTCTCCTGAAAACATTTAACTGTTGTATGATTATTAAAACTCAGTTAAATTTTCCATATACATCCATTGACAGTATTTTAAAAGTTATTTTAGGGCAGGATGGTTTAACTGATAATTTTAGTTTGACTAACATTTATCAAAGTAAGTGTAGGCCTTGTGGACAGAAGCTAATAAATATTCTTCAATCCCTATTAAATGAATTAAAACTATATAAGGGTAGGCAGCAATTTCTGGTAGTTGTGGACAACTGGAATTGATTGACTGATGGCTTATGAGATAATAAATTTTGTTCATGCTGGATTACACAAATTAAATGGCTATTTATTCAAACGTTCTGAATACATGACTTGTCAAAATACATTAAGACTATGAATATGTTAGTAATGTTTTCTTCAGTTTAGCACCAAAAATTATCTTGATTTTGTTAAATACAAATAAAACACACATTTGCATATATCAATGTTTACATTTAATATTAAAAGTTAATTTAGTTTGCATTCTTAAGAATGAAAAAAGTTTTAGAATGAGAAGGATTGTTTCCAAAATAAATCATTGGATCACAGACTTAAAGTGCAAGGGACTCAAAATTGAAGAGTTCAATGTTTTCATTTTATTAATCAGCAAATAGGTCCATAAATGTCACCTGTCTTGTCCAGGTCAAACAAAGAATAAATAACAAATACATAAGAAATACAAGGAACGAGTAACAGTCATGATTCTTACAAAGAACCCCTATGTGGGAAGATCTGTAGAAGTTCTTTGTTTTAAAGAACTCTATGAATTAAAGAATTTTAAAATTTTAAGACTAAAAGTTAATAAGTAGATAACTGTATGCCTCTTGGTATGTATGATTCCATGTAAAAGAAGAAATTAGTCTATTTTCAACCTTCTTGTGTGGTATAGGACCATTCATTTCAGGTGCCAAAAGCTTGAGTCCCATTCTCTTCTCTCCCCTCTCTTCATTTGCCCTTCCCCACTCTTCCTTTTATTCCCCCATTCCTCCTTATGTGAGAGATATATTGATGCAAGGCAGGACTCAAGAGATCAATTTATATACCAGCATAAAGAAAAAATAACAAAAACAGTATTAAAAAAATTTTACAACTCTGATCATTGCAAGAATTCAGAGGACCGAAGACAAACCCTCCACCAATTATTGCCAAAGGAGAGATGGACTTGAAATGCAGAATTAGGCAATTTTGTTAATGGTCTATGTGAGAATTTGTTTTTACTAGACTATGTATATGCGCTACAATGTTAGGTGTTTTTTTTGTTTTTAACTATTTGGAGGGTGCAGTTGGAGAAATAAATAAAATAATTTCGAAAAATAAACATTGATTACTTAACATTACAAGTTTCTGAATGGAGAGTCAGTTGGTGAAATCAACTGGCATAGTGTCCTGATCTAGTCAATGTAATTAATTGGTTAAAAGGCAATATATTTTGTTGACTTACAGCAGCATTCACAGTAGCCATAATAATTAATAGCAAAAAGAATTTTTGCAGAACATTTTACATGCACTGCCTCATTGCATCCTCAAAACAACGCCCATGAGATGAGTGCTATTATTATCTCCATTTTATAGATAAGGATACAAAAAAGGAGAGGAGTAAAATTATGTCTTCAGAGTCAAACAATTACTAAGGATCTGAGGCAGATTTTTAACTGAGTTCTTCCTGAATATAAATATAGCATTATATCCATTATCTTATATAAATACTTTAAATTTCAAGTGAAGGAGAACTTCATAGCAAAATAGGTGTGAACTTCATAGGGGCAGAGATTTTTCTATGCCTAAACTTTGAGTGGAATGGTACGAAGAGTACTGACAGTGGAGGCAGGAAAGTCAATGAAAATTTGATATATATTTATTTCATAACATGGTTATATTATCTGTCATAACTTTTGTGGTTACTTGGCCAACTACAGCCACAAAAATATATGATAGAGGAGACACAATTTTGAGGGCTTTGAGAGAATGATTATCAAGGTACCTGAAGAAGGGGAGAATATAAAATGTTTGGGGGGCAAAATGAAATATTATTCTCATTTTGTCCTCCTTCCTCAAAAAAAAGGAAACCTGGAGAATGTAACTATAAGTTGTAAAATAAATATATAAGTAATATATATAATAAAAATATGTAAGTATAGTATAAGTAGTAATGTGATTTCCTTCCCATGTCTATAAAATTTGTATGATAATAAACTAGACATGGATTGAGGACAGCCCTGGTGAAGTCATGCATAAAGAATAGTAAGACTTTTAAGAACTTTGTTCTATAATAAAAGTAAATTTTTAACAACACTTAATTGAATAGGGTAGAAAAGTAGAAAGTCATGTAGATTATTTTTATTAACATTGTTGTTATTAATATATCTGTAATCATTCACAAGAGTTTGGTTTAACCCATAGAAAAAAACAAGCAGATTAAATATACTTACTACTCAGGTTATGTGATGCAGTCAGATGGACAAGCCATAGAGTTGCTTAACAAGTAGTTCTATTTTGGATAGACATCGAATAATATTGGAGCTGGGCCCAGATTTGAACCAAAGAGTGACAGACGGCTCCACAATATTATCAACTAATAATTATACAAGAGAAGTTATGTAAATGATGTCATAAAATATGCATATACAAATGAGGTATGGGCTCCAATGGAATTCCATGCAACATTCAGAGAATCATATCCATACAAATTTATACAAAGAAAAATATGAGCATCTACTATTTCAGGTGTTAAATATTTGTAAAAAGAAATGAGGATTTAAACTGTAGTACAAAGCAAAATAAACTTAAGAAAAATGAGCAATTTGACTAGAGACTAAGAGAAACTATGTTTATTTTCATATTAAATTCATGAGTTTTATTTCCAGTTTCCCAAAGTCCTATCCTTAGAAGGCCTTTGGTATTTTCTCCATATATATTTCAATTAAGAGAATTTTTTTCCTCCTACTGTTATTTTTTTTTAATAAAGCTGACACTGTCAGCTACACAAAGTAGAATATACTTAAAGACTATTATATTGCCAAATGAAAACAAGTAATATTCTTCCAAAATATAGAAGTTTGGTTTTCCTGAGAATTAGGGCTTAGTAAGCAGCCTTGACATTGGGTCTACATGAAGTTATAGGATCAACTAGTTTCACTGAGTTCACTAAATCAATAAGCTGATATTACATGGTCATTGGTCAGTTTCAGGAAGGACAAATGTAAATCTTGTAAGCATATTGTACCATATGTTAAGTCTAGAGACCTGTTTTTAAGGCTGACATGAGAAATTCAAACTTAGTCACAGAAAGTTGCTCTCCTTTGTAATGGTTTCAGGCTAAACATTTCCATTTCCATGCAGAATATAGCTACCTTTGTGCTGTAAATAAGAAAGATAAAGACTGTTGGAAATAGCTAGTATTTATATAAGTATTGGAGAATTCCCTGTGGCTTTTCCCCATGTAATTGACACAGTATTTCCTGAGACTCTATTAGTCTGAAACTTTAGTGAAAGCATAAGGGAATATCTAGTTACTTGGGAGTTCCTCCCAAATAAATGGTGGCCAGACAACAAATGTGGTCAGTGTATAGCAGAAGTGAAAGGCCTACACACAAATGATCTTTTTTATATGGAATGTAAATATTCAAGGTAAATTAGCCTGATAATGTATACAGTCCTACTGATAGAGAGAACATAATGTACTGGCTGTGGATAGTTTGGAGACAATACTATTAATAGGGGATATTCAAAAGAAAGTTGGTTTAGCCAAGAATGTAAAAAGAGGGAAAAGAATGGTTGAATCAGAAAATTAACCCAATTCTCAGATTTATTAGAGTGGCAGAAATTTTAAATAGGTTATAGCATATGGACTATTTTCTTTACTTATATAACATAAAAAAATATTTTAATCATTTAAAATAAATTTAAATCATTTAAAATTTCCTATTCTGCACAAAAATTTTACATCTTAAAGGCTATTTATTCCTACAAGGACTGAAAGTAATTATGACATAATTTTCCTTGACATGTTGTTTTTTTTTTTCTGAAGTAGGAAATGTGGACAAAATGTACATATAAATAAATTTAAAAATGCACAAATAGCTTCCCTAATGAGAAGTGATTTTAGAATCTTAAAGTTGGAAGGGATTTTAGAGATAATGTACAACAGTTCTTTTGCCACATATTAACTCTTTGAAATATTACTGAAATGGAACATATACTTAGTAAATTCCACAATGACATGTGATCTGAAAGAATTTATCTAGCAAGACCAGTTAATAATTATTGAACTGAATTGCAAACCATATCTTGGGATTATTTTTCCATTTCCATCTACAAGTCTTGACTTGCTTTTATGAACAGAGCTAAAGAAACACAAATCCAGATTTTAGTTGGCCATGGCTAGGATTTGAAGACACAAAAATTGCATACTAATTTTGCAGAGTGAAGTAACTGTTGCAGCAAAACACTTGAGGATAGATGGGGTGAAAGGAGAGAAAGTGTGAAATAAAGGGGAAAATAGCAAGGAGAGAAATACAAGGTGATCATAATTGTGAAAAAATACAGTAAACTTCTCTGATAAAGACTTATTTCTTAAATATGTAGAGTATGGAGTCAAATTTATAAAAATAACAGCCATTCCCCGGTTGATAGATAGTCAAAAGATATGAAGACAATTTTCAGATGAAGTAACCAAAGCCACATATAATCATATGAAAAAAATGCTCTAAATCGTGATTGATTAAAATACACATTAAAACAACTCTGGGGCTGTATCCACACACCTATCAAATTTGCAAACATGACAGAAAAGGAAATAGACAAATATGGAGGGGATATGGGAAAATTGAAATATTAATTCACCAAAGGTAGTAGGGGGCTGATGAGGGAAAGCTGAGAGTTTTTTGTTACTCCAAAGTTAGATGAGTTCAGGTTTAATTAGATCCCAAAGCTAAAGTTTGTAGATGGTGCTTAAATTAAATCTAGAGAGGCTTTGCACACGCACACACAGAGATGATATATATATATAGATATATATACACACACACTATATATACATGTATATATACAATTTATGTGTGTATATATACATACACATATACATATTTACACACACATATATACATACACATATATATGTAATATACATGTCATATATGTGTATACAGATGACATAAGGTCAATGTGTTTAAAACTCTAAAAATAAAGAGTACTTTATGTCTTTTAAGACACTTTGATCAGAGCTTTTAGGACTGCAGTGATTTGTTGAAAATGTATATTAACACTGTAAAAGCTGGTTGTTTTTATAAGTAGTGTTTGTGAAGGATGTAAGAGAAAAGTAGCTCTTTTATTTGTACATTATTAAGTGTTAACTTTCTCCAAATTCTAAAAGGTGAAGAGAAGCAGGACAAAAGGGGAGAGGGGTAATTTTGATTTTTAATTTGGAAAACTGTGTTAATTAGACAGCCAAAACTTTTGTAACCTGTTAACAGGGTTGGGGAGTAGCCAGAACCCCATTCTTGTGTTTCAACAGGAAAATAAGCCAATATGTATCTTCTAAAAACATTTAAACGGATTATTTTTTTATTTGCCTCACAAGCTTCTTCCTTTATTGGGACTAGGAATCAACAGTGCAGGTTTCTATCCCCTTTTGGGAGAATGAGAGATTTGGACTTCTTTCATTTCCTAGAAAGCAAAAAATTTTGCGATATGCAGTTAATGGAGAGAATCTCCTAGGTTGAAATTAACTTCATAGCTAGGAAAAAGTAGGGCTGTTGTAAGACATTGGTATAACAACAGTAGTGTAGTCTGGTTTATGGTGGAAGTGCAAAGGAAAGTGGGGGTAATCTGAATAACGGATTTGAAAGATTAGGCATGAGAAATAAAGGCTTAAGCGAAAATATGGAAGGTAGGAAAAAATGGTTTGGGGAAAAATGAGGGCAGGCAGCAGCAGGCCCATGTCTTCCTAGCCTTGCCCCCATCCTTGGATAGTTGTTCTGGGTGACATTGTGTCAGTTTCAGATGGCGTAGGCATGTTGAGAGGGTGTAAGGAAGTTTAATTTTGTTTTATGCAGAAAGATTGACAAAGAAAATGATGTAGTTTCACTTGAAAGTCAATAGAGAAGATATGGAGGGGTAGAAGGAATCAATATGCATTTTAAGACCCTCTTGTTATATACTGTCACTTTAAAAAATCTTTTGGCAGTAGATTAATTGGAAATAGTGAATCCCATAACAAGAAATACTTGGAAAAATAGGCCTTATATAAAACATAATACTAAATAATTGAAATTATAAATTGCATTTCTGGATGATAACATTTGGAAAATAGATCCAGGTGTAATTGAGTTTATTCTGGTCTCATTTTAAATGAAATTCATTAGTATTATTATGCTACATTAGGAAAATTTGTCAGCTATGTGGTTTTAAGCTATGTTGCCCCAGTGACGTGATTTGTAACATGCATAAAGATAATGGCTAACATTAACTTGATCATTTATTGTACTGGGAATATTGCTAAAACTGTGAACTTTTCTTTAAACATTTTGAGTTATAGATTTAATTGTTAAAAAACTGAAAGAAAGAAAATAAGATAATTATATATAATATATATTATATATAATAAGATGATAAAGAAAATAATAACCAGTAGCAGATTAGTAGCTGAGTTGAGGTGTAAAATTTCAGAATCTAGTCCCATGGGAGGTAGTTAAAGTGCAGTATTTTGCCTTCAATTCACAACTAGAAATTATAAAGCAAAAGATCTTTAGAAATCAATCTGTAACTAACTATAGCCTAAGACTAAGGTTAGATTATCATCCAGTTAATCATGTTCACCCATCTTTCAGGATAAATCTGTAGGAAGACCTTATGAAATCTAACACTGCATAAATATTGGCTATGGTAAAGTTGTTGGTTATTGTAATTTGTGATTATTATATTAAATCTTAAATTATTCTTTACACTGTTCAATTATTTAATAATTATTTAAAACAACGCACAAAGCTCTGAAGGTTTCTGCCTGGGGAAAATGGCCACATCTTGTAAGCATTAAATCAAATTACTTAGGTCTCTGTGCTTGGGCTAAAAGCAGTGGTACAACTTAGAGTCTTAGATTATTTTAGCCCAGCACATTTTCAGCTCACCTGATCATAACAGGTATGATTTCAAACTGTTTGTAAAACTTCATATGCATTTCCTAATATATACAGCTTGAAATTCCCAGGAAGATGATCATGGAGAGCAAGAATGTTTAGGGTAGGTCTCTAATTGATGAATCTCAAAGGTAAAAGAGACAGGGTGCTGCGGCTCTTTAAGAAAGTAGAAGAAAAGGTTATTCAGAGGTGGGAATTATCACCAAGTTTCTTTGAAAAAAGTATTTTATGAATTTATGAATAATAATCTTTTCTTTTAAAATGCTAAGAGCATTAGGCTTTAAAAGTTAAAATGCTACCATTAGCAATTATAAATCCAGGTTTGCTTTGATTTAAGTCAAAATCTGTTCTGAAAGAAATAAGAATAGGGTGTCAGAATGCTCTCCTTATTGGGACTATTATGGTAAAGTATAGCCTAACAGGAAAAAAATGTGTTATTTGGCATTGAAAAATTTATTAGCTATATGGCTCCAAGAAAGTCCCATTCATCTTAGTTTACTGCTCTGTAAAGTGATAATAATAACCTCACAACAAACCTGGGAGCTCTCTATTACCATCCTCCCAGAAATTTTAAGCTACATATACTAGGAAATGCATATGAAGTTTTAAAAACAGTTTGAAATCACACCTGTTGCTATCAGGTTAGCTGAATATGTGATAGGACAAATGCTATCTGAATGTTAACTGTTTTATTAGATATAATTGCTTCATACTTGGTGTGTCACAGATAAGCTTGCAGGTAACACTGGCTACACCAAGTATAAGACAGGTGGAGAAACAGGAGGGCTGCTAGCAGGTGTTCTAGCACAGGTTCACTCTTGATCCTGGTAGACGGGAAAACTAAAATGCAGTCATAATAAGGGCTGAAATAAGCTTGCTTCATTCTAGTGTAATCTAAGGGGTTGTTGATAATGGGAGCACCAACTCCTACAGCTTTCCTAATTCAATTCCTATAGGGACAGACAAGAATATAATGGGAACTACCTGTCTTAAAGATCCCCTAAGCCTCAGTGGGGTCAGTTCAAGCAAGCACACATAGACAAATTCCATTAAGCTTTAATGGAAGATGGTCTAGGCACACACACCTTTCCTGCTTGTGCATTCAGATTCCCCACTTATTGACCACTTCCCACTTGATTTATAGGGCAACAAAGAAAGCATTTTGCCAGCAATAGCCTCACAATTTTACATTAATTCATCCTTATATCTCACTGAGCTGTCATAGTCAGATGTGATCAGTATACAATGCCAGTGGTGATGAGATGAATGATTTTCTGTTCAAGGTAATTGGAAACACATCCAAGTAGATTAAGGTTACTAGATTAATTTTAATTGGCTCTGTTTCAAGTTTTAAAAAATGATATTGTATATGGTATTATATTTCTGAATTTTCTTACACTGTACAATTTGGTAAATAATTATACCACCCATGTTATTAGATAAGGAATTTCTCTTGTAATCTAATTGTAATCTTGTAATCTTAATCTTAGATTAAGAATTGTAGTATCAGAAAAAATTATATCAGCCCTGCTGATCATGTGTTGTAATATTCTGAAGTACTGTAATTTAAGAAATCATAAACTTCCAAGCTTTGTCTATATTTAAAAGAAAGTTTCAGCTAAAAGTTATTTGGCAGTCATTTATAAAAATTATAAGATTTTAAACTAAGCTAGTTTGAATTATTGTTTTAATCAATTATTTACAAAACTGTATTTTTTTAACTTGGAGCTTTGTGAACTACTATATTCACTATGCATGTGAAAGACAAGAATGTAATTATTTTCTTAATTTTTTAGTGATTTATTTAAGCTTAGTTATTGCGATAAGGCTAATTTAAATGAGTGTGTTCTTGGCTTATAAAAACTGAATCTCCTCCCCATTATAAACACCTTTTTAGCTACAGAATTTAGGTAACTAGGAATTTTGTGATAATTGGGAACTTAGTTTGTTGTAGTACTTTGGGGATTTATGTTACTTAAAAGATATTTAACATCAACTTAGTTTTGACAAATTTCAGTTTTACAGGTTTTCAACTAACTTACTTCATGAAGTCTAGTAATTATTCCTTTTAACATTAGGATAGGTTTTAAGCTATTTTTAAGAAAGGGAAATACTCTGACAAAGAAATATTTTATAAAAATCTTTTCTGTGATTTTTTAAAAACCTAATAAATTTTCATTTGCAAGCTAATTTATTTTGAGAATAATTTGATATTGATAATAATTATGTCCAAACCTACTGTAAATTTCTGAATTTCATTCCTAGGTTTGCTGTATCCTTGAACCAGGCTTAAATAGGTGCTTTAGAGAAACAGAGCCAGAATCAGAAGCTCAATGGAAGCAATATCAGAGATCTAAAAATAATGATTAATACTAAATTACTGTAATGACTTATGAGTGGGAAAGATCTTGCTATCTTGATCTGAATTTATAGTCATTTCATGGCTTCAACAGGAGTTAACATTAGTGTTTGAATTTACTGATTGAATTTATGATTCAATTCTTTTAGTTTGAGTATAGGAAAGGGTAAACAAGCTTGAGAAACAAAGATGTAAATCTATTAACTTGTAAGCAAAAGTTAGGAATTTTTTTTAAGGAATGGGATTTCTGTAGAGACAGCTACGTTAGGAAAGAGTAGTACAGTTATGTCACTATTCTTTTATAGCAAGTTTCTATAATCAAAAAGTTTTGTAAATATAATATTGAATAGATTGATAGTGTAACATCTCTGAGTTGCTATAGTAAGATGCAAGTTTAAGACATGGCCTAGAATTTTAGTCCTTTCTATTTTCCAAAAACCGAATTAATATTAGCTTTGGCATCAGTTGCTAATTATATAATCCTGTGTAAGTTATCTTCATAATGATATGGGGAGAATTAGGTCAAAGACTTGTGAAACCAGTATACAAGTTTGTTATTTAGTTTCTGTCTCAGTTCTGTTACAAATAGTTATATTAGAAGAAGAATGATTTGTGGTATATCTTTAGATGCTTTAAAGGAAACATTCACTTTAATTAGGGGTTATTTTATGAACGTGGCTAGAAGTTAGAAAAGTTTTATTATAAATAACTTACTTGGTATGCACTGTTGTAAAATTGATTACCTGATGTATTTATGTATACCATCCCTGAACCTTTTGTTACAATGGTAAATTAATCTGGTAAATTCTAAATAAATTAATATATGTATTAGAGTCCATCTTGTTATGAAAAGAAAAAGGTGTTCTGTTATTAATTCCTTAGCGGAATCTCATCCTCCTAATGGGGAAATAAATAATGTGAAGTATAAAAACAGGGTTCTATTCTTTTCTGGTTTTCCCTGATCTAAAACGTTCCAGATTTCATTATTATAATAACAGAGACATAAGCGTTAAGTTAAAACTTTCATTATTTGACCTGGTTATTGACAAAGTAATTTAAAATTATATTAAGACCAATTTTTAGAACATTTTTAACAAAAGATAAATATATATTTCCTTCTTTAATTGGAGAAGTGAAGGATTATGGGTATATCTCTCCCCTATAAACCCATAAATCTGACCTTGGGCTAGGAAACTTTAAATTCCTTAAGTGCAAAGACTATTTTTCCCCCTGTAATTTTATTTTATCATATTTTTGTTCCTACAGCCTAATAATACATCTACTACACGTTTCTAGAATTAGATTAAATTGAAATTCCAGTGGTACAAAGGAGGTCTAAATTCTTATATGGTCCTTATTTCAATCTGTTGATTACTCTTTGAGCATTTTGACCTTAAAGTAATTGCCTTTTTTTGCCTTTTGTATTTAAAGATTCAAATAAAATTATGCAGTTCTTTTTGTAGAAATAAAAAAAATCCTGATCATGAAAAAAAGAATAATTTGACTAGTTTTCCATTATTGCTAGTGTTTTTATTATTGAAAGCATTTATTTCTGGGACTAATTCCTCTTTCTGGCATCCTAGTTTCAGATTTATTCTCTTATTCCAGCTGTTTCTGGAGTATTTGTATATTTTCTATGAGTTCTTTCGTAATCCAAATGTCAAAGTGAATCTATATACCATTGAGTAAGAACCTTCAAGCACATTAGTAGTTTGGCTAATGCTAATACATATTTCACTCCTTATTCCAATAACATGATATATATCTATCTAGACCATCTCCTTATCTTGTGCCCTAAGGATACTGACAGAGTTTGTCAATTTCAAGTCTGAAATCTAAGTATACCATGGCTTCAGAATTCTCGCAATTAAGCATCTAGTAGCCCTGCAATGGGAAAAGAAAGAAATGATATTAATATGTGTTGAGCTGTGTTTATGTTTAGTTTTAGAGAGCAATGCTTTCCTTTCCTAAATAGTTAAAAAAAAAAAAAGTACTATTTATTAAATTAAAAAAAAAATTGTGAGGATGTTAGAATTAGAGCCAGAAAAGACTTTTGAGATAATCTCATCAATCTTATCTTGCAAATGAAGAATTTGAGATCCAGAGAGGTTACATGACTTACCCATGGTCACACAGGTAATAAGTGAAAGAGGCAGGATTGAAACACAGGTCCTGACTCCAAATCCAGAATTTTTCCCATAAAGACTAGCATAAAAACTGGAGAATCATTTCTTTGTTTTTCACCCTCAACTCAGAATCACTTTTGCTGAGGGGAAATCTCTACCTTTAACTAACATCTACCAAAACACTAGGCATTGTGCTGATTAAAAGAGCTGGAAGGATACCTTTATTTTTTTTAACAATAAATCATATTCCTCCTCCACACCAACTGCCTAGACTATTTCCATAATTTTGAAATTTTATTCTTAACAATTGACTTCAATAACACAACTGCCCAAATATGAGGTTTCTTTAGCAACAGCATCCAATGTTTTAGAACTTGGAAAGATGAGAGGGATTTAACTCATTTCACAAGAAGAGCCAAAACATAGTCAGCTTAGGTAATCAGTGTTAACAAGGGATGTTTATGCATAAGGGACATCTTAGCAGACATCATGGGAGGATGGGAAATAAAAACAGGAAAACTTCCAATAAGCAAAATCTTACCAAACAGAATTCTTCAATTAATCTCTTTACTTGCTTTCCATTTTTAGAAGAAAAATACAAATAAAAAAGAAAATTTCAAATGAAGGAGTGCATGAAGGCATATGTATATGTAAGAGGGGGGGAGAGAGAATATTACATATTATGTAATAGCATCTATATGTGTGTATATTGATATATATATTTACATATGTATATGTGTGTACATATGTGTATATATAGGTCATACATTGGAATAGCATGACTATATTTTACAGGGCATGCCATGTTGGAAGTTTTAATATTGCCTCAAATCTTCTATGCTCTTGGGTGACTTAAATTCTCTAGCCTCAGTTTTCTCATTAGTAAAATGAGTACAATGATAGCATCTGTCACATGAGATTAATGTAAAGATATGATGAGATCATGTATGTGAAATGTTTTTGCAAACATTAAGACAACATGTCCATATCAGCTATGTTTGTAACTGCAGCATCAGACTTAGATAACGAGCTCTGATGTTCAAAATATTAAGCCAGACACACTTAAATATCCTCAACTGTGGACTAGACATGGTAGAATATGCTGGTGATCCCTGCTACTAGGGAGGCTGAGGTTGTTGGATCAGTTGAGCAATACAATTGTGAACTATAACATGCTAAATGATTCTGATGTTTGTACTAAATCTGATGCCAATAAGGGAATCCCCTAAGAAGGAGAATCCAGCACACTGCCTAAGCAGAAGTGAAATGATCCTGGTGGGAAATGGGCAAAGAAAGGTTGCTAGGCTGATTAGCAGTAGATAGGATTTGTGAAGGGTCATACCATTACTTAGGGAAGATAGGGAGACCCAATCTCAAAACAAAAACATTATAACAGAAAGAATCAGCAACTATGAAAGCAAATTTCATTAATGTTACTGTGCTACCCTTAACAGAGCAAGAAAACAATCCTCTCTAGTTTTGGAGTATCTTCCCCATTCTACACAATTTTTTCAACAATTATTGACAGTGACTCAGCAATTATATCCACCTGTGTCCTCTCATGAATCAATATTTACTTAATCCGATCTTGGTGACATAAATACAATTATCAAGTGAAGCTAGATATTCTCTTACTTGGGGTGTCTAACCTCTCCTATTGATTTTTGTTCTTCCCAATTCATAAATCATTCTCCTTGGTATAGAAAACAGAAGCAAAATATGAGTTTTGTAGCTCAACCTTCTTTCTGTCATCCCCAAGTGTTATTTTCTTTCCATTCTGAGCCATAGTACAATCACATTGGTGATCTTTTTCCCCCTTTCCCTAACTTTTTTTAAAGAACACTTTTATTGTCCTTAGTTTTCCTCATCAATCTTATTTCATTCAGAGATTTGTTTTTCCTAATATCATTCTTACAAACCATAGAATGTTTTTGTATTAGTCTTCAATTATAGGCCCTTGCTTCCATTGTTATACAAATCTTTTATACATCTAAGTTGTTCCATGAGTTTCTTGCATATTCCAAGATATAGGCTAAATGGGATGTTCAGGAGGACTAGCACCTCAAGTGTGGGGGCTTGCTCAGCCCTTTGCAAGGTTGTACAAAAGGTGGACACCTTTTGTGTCCACCTGATTCACCCAATTCTCACCTGGTGCTCCAAGAAGCTGTAGCATATTCAGTAGCTGCAACCTGGCAAACTCTCTTGGCAGCTAGTCTAAATCAGGTTGAGGCTGACTAACAGGTCTCAAACCTGTCGACAAGTTAGAGGATGTCTGCTCCAAGCATGTGAAGACTTTCCCTGATAAAATTGGAAGATGAGAATAATTTGTTCCAACTGCCATGAAGGTCACTGAAGAAGGCATTGTGGGGCTCCGAGAACTTGGTCAGATATCAAAGATACAAAAGTCATCCACTGCATCCGGGGCAATCACTAGTTATCTTGCCTTTTTTATTCCTACTGGACTTCAGTGATTCAGAAAGAGTGAGGCTAAAAATTTTGTACAACTCTGCCTCACTAAAATCCAATTCATGTAGGAGTTTAGACATCACCCCATGTCATTAGTCCTTTTCAAAAACTAAAAATAAACATCTAAATTGCTTGATCAATTCCTTGTATATCCAACATAGGGATTAACTAGGGCGATCAAGTGTCCTAACTCTTGAAAGTATTTTGCTTATATAAATAAATTTTAATATTCATTCATATAAAAAAAGATCTTGGCAAATTATCAGAAACATTATGCAAATGACTCTCCATGTGAAATTCTACTGGATAGGGTTCTCCCTTCCACAGTAATCTTGATATGGGGTCAGCAGATCTTTTTAAGATTGTGCTGGAATGTACTTTCAACTCCAGTATTCTTTGTTATTTCAACCCTTCTATTTCTTTTTATAATTTCTTCTTGAGAAATTGAGAATGAATTTTGCTTAAAATAAGACTCTGGAATGCAGAATAAATACCCTCTTTAACATGGTCAGATATGGGGAAATTCCAACTGAATAAAATTAGCCATTTCCAGCTCATAAATTTTTAGTGATCTTCAGTAAGTCAGGCTTTTTTTATTTTTGTCAATGTATGAATCCAGCAAGACATAGGACTTATGATTTTAAGTAATCCTTTGTATCTTTAAATATGAAAGGCATTTTTGAAATGCTATGACCCTGTGAATATAGCAAGTCTACAGTATAGATTTTTTATCTACTGTTTCTTCATCTATAAAAGAGTTAGAATTGGGGTAGGGAAACTGCAGCCCTGAGGTCACGTGGCCCTCTAGGTCCTTCGGTATATAACCTTTTGACTGAGTAAAAGTTTTACAGAACAAAAACTTTTATTAAGGAGATTTATTCTGTGAAATTTGGATTCAGTCGAAGGACCACATAAGGATCTAGAGGGCCACATGTGACTCTAAGGCCACTGGTTCCCCATCCATCCCTGGATACTATCAAGAATTCTTAACCTGGGGTCTGAGAACACTAGATGGATAGAGATATATGATTACTGTATTTCTATATAAACAGTTCCTCTATCATCCTAGGCATTTTACTTTACGTACTCAAAAACATTACTCTAGGATGTCTACAGGCTTTGGCAGACTGCCAAAGGAGTCTATAACCCCCACGACCACCCCCAAAAGATGATAAATGCCTGGACTACATGATCTTTAACATCTATCTCAGCCCTAAGCATCCTTAAATGTTTAAGAGAAATTCAACCTCATCCTCTTTGTAGTGGAGGCCAAGTCAGATGAACTTTCTTTTTTCTAATTGGAAATGGCCTGAAATCAGTAACTAATATACCTATGAATCATAAAATGAATAAATTATGATACTTTGGGAGCCAGTCCATTGCAGTACACTTCAGGACACCGAAGTTTACAAGCAAGAGACTGAAAACATCCATTACCTTCCCACAGAGTATAGATGCCTATCTATACAAAACGAGGATGTGGTGTATTCATCCTTCGTGGCTGAAGAAGACCATTCCATCAGAGAAATGGTGACATGACTTGCACTTGACTTTTTTTTTTTTTGAGTGAGGGAGGGCTGTGCAGTTCACCAGCCTCACTTCTCCTCCAGAGCCATCTGAATCCAGTGAATTCATCAGGACGACTGGAGATGACCCAGGTTGAGGCAACTGGGGTTAAGTGACTTGCCCAAGGTCACACAGCTAATGAGTGTCAAGTGTCTGAAGTGAAATTTGAACTCAGGTCCTCCTGACTCCTGCACTAGTGCTCTATCCACTGCATAACCTAGCTACCCTACAAAATGAGGATAAGTTTTATAGGGAGGACTAGAATCTCACTCTGCTTTCCTATCTCTTATATCACAAGTATAAAACAGCCAATTAGTGAAATCATATTGGTTATGAAGTTTCCAGAAAAATGAAGAGGTTGGTTTTGGGTCAGTGCTTGACAAGAGGAGGAAATAGGAGTTTTAGTGAACTACTACAGAGATAATATAAACAGAGAAAAATCTGTTTGTCTTTTTCATTGTTTCTGGAAGAGGCACAATTGAAGCAAATTTTGTTTTCCAATGTTTTCATTTCATGACTGCAGTGATACACAAGGCCAAGGAGACTAAAGCCTATGCACTGGCAAAGGATATTTTTTTTTCTGAAACACTGACTTGAATCTTGCTATGAAATGTCAAGTGAATTTTTTACATTCACTCCTCTTTTTGAAAGAAAAACTGTGGCAACTAGCAAAAGCACTCATTTTCCACAAATGCTTGTTATTTCTTGCTTCACATTCATTGCTTTCTGAAGTTTTGTTTTAGTCTCTCATTTTTGTCTCATTTTGGAAAAAGCACTAAGAAAAGACCTGTGTTGTTTAAAAAATGTGTTTAGCTACTGAAAAGCGACAGAAATTGTTAGAAACATGAACACACTCAATGACTCATCCATCATTTAAGTGGGTGTTAACCTCTACTCTTCTTTGGATAAGTAGCATATATAGTACCGTGCACTCCATGGTAAGAGGCAACTTGCACTTCATATTGTAAATGTTGCCTTGTCCTTTGACTCATGTATCTTCTTCCATGTCCAAAGTTCTTTTCTCTTGCAGTTCTAGTCTTCCATGTATCAGAATTTCATCAGACATTTGTTTTCTTTTTTTTGTAGACTTTACTATTTGTAGTCAATATTTTATCTTCAGATTATCAGAAGGAATCAACTACCAACAAGAAATATTGCAATAGATCAACTTCTGAGGGTCACTTCTAATTTATTATCTGTAAGGACCCATGATCCATAGGTGGTCTGATATCCAGTCAAGCTCTGTGCACAGAGCATGGCATTAGACTCTGTGGGGAGACAGGTAGCTGCTACATGGAAACTGAAGACCTAATGAGATAGAGGAGATAAACCCATGGGAATAGTCTATGCAGAAATGATGCCAAAGGCAGAGAAGTGAGTGCATGGGGATAAGTGCCTGATTTGATGACAGAAAAACTGGGTGACCCTAACAATCGCCAGCTGCATAAACCAAGATAAATTTTCTATCTTCTCAGCTTTGATTTCTTCATCTTTTAAATGCAGATGAGGGTATATGTTCTGCCCAGCTTACAGTATATAATGAGAGAAGTGTATTCTAAAGACAGAAATGCTATTTAATGTTAAGCTAACATTATGCACAATAAATCAGAATTTATTTTATGAAATGACAGTAAAACCCCTTTTACCTCTTCAAACAGTCCAGAATCCATGCAACTGAATAAGTAACTTTCCCTTCAAAATTGTTATATTAGAAGGATAGATAATAATTAAAAATAATTACAAAGATAGTAGCATTAATACAAAAATTTTTGGAGCTCCTTTCTCAGAATCAGAGTACACAGTATACAAGAAAACTAGTTAATCCTCTTCTTTTATAATTCTCATTTTTTCTCCCAATATTCTGTCACCCATTTTTAATCATTCATTTTACTCACTAGATGAATATTTTCTGGCTATCTCCCAAAATCATATCTCCAGGCCCAGAAGAAAACAAGTTGCCATTACTGAGGACAGGTGAACCTCAAACTCAGTCACACCCACCTCTGAAAGCCTGAATAAATAAATTAACCTTTCTGACCAACTCCTCTTCTCCTTCTACTTCCCTCACTCATTCTTCCTGAGTCTACCATTCCCCTCTTCCTATTCTTCATTTCTTCATTTTTCTCTCTTCTCTAAGTCATTGGGAGATTGGCGGGGGGGAGAGGGCCTATCCTTTCCATGGAGGTCTTCAAACTGAGACCACATGACTGCTTTGAAGGTATGTTGAAGAAGGGATGCAGTTCCAGGAATGGGTTGTTCTTTGTGGCCACTGAGATGTCTTCCTATTCTGAAATTCTCTAAATCTGTCCATCACTTTCTCTATTGCTTATGTCTGTGTGTCCAGGACAGCATAGCTAGTATATATTTGGAATGTGATCAGAACCCAGGTTTTCCTGACTGCAAGTCCAGGGCTCTATCTGTGATACTACACTAATTCCCCGAGGTATATTAATCTTGCTGTCCAACTGGTGCTCCACCTTTCTCCTTTCATTTCTATTTTTATATAGAGTAGTCTACATTCACTGATTATATTTCATCAATCATTATATCCCCAGTCTCACCCTTGCCATCACTTGAAATTGATTTTCAATGCTTTAAACAATTGTCAAGTCTTTTCTTAGCCTTCAAACTTGTTTGAATATTTTTTAAAGGTGAATATTCACCTCTCCCTTGGTTTCCATGACACTGTTCTCTTCTGGTTCTGCTCTTACCTGTCTATCCACTCCAATTCAATCACTTTCATAGATTTATCTCCCTCCTCTTTCTATATAGCACCCTCAAATCTACATATGCTCTCACTCTTTGCTCACTATCTTGATGAACTTATTCTCATGGCTTTATTTATAAGAATGTTTATAAGAATTTTAACAATAATTATAATAATAAATATTTATAATATTTATAAGAATAAGGATATAGACTAGAATCTGCGATTTTAACTGTAAAGGAGGCCCAGATAAGGAAAGTGGTTCCACCAGTGAAATTAGGCACCATTGTCTTAGATAGTAAATGTGGGATCACTAAGAAGTTAGGTGACTCATCCAGAATCACAACCAATTAGAGACAGGTGGGATTTGAATTCAGGTCTTCCTGATTCCAAGACCAGCTTTATATCCTCTCTCTATATATATATTACTGTGCTTCACTTTAAATGACTCCTGTTTCAATATTTTGTGTTCCAGGGGGGAGGAGCCAAGATGGCGGAGTAGAAAGACTCACATATGCTAGCTCCGAACCCACAACCCATAAATTTCCTGAAAAAAGAACTCCCCATAAATTCTGGAGCAGTGGAAGCCACACAGCAACACAGTGCAGGAGATTTCCAGAGAGCCCTGAAAAACCAGCATCAAAGGTCGATCACACACCAGACAGTGGAGCCCAGCCCTGCCTTGGCCACGCAGCCCCAAAAGGAGCAGATCTGAGCAAGCTTCAGGAATGGAACTTCCGCGGCTGCGAAGGTCCCTCCACCCACAGGCGCTACACGTCAGTGAGAGAGACTTCTGGGCTGGCTGAGAGGGGAGCAGGGTGTCTCCATAACGCAGGCCCACTCGGGAGGTAGTGGCAGAGGCACAGCAGTGGTGGCCAGAGACTCCCGGAGCAGACAGTACCTCAGATCCATTACTGAAGATCTCTGCATAAACCCCCTGAGGAAACTGAGCCTGGGAGGTGGCCCTGCCCCCACCTGAGAACCTGAATTTAATCTTACCCTGAATAGCAGCCAGGTCTGCTTCTGAAAGCCCTGAGGCTGGGGAGCAGCATTTGAATCTCAGACCCCAAGCACTAGCTGGGCAGATCTAGAGGTGAGGTGGGGGTGGAGAAGAAACTCAGAAGTCAAGTAACTGGCTGGGAAAATGCCCAGAAAAGGGAAAAAATGTAAGACCACAGAAGGTTAATTTCTTGGTGAACAGATATTTCCTCCTTTTCTTTCTGATGAGAAAGAACAATGCTTGCCATCAGGGAAAGACATAGAAGTCAAGGCCTCTGTATCTCAAACATCCAAAATAAATATTCAGTGGGATCAGGCCATGGAAGAGCTCAAAAAGGATTCTGAAAATGAAGTTAGACAGGTGGAAGAAAAACTGGGAAGAGAAATGAGAGTGATGCAAGAAAAGCATGAAAAAATGGGTCAATACCTTGCCAAAGGAGACCCAAAAAAATGCTGAAGGAAATAGCACCTTGAAAGATAGGCCAACTCAATTGGCAAAAGAGGTTCAAAAAGCCAATGAGGAGAAGAATGCTTTCAAAAGCAGAATTAGCCAAATGGAAAAAGAAGTTCAAAAGCTCACTGAAGAAAATAGTTCTCTCAAAATTAGAATGGAACAGATGGAGGCTAATGACTTTCTGAGAAACCAAGAAATCACCAAACAAAACCAAAGAATGAAAAAATTGAAGATAATATGAACTATCTCACTGGAAAAACAACTGACCTGGAAAGTAGATCCAGGAGAGACAATTTAAAAATTATGGGACTACCTGAAAGCCATGATCAAAGAAAGAGCCCAGACATCACCTTTCATGAAATTATCAAGGAAAACTGCCCTGAGATTCTAGAACCAGAGGGCAAAATAAGTATTGAAGGAATCCATCGATCACCGCCTGAAAGAGATCCAAAAAGAGAAACTCCTAGGAACATTGTGGCCAAATTCCAGAGTTCCCAGGTCAAGGAGAAAATATTGCAAGCAGCTAGAAAGAAACAATTCCAGTATTGTGGAAATACAATCAGGATAACACAAGATCTAGCAGCTTCTACATTAAGGGATCAAAGGGCGTGGAATAGGATATTCCAGAAGTCAAAGGAACTAAGACTAAAACCAAGATTCACCTACCCAGAAAAACTGAGTATAATACTTCAGGGGGAAATATGTTCTTTCAATGAAACAGAGGACTTTCAAGCATTCTTGATGAAAAGACCAGAGCTGAAAAGAAAATTTGAATTCCAAACACAAGAATGAGAAGAAGCATGAAAAAAGTAAACAGCAAAGAGAAGTCATAAGGGACTTACCAAAAGTGAACTGTTTACATTCCTACATGGAAAGACAATATTTGTAACTTTTCAGTATCTGGGTAATTTGTGGTACTACAAGCACACATACACACACATATACATGCATGTGTGCACACACACATGCACGCACACAGAGACAGAGAGCACAGAGTGAATTGAATAGGATGGGATCATATCTTAAAAGAAATTAAGGTAAATGGTGAGAGAGAAATGTAGTGGGAGGAGAGAGGGTGAAATGGAATGGGGTAAATTATCTCTCATTCAAGAGGCAAGCAGGAGACGTTTTAGTGGACGGAAAAAGAGGAGAGCTGAGAAAAAAAACATGAAGTTTACTCTCATCACATTCGACTAAAGGAAGGAATAAAATGCACACTTATTTTGGTATGAAAACCTATCTTACAATACAGGAAAGTGGGGGAGAAGGAGATAAGCAGGGTGGTGGTGGATGAAGGAAGGGAGGGCAATGGAAGGGAGGGCAATGGGCGGAGGGAGCAATTTGAAGTCAACACTCAGGGAGGGACAGGATCAAAAGACAGAATAGAAACAATGGGGGGGCAGGATAGGATGGAGGGAAATACAGTTAGTCTTATACAACACGACTATCAGATAAGTCATTTGCAAAACTACACAGATATGGCCTATATTGAATTGCCTGCCTTCCCAAAGGGAATGGGTGGGGAGGGAGGGATGGGGAGAATTTGGAACTCAAAGTTTTAGGAACAACTGTCCAGTATTGTTCTTGCTACTAGGAAATAAGAAATACAGGTAATGGGGAATAGAAAGTCATCTGGCCCTATAGGACAAAAGAGAAAATGGGGACAAGAGAAGGGAGGAGGACAGAAGAGAGGGCAGATTGGTGATAGGGGAAATTAGAATGCTCGGTGTATTGGGGTGGGGGGAGGGGACAAATGGGGAGAAAAATTTGGAACCCAAAATTTTGTGAAAATGAATGTAAAAAGTTAAATAAATAAATATATATTAAAATAAAAAAATTTCCAAAATTTTGTTCCAAAAATGTTCCAAAATGCCCACTAAAATTTAGTCTTGCAATTTACCTGAAAAAATATTTAAACTATTATTTGCAATTCAGCAGTAAAACTGAATTCACTATATCCTTCCCCAAACCTACACTTCCTCTCAATTCCTTATTTCTACTTAGGTCAGAGTCACTGAGGCTCAAATACTTAGTCATCTTTCATTCTTAAATCTCCCTCATTACTCCCATAAAAATCAGTTGCCAGTCTTTCTGATTTTGCATTTACAGTATCTCTCCTCTCTTTCCTTTTCTGGACCCGAAATCCCCATCAGAGCATAGACTTGAACACCTCTCACCTGGGCTAATGTGAAAGAAAAGTGTAAGTAGACTAGTCTCCCTGCTTTCACTGCCCTCCCATTCCACTTGATCATTCTCACAACTACAAAAACTGATCATGAGATTCTCCTGCTTGGAAGACTACTGTTCTTTGAATAGGAGAATTATCATCCTCTATTGCTAGCAGAATAAAATTTAAACTCCTTAGTAGAATAAAATTAAAACTCCTTATGGTTCACACCAACCATTGATAATGTCTTCAACCTTATCTCATTCTATTCTTTATATGCTCCACACTCCAACCTCTACTACTAATTCCTCTTATCTCACCCTAGCATCTCTGGTCTATGTGAAGACTTGAATATGTCCCCTTGATATTTCTGACTTTAGAAATATCCCTCTTCCTTCAAAATCCATCTCCATTGATAGTTCTTCCATGAAGTCTTATGTAACTCCCTTCCCTCTCCTGCTTTGCTGAAAGGGGTTTCCCTTTTAAATTTTTCTTAATTAAAATTTCTTGGAGCATTTTGTCTGAGCCTTTTTTGCCTTTATCCTAGTCTATTCTATTTTGTCTTAATATTTTTGGACATGCCTTTTCTCCCACATTAGGCATGTTATTTTTTCATCTTTGTATCCTGAGTAATAAGCACATAGCATCTTACACATAGAAGTTACTGTACACATACACACATATATATATAAATATATACATATATGATATACATAATATATATAACATATATATGTGATGTTAATGTGAATATACCGAAAGCTAGCTACATAAATTAATTCTCAACTAATAATCTTAGAGAAAAGCATATTGATGGGGACTTGAGACAACAACGTTAGAGATTTACCATCAATTCCTCAGGATTACCCCCTAGAACTCTTAAGAAGAGATGTGGAACTCGTTCTGGGAACCTGTATTCAGTGGAAGTCTTCTTGAAATAAAAGGGCCCCACATCTAACTTGGGCGTGAAGAATACATAAAAACCATGGGAAGATATAGATGAACTGATGAAAGGTAGAACATTCAGAACCTGGAAAACATATAAAAAATGACTAGATATTAAATGGAGGGAGTAAAAAATAAAAATAAATTTTCTGTAATTATAATGACTAAAACAGATGATCACAGAAGATATCAAATGTCACATGTACTTTCACTGAAGCAGTCTTATTAATATGGAATAGCGTATATTCTGTCACACATGTTTATCGTGTTGATAGGTGTACTGAAACTGGGTTTTCCTCCTTTGTTATAAAGTAAGAGAGGGGAAGTATATAGGTTATATTCAGAAATCAATATAATTTAAAGACAAAGAGGAAAATTATAAGACAATTGCTTTAAATCATTTCATCTAACTCTAATAGGACATTTATTTTAAAATGTCACATCAAAGTGTACCTGAAGTTCATATAGTCACCATCAGTTTCTGGTGGAACTGATACACAATAGCTTTGGCCTCACAAAGTAGTAATCTAGTCATCACCGAAAGTGTAAAATCAGAGACCAGGCAATCATCTGTTCAATATGAAAAATTCTATGGTTCTATGTCATAGAGATGATTTCTCTATTGGTTTGGAATTTGAACTAAATGACTTTTAATATCCCTTGTAACACAAAATCATATGATTCTTATGATCAGTAACTAACATGAATAGTAATTAAATCATTAGACTTAGTGGGGAGGAGATCAGAGACGAAATCCCGCCTCAGATATTTGGATATTTACTAGCTTTATGACCATGGACAAGTCACTTAATCTCTCTTATCCTCAGTCTTCTAATCTGTAAACTGGAAGAGATAAAAGTATAACCCTCACAGAGCTCGTGTAGGGATCAAATTTGTAAAGTTCTCATAACCTTAAAGTGCTACATAAATGTTAGCTGTCATTTTTATTATTTTATTTATTATTTTCAATTGTACTTTAGGTGATTTGATCAAATATCTTATTTCTCTTTCTTACTTTCTAGGCTTTTTCAACTCAGTTACTTATTCATACATTTACCAAAGAGTAGATATTCATAGAACTAAAACTCATTTCATCCTAATTAGCACTTGGGTAAAAAGTATAATTGAGGAGAGAGTTGACAGTCCCACCTAAAATAATGTCTTTGATTACTTATTACCTCAAGATGAATTTACCTTTATTATTCATGGGGCCTTTCCCCCAATTTCCCTCTGTAATTAAGAGTCAATTATACCAGTTCACACCAGGGCATGTTTAAAAGTCTTTTCTGGCCAGCAGTTTAAATTCATCAAATGGAAAATCTAAATCATTCTAATTTGCCAGCCTCCCTCATGAAGGTAAGTTGTAGCATAATGAATAAAATTAACAGGTGTTTTTCCCACTGGCATGCCATAAATTATAATTCATCCTGAGTAAGAATATCTTTTTTCTCTTTGCTGTCAGTGCCCTCCCTTATCCTATAAAATAAAGAAAAATGTCCCTGTGACTTTCCTCAGAAAAGCTTTCTTATCTTGACCTATGAATGCTATATTATCACCCAAGCATCGAGACCTTCTATGTTAAGAATCTTCAGGGGGAATTCCAATGCAGCCTCTGCAAAATATTTTAAGCCTACTGTAAAATGTATTGCAAATTAATAAAGATGAAAATAGCTTGTTTTTATAAATTACAGTCTTTTAATCCCATTTGAGAGTTCTCTTATTCTCTTGTCCTATGCAGGATAAAATGATAGAACATCATTTTTTTTTTTAGAATACCCTCTGTATTGTCATAAATTCCCCTGGAAATGCTCTCAACATCACCTCCTCTCCTTTAAGACTAAACAACCACAAAGCATAAGTGGAAAATGCCAGTAGGATTCAGCTCAGTATCACCTCTGACCTCTGATGATCTTTCTTCTTTGAACGTTAGGGACCAATGTACTCTACTGTGGCTATGGATCATAGATTTGTGAAATAATTATTTTAGAAAGGGTTTTATGAGTCTCAAAAGCATCTTTTTCTACCTAGGAAGGATTCTATCTGAATCAATGGTATAGCACAATTCACTGTGGAAAAACCCACTGTATTACCTTACCCTACCAAAATAAATAAATAAATCATGAACAAGGCACTAGTGCTAAATTCTGCTCTTAACTTGCTGAACTTTATTATTTTGATTTGTAACCTTGGAAAAATGACCTCTGAGTCTCTATTTCTTTTTCTGTAAAATAAGTCTTAGATTTCATGATCTCCAGTGTCCCGTCCAACTCTGCTGTTCGTTTGTTTTTCTTGTCATTATTCAGACATTTTCAGTCATGTCTGATTTTTCATGATCCCATTTGAAGTTTTCTTGGCAAAGACACTGGAGTAGTTGGCCAGTTTCTTCTCCAGCTTCTTTTACAGATAAGATCTGAGGCAAACAGAGTCAACATGACTTGACCAGAGTCACACAGCAAATAGGTGTCCGAAGCCAGATTTGAACTCAGGGAGAAGAGTCAGCCTGATGCTCTCTCCACTAAATGCAACATCTAGCTGCTGTTCTATGGTTATGTATTCATATAATGGTTTTCTAGGTCTATGCCAAAAGTTCTGAGATGGGAAGACCATATTTTCAGCTACACAGGCATTCTTGTGTCTGTCAATCTTTAAAATCTAAAATCCTTTAAAAAAAAAAAGCAAAAACAAGTAAAGGGTAAAATTCATTATTCATGTGATTTAAGCACAATACCTAATAATGAATGTCCTAATCATATCCGTTAAGTTCAAAGGATGACCATTATCACACAAATGGAGTTCCTTCTTGGTTGGTTCCCTTGTTTAGATGCTATTTGAGTCTATATAGAAATAGGGAGAAGTTAGTGATCTCTAGATAAGGCATAGCTAAGCTCTCTTTGTGTCCTGGACCTTTTCTTAAAATAATATTTTAAATATATAAAATAAAATATAAAACATTTCAATGAAAAATGATACTGAAATAGTTATATATGGTTAAATCTATATAGTAATAGGTATAGATTTGTGTTATTGTTTGTCTTTCATTTTCCAAGGGCACCAATGACATCATGAGGTGATGGGTCATGTCTCACCTTGCATGTGAATTGGATTTAAGTGAGGTAGAGGAGGGAAAGACTCACTCTGTCTTCTAGAGTTGTCAAAGTCTGATGGCAGGATAAAAGTCAAGATTACTGGTAATGCCCAAGATACAGTGGATATTCTTAGCATTTTTGATGTCTGACCAACCTCTAAGCAGTCCACAGTGCCTGCTTTAGCTGCCTTCTTGTTGGAACAAATTATTCTTATATTCCCATTCCACCAGGGGAAATCTTCACGTGTTTGGGATACATCTTCCCAACTCAATGACAATGATATAGATATGTAGATATGGATATAGCTAAAGATGATATAATTATAGGTATACAAATAGAGATAGAGAGACAGATAGACAGATAGAGAGAGAGAGAGAGAGAGAGAGAGATAAAACAAGTTCCCCCAGATACATAAAACCCACTAGATGGTGCCAAACAAGCTCAGACTCAGTTGTTCTTCATGGTTCTAACCAGAACTCTCCTAGATATTAAGTATAGAAAATTCATTCCCATGAGAACATTCTGCATAGTCTGAGACTTCTGCCAGAACTGAGGAACCTATAGGAATTCTAGACCAAGAATCATGTATGGATCCAACATGATATGAGAGAAAAACAGTTCAGTTGATGTTAGCCCCATAAAGTATCATCTTAACTCTGGGATAAAGTATCAGGTATATTCTCACACTTGAGTCATACACATAGGTTATTATGCATATGCCATGTCATCACCAGCATATATTTCCACAATGATGAAATATTAATTTTGAACATTTTTAACCAGAGTTACCTACTATATTTCTGTGTTTACTTTCTAATTTATAGAATCAAAATACAATCAAATCTTCCTTTCCTTTTGCTTCATTTAAGGTTATGTGTGAAGTTACAATCGAAGTAAACTTTTAAACCACAAGGCTTTAAGAATCTAATTATTTTATAGGCATATCCATTCCTTCCACCAGTACAACTACATCATAAATGAGTATATCAGACAAGACAGCTGTATTAGTAACTATGGTAGCCAATCTACTAGGGATGAACTGTTCCAACTGAGATATTCTGTGTTACATAAACCTACCATTAATACAATGACTATTCATGATGCCAGATGAGTAATAATGAAACATCACATGCCAAAGAAGTGATGGATTTTTAGTGCAAATAACACACACACACACACACACACAATCATTGAAGGAATTCTCTTTGTATATTTTTAGAAGGAATTTTCTTTTTCTTTCTTCTCACAATAGAGTGGGGTGGGGGTAGAAAAAATTGACTTTTGTTTATTTAAAACACAGTGAGTCAGGGGATACAATAGATGCCAAATCTTGCATGTACTTTCAGATGAGGTCCCTGTATTATTTGTTTTACTTTCTTGACTTTCTTGTTTTATTTTCTTACAAGTGACCTTTCACACCATGGAGATAACTTGTAAAGGATTATAATGTTAAAAATGCATAAGAAATTTAAAAGAAATATATGCATGTGTATGTGTGCATTTCTCCATGTCAGTTTCCAAGTCCCCAGCTGATAGGACATTTATTACTTGTCTCAGTAGATGAGTATATCACTTAACAGAGAGAGCAAGGTATTTCTGAGAGCAGGCCTAAATCTTTCCATGATTCATATTCCCTTACTTCTAGTTTTACCCTACTGGACCATTTTAAAATACTGCAATTTCAATCTCAAATGTTTTTTATGTCTTTCAAATATTCATGGGTTGTCATTATTTCCTCTATATTTGTCCCTGAATTCTTTCACTCTTTCTCATGTTTTGGTTCCCCATTCACTTCATCATGTTTTTTTGCCCTCTTCTCTGAAGATATGTTGTGGAGGTATAAGGGTACGTTTCATTTTTCTTCATTGTTGGAATAATAGGGTCCATTTATAAAAGTTCCCTAGGAGATAAATCATTGAGATCAAAAGGTGCTAGAAGGTTTTGACAGTGCATTACTTGCCCTGAAAAAAAATTAGCTTTTTGGTTTCAGGGCCAGTCTCCATCTCAGTGGTGTCATTTTGTGGTTCCTATGATGTGGACTCCTACTCCCCAATTGATAGACAATTTGGAGGATTGCCCAACAGATAAAAATAGGGGACTAACTCTCTTTTCCAAGCCAGATCTTCAATATGAGAGAAATTGTACACTTAAGGAGAATAGTAAGTGTCTCACTGGCATTTTCTGCCATTGATAAATTCAGTTACCCAAATCTGCTTAAGTTAAGACAAACCAATAAAATGAGGAAATTTAGGTGTTTGGAGTAACAACAATTCTCTCTTTTGGTAGGGTTCAAAATAGAGGTTCTTAATCCAGGGTCCACAAAGTTTTTTTTTTCCTTAATGTTCTGATAACTATTTCAATAAGATTGAGTTCTTCTATAAGCCTATGTATTTCGTTTTATGAAAACTTCATATGCTTCAATAGATGGCCAACAGAGTCTATGTTGCAAAAAGGGTTAAAAACTCCTGGTATAGAGGAAAGTGGGGATTTAATAACTTGCTTCTTCTTGAGTTCAAGATTCAATTAGCCCTATTATTTTTATAGTATCATATCATGAAGGAACTTTAGAGGAAAGTTTAGTGTAACTCTCACTTTATAGGTGAGGAAACTGAGGTCAACAAAAATGAAGTGACTTGTCTAAGATGCCACAAGTAATAAGTGGCAGATTCAGGATCTGAACATGGATCCTCTCAGTTCTATCCAATATTATATCCCTCTCTCTTCCCCAAACATTTACACAGGTCAAGGGTCTCACACAAGTCAGGACAGTGACTCCATAACTATTCCCTCAGTTAATTAAACATTACCCTTACTTTCAAATTGTTTAATTCTGAGTTGTATTTCTTTGGATACTGTGGATGTTTTAATACTTATTTGGCTCTCATTTGGGGCATACGCCATAAACTGAAAAGAATGATGTCCATGTAAAAGATTATTATTGTTGAAATCTTTAATCCAAGTGACATACAGTGACTTGTCTATACATCTATTATTTCTAAGACATATCTGGGAATATGGCAGAGAAAAGGCAGAAACTTGCATAAGTTCTCCTAAATTCCCTATAAACAACTTTAAATAATGCCTCAAAATATATTCTAGAGAGGCAGAACTCACAAAAGGTTGGAGTGAAACATTTTTTCAGTCTCAGACAACTTAAAAAGTCAGCAGGAAAGATCTGTTGAGGGTAGAGTTCAGTCCAGCACAGGTAATCATCTAGCAAGCCAGCAGCAGGCTTTGGGGGCAGCTAAATTGACAGCAACACTTTCCAGGGTTCTCAGACCACAGACACAGGTGGTCAGACATCTGGTCACAATGAGATAACAGGGATCCTTTTGCTGGCATTGGATGAAAGACTGGGTTGCCTTGCACATATGCAGCATATTCCTTAGTAACAGGGCAAGTAGAAGCACTAGAACACCAAAGCTTGTAACTACAGAGTAGCAGAGACCCTGCTTACCATTCCAGGGTAGAAAAGAGTGTTTGTGGTCACTGACAGATTAGAGTACAGGTCAGGAGACTAGCAAACACATTTCTTTTTAGATCATACCAATTTGGAAAAACTGAAAACTTACAGACCCTCTGGAACAATCTCTGAAAACAGTTATACAAAACTTGAAGGTTGGTGTAATGCCATCTACACCCTTAATGGAAATAGAATCTTTAATATAAAGTTAAAAGTCAAGAAATGGGCTGGAAGAATTAGCAGCAACCAACAACAAAAAAAAACTTGACTATAGAATGTTACTATGGTGACAGAAAACCTGAAAACATAAATTCAGAAGAAAACAAATTACAAACTTTTATATCCAAAAACTCAAAGAAAAAAATGTAAATTGTTCTCTGTCCCCAAAAAGAATCTGTGAAAGAACTAAAAAAGAATTTTAAGGATTAAATAAGAGAAGTAGAGGAAAAATTGGGGGAAAAAAGAGAGTGAATATAAAAAAAAATCATTAAAAAGGAGTTAACAGTTTGGTAATGGAGACACATACACACACAAAAAAAAATACTGAAGAAAATAACATCTGAAAAGATAAAATAGGCCACATGGTAAAAGAGGCATATACAAATCCACTGATGGAAAGAATGCCTAAGAAGGCAGAATTGGCCAACTGGAAAAAGTTGTCCAAAAAATTCACTGAAGAACTTCTTAAAAAGTAAAATTGACCAAATGGAAAAGAAGATATAAAAGCTCAATAATCTAGTGGAGTTGGTAGTGCAAGTATCAATAATCAATAGATCAGTGATCTCATTGGAAAAGCTTTCACCTCTAAGAGGAAGCATTATTCCCATTTCACAAATAAGGAAACTTGACTGATCCTCATCTAGGATCTAAATGTCACTCATAATACCTCCACTCCTTTAGGGAGCCTTTTCTGAGGCAAAAATCTGAGAAACTGTATTTTAAGTCACATTACAAGGTCCAGAAAGATCCATGGAAAAGATACCTGCTAGTGAGCTGTGGGGCCTCTGCAAATCAAAGGAATATTTACCAAGCTTAGTGGCAGACTAAATATTCTATGTAATACAGAAATAAGTAATCAGACAAACAAGAATTTATTAAGTGCCTTCTGTGTACCAAGCAACAAAGGAAAAAAATGAAAGTACTTCTCTCCAGGGCTTACATTATTTTAGGGAAGACAACGTGTATGCATATAAGTAATTGAGAGATAAATAAAAACTAAGTAGAAGAGAGTTAAGGAGGAAGGAAATAGTCATTAAAAGATGGGGAAATCAAGAAGAGATTCATGGAGAAGATGGTACATAAGTTAAATCTTGAAGGAAGTGAGGGGTTCTTTGAGGTGGAGGTGAGGAAAGAAATCATTATAAGCCCAGGGGATAGTCAGTACAAAGATATGGAGGTGGGAAATGAGTTATATAGTTGTAATATTTAAAAAGGGGAATAGAGTGTAGGCTGGGCTAGGCTGGAAAGTTAGTCAAGGAAGTCATAATAATAAAGATATTGTATGGTTGTTGTCCTTTGTTCTAGGAAAGGACCAAAATGACATCACTACACGACAGTTAAGTTACAGTGTGTGTGACTGTAGCTGATCAGACCAATGACCTCAGAAAGCTCCACCATAGATCTGGCACAGATAGTCTATGTGAACACTTGGGGTGGATTCATTAAGTAATCTCTCATTTTTTTGAGCTACTTCAATTCTGCTTGCTCATAGAGCACAGAACCTTCCCTGATGAGTGCACACCATGCTGAGTGATCCTCAGTGTGCAAGTGTCTCCCATGTCACAATCAATTCCAAAGTTCTTAAGAGAGACCTTGAGAGTATCCTTATATCACTTTTTCTGACCACCATGTGAGCACTTGCCTTGAGTGAATTCTCATATAATAGTGTTTGTGACAAGCATACATTTGGCATTCCAACAACATGGCCAGCCCACCAGAGTTGCACTCTCTAGACCAGAGTTTGAATACTTGGCAGTTTAGTTCAAGAAAGGTCTTCATTCCCTGATATTGTCCCCTGACAGGTAATCTTCAGAATCTTCCTAAGATAATTCAAATGGAAGTGATTCAGTTTCCTGGCATGGTGCTGTGCGGGTTTCACATACTTCCTACAATGAGGTCAGCACAATGGTTCTGTAGAACTTCAGTTTTGTAATCAATCTAATACCTCTTCTCTCTCACACTTTCCTTTGGAGCCTCCCGAACACTAAGCCAGTTCTGACAATGTGTGCATCAACCTCGTTATCAATCTGTACATTCCTAGAAACTATACTGCCAAGGTAAGTGAAATTATCCACAGAATTAAAAATTTCTCCACTTGCTGTAAGCATTGGTTCCAAGTAAAGACAGTGTTGTGCTGGCTGATGGAACACCTGTGTTTTCTTATAGTTTATTGTTAGGCCAAAATTAGCATGAGCTGCCAAAAATTGCTCCATTCTTTGTTGCATCTCAGCGTCAGAGGTTGCATTGAGTGCACACTCATCCGCAAACAAAGTTAAAAACAATCATGCCCCAACACTCCACCAGTTTGGTCTTGGTTTGTAGCCTTTTCAAGTTGAAGAACTTGACATCAGTACAGTAGCTTATCTTGATGGTATGTTCATTCTCATTGTAGGCATTTGGCTACATGGCTGAAAATATCATGCTGAAAAGCTTAGGACCAAGCACACAGCCTTGCTTCACTCTACCCATGACTGGGTAAGCATGAAAGCATTGTTCATTATCCAGAAACCAAGCAAGTTATGAAATTGACATACCGTACTGATGAACTTTTCCAGGTAACCAAATTTTGATGTAGTTTTTTCATCAGCCCTCATAACTGGCAATATCAAAGGCCTTGGTTAGAGCTACAAATGTATACAGACTTTTGTATGCTCCTGTCAGTTCTCCTTGAGCTGTCAGGCAGCAAATACCATATCAGCTGCTCCCCAGACCTTTCTGAAGCCACACTGACTCTCAGGTATTTATTTGACCATCTTCCAGGTAAAAGATTAGTCTATTAAGGAGGATTCTGGCAAGAATCTTGCCAGCAATGACTAAGAGAGAAATATCCCACCTCCCACCACCACAATTGTCACAGGACATTCTTTTTCTGTTACCTTTATAGAGATGAGCAATGGAGGCATCCTTAAATTCCTGAAGGAAGCCTAGAAAATTTCAGTCAGCTTTTATATGAGCAATGGACCCCCCAACTTGCAAATCACCACAAGAATAGATCAGAATTAAGTGCTTTGCCACAGGAAAGGAGCCTAATGGTGTTCAAAACCTCTTATTCAGTTGGAACTTCAGCAAGGGAGGAATTGACTTCAACCTGAGGTAAACAGTCAATGGCTTCGGCATTGATTGATGGTGGTCCATTGAGAACATTATGGAATTATTCAGCCCATCTTTCTAGGATCATGACCTTATCTCTAATCAATGTGACCCCATCAGCACTGAGTAGTTGAGATGCAGCGCAGGTCTGTGGCCCATAAATAGCCTTCAGGGTATCATTTGGATTTTTATTATCAGCATAAAACTGAATTTCATCTGCCTTCTTACTGAGCCAGGAATCCTGCATCTCTCTAAGCTTTACTTGCTCTTTATGTTGATGAAATTAAACACGGCCCTCTTAGAGATGTTCTTCTTTCAATTCTACTGGATTTTGGGTTGTCTATAAAGTTGCCCATATTCCATGTACTGAAGGAGAGTGGAGTTATTGTTGCAGAAAATTTTGTACATTTTTGTGTGCTTTGACCACAGAGTGGTATCCCTACCTGCCATGGGAATTAGACCAGTGTTGGACAAGCAGACAATTTTTAGGTCACCTTTTCTAGCCCCTTCCTCACACCAGAAGGTAAGCAGTGTGCTCCTTAAAAGGCTTCTCAAACACCCAGGAGGCAGTTGAATCCAACTGCTACTTCAAGTGAAATGACCCTATGGCTTGGGCTGCCTGCATGCAGGGTTGTGGCTGCAGCTCCCGGTGTATCTTCATCAGCTGTTTCATCGCTTACCTGTCACCACAGGACTTTGAGATAGGTCAAAATGGTATGATGTCTTTTGACTCATGTGTAAATCAGATTTAAGTGAGGCAGAGTTGTACAAAGTCGTCAGCCTCACTCTCTCCTACAGTCATTTTAGTCCAGTGGCAGGACAGAGTCAAGAAGACTGTTGATGTCTCAGCAGTGGATGACCTTGGCATCTTCGGCATCTAACCAAGCTTTAAGCACTCCACATTGCCTGCTTTGCCTGCTTTCATGGCTGCTGGAACAAATTATTCTCATCCATCCATTTTACCAGGAGATATCTTCACATGCTTGGGGTAGATATCCCCCTTACTCAACAATGAGTTTGAGACCCCTCAGTTACCTTAAACCTGGTTAAGCCCATCTGTGCTTAAGGAAATCACTTTGATAAATGTGTGCAATTGGACAGCTAAGTGGCACAGTGGGTAGAACAATGGGCACACCATCAAGAGGACCCAAGTTCAAATCTGTCCTTAGACATTTAGGAGTTAGGCAACCCTGGGCAAGTCACTTAACCCTATTTGTTTCAGTTTCTTGATCTGTAAAATGAGCTGGAGATTGAAATAGCAAACCACTCCGGTATCTTTGCCAAGAAAACCCCAAATGGGGTCACAGAGAGTCAGACAAATTGAAACAATCAAATAAAATAAAAACAAAACAGCTATGTGCAGGATAGACTGGAAACTGCTAAGACTAAGGCAATGTATTTGTACATACTTGTATTTATCTTTGGGCCTATTGGCTACTCCTCACAAGACATTCCCTCCTCTGTCTCTATGCCTGGATATAGGATTCCTTCTGGTTGAAATGTACCCCATCCTCACTTCTCCCTCTTGCAATCCCTAACTTCCTCAAATGTTCAGATCAAATATCATCTCCCACATGAGGTCTCTCACAGTCCACCCCACCTCCCATCTGCTAGTGACTGTCAAAATTATTTGTATTGACCTTAAATGTTATTTACATGTGTATGTTATTTCTTCTGATTGAATGCAAGATTCTTGAGGACAGGATTTCATTTTGTCTTTAATGCCACTCCCAAGTTCCCAGAAAATGATTGAACATATGTCTAGCTATGAACATAGCCTCTCCATAGCAACCTGATTGATTTCTTGAACAAAGGGATTGTTTCATTTTGATTTTGTACTCCCAGGTTTGATCACCTCATAGGCGCTAAATAAATGCTAATTGATTGGTTGCTTTTGATTTTCCTATTCTTATCTCCAACCGAGTTAAGGACTCAGGAACAGAGTGAAGAATGAAATTTGAAGGAAAATGAAGAGAATTAATATTTGACTATTATCTTCCTTCAAACCACCTTGAAATATGACCCCATGTAAAAAAAAGTCATTAAAAAACAAACTCTATTACATAATAAAAAAAAATCTCCCATTAAGAAAAGTATTTGTCAGATCAAAATTAATGATTTTCATCTAAAAACAATGCCACTCTTTAGTTGTCAAGTTCACTAAATTTCAATTTAACTGAGCCACTCTGTCTTCCATATCAGATGAACAGACAGGGATGAATTAAGGAGATGCACAGTCTGTATAGACTTAGAAAATGTGAACTAGATTTGAATTAATAGTGGTAAATGTTTTGATCTTTCAGACTTCTCTCTCTACTAAATGTCTCCTCAAGAGTTATTATCTTTCTTAATTGCGATGTTGACAGCATCATCAAAAGTTATTTCAGTCAAGTGCTGAGGTGTTACTTTTCTCAATAAAAAATGTCAGTTAAAATGGCACAGGTACTGCAGAACCAAGTGGTCCACTGTGGGTATAAGCCCCATTCTGTTTGGGATTTAAAGTTCTTTTCAACTTGATCTCTTCCTATTTTCCCAATTTTCTTATGCTTTACTTCCCTCCATACTACCATTTCCCTACTATGGTCTACTTATAGTTCTAATGGAACACTGAATCTCCCTTCTGTATGCCTTTGAGTTGACTGTCTCCTGTGTCTGTAATGCTTTTTCCCTTTCCCAGAACTAGATGACACAGTAGATAATGAACTGGGCCTCAAGCCAGGAAGACCTGAGTTCAAATCCACCCACAGACATTTCCTAGCTTCATGAACCTGGGCAAGTCACTTAAATCAGTTTTCTCCCCTGTAAAAGGGTGACATTAATAGCACCCATATGCAACAGGATTATTGTGAAGATTAGATGAGATAACATCTGTAATGTACTTAACAGGGCCTGGAACATGGAAGACACTTAGTAAATATTTGTTTCCTATCCCATTGTGTCTTGGTTTTCCCTACAAGACTCAGCTCAAATTCTATCTGCTGCAGGAGGCCCCTCCTGACCACCACTCCCCAGTTACTAATATCTTCCCATTTCAGATTGCCTTTCATATATGATGCATATCTCTAGTACATACCTAGTTATTTACATGTTGTTTCCCCTAATAAAATGTAAGTTCCTTGAAGATAGAGACTCATTTTACTTTTCTTTGTATCTATAGCATTTAGCACAATGCCTGGTACATTCTAAGAATTTAATATGTGTTTTAGCTGACTATGAATCCTGTTTTCTCTGACATTTCACTTCCATATAGCATAAAAACATTGTTTCTAACATGCATGCTGTACTGACACTCTTATCTGTCATTCTTAATTAATCTTTTTGTGGGGTCATCATCCATACCTAACAATGAATATCTCAAGGATCTGCTTTCTCTCTCCCTCTCTCTCCCTCCCTTCCTCCCCCCATCTTCCTCTCTCTCTCTCTTTCTGCTTCCCTTCCCTACCTCCCTCTTCCCTATCTGCTTCCCATCATTATATCCCAAAATCTAATATCTTCTATTTCAAGATGGCTCATGGATCTATAAATCTAGCCTTACTTTCTCCCTTTAACTCCATTCCCATATCACCAGCTACTCTGTTTGTCATTGATAATCAGATGTCCTATAGGCATCTCAAACTCAATTTATGTGAAATGGAACTTATTATAACTCCTCTCCCCAAATTTCCACAATGTGCTCATGCTCTCCCCAATACATCTAAACTTTCCCATTTCTATTGATGATATAACCATCCTAGTCATCCAGATTCACACTGTATGATTCATAATTAACTCTTCCATCTCCCTAAGCATTCAAGTGTAATTTATTTGGCAAGTCTTGTTTATTCTACCTACACAACATCCACCCTCTTCTCTCCATTAACACAGATACTGCTCTAGTTTGGCTCTCATCATCTCTCACCTGTACTATTTCAAAGGCCTCCTAATTAGAAACCTGTAAAAGTAGCCTTCCCCAAGCACAAGCTGGATCATGACATTCCCTACATTAAGAAACTTTATTTCCTCCTTATTTCCCCTGGGATCAAATAAAACTCCTCAGTTTGGCATCAAAAGTTCTTCAAAATAAGTTACACAAGACAGTGGAGTAAAGACAGGGGTTTGCTTGAGCTCTCCCCCAAATCTCTCTAAATATTTGTAAAAAAATTAATCTAAACAAATTCTAGAGCAACAGAACCCACCAAAAGACAGACTGAAATAAATTTCCAGCACAATAAAACCTAGAAAGTTGGCAGGAAATGTCTGTTGCATCAGGCTAGGAGAAGAAGGCAGTGCAGGCTGCATAAACACAGACCAGGCCCTAGCAACCCAGAACAGTCCTCAAAGGACTAAATTACAGGCAGCTGTGGTGATTTACATACTTCTCAACCCACAAATGCCAAAGACAACTGAGAAGGTCAATAGGAAAGGTGAGAGAGGAGCATAGTCCAGCCCAAGTCCAAGCACAGCCCCAGGGTGATGGCCAGAAAGCATAGGACGGCAGTGGCAGCAGTGAATGCTTCCAGATCTCTCAGCCCGCAGATAGTAAGGGGACTGAAAAAATGATCATAAGAAAATTACAAGGGTCTCTTTCTTAGCAATGAGGCAGGACTCTCTTGCTTTGTCCATACTTGGATTTGGGTGGCAGCTCTGGGGTAAGGAGGAGCTTGTGGCAACAGTGCAGAGAGAACCCCCCTCACGTACCAGGACAGAAAAGAGTATTTTTGGTCACCCACTGACCAGAGCACAGGCCAGGAGAGGAATAAAAATCTCTCCTTAGATCATATCAACTTGGAAGACCTGAAAATTTACAGGTCCCTAGAAGTATCTCTGAAAACAGCTAGACAAAACTCCTGAAGCTGGTGCAATATGCTGTCCATATTGGAAGCAGAACCTTGCTTTAACAAAGAGTTTAAAAGTCAAATAATTGGCTGGGAAAATGAACAGAGGAAAAAAAACTCAGACTATAGAATCTGACTTTGGCAACAAGGAAAATCAAAACATACACTCAGTAGAATACAAAATCAAAGCTCTTACATCCAAAGCCTGCAAGAAAAATATGAATTGGACTCAGGCCATGGAAGAGCTCAAAGAGGATTTTAAAAATCAAGTGAGGAAAGATGAGGAAAAATTTGAAAGGGAAATGAGAGTGATGCAAGCAAATCATGAAAGATAAGTCAACTGTTTGCTAAAGGAGACCCCAAAGTTTACTGAAGAAAACACTACCTTAAAAAATAGACTAGACCAAATGGAAAAGGAGGTCCAAAAGCACACTAAAGAAAATAATTCTTCAGAGTAGAACCAAGATGGCAGAGGAAAAGCAAGGACTTACTACAGCTTTCCCCCCAAACCCAGCCAAATACCTGTAAAAATGACTCTAAACAAATTCTGGAGCTGCAGAACCCACAGAATGATGCAGGTTAAGCAAATCTCCAGTCCAAGACAGCCTGGAAGGTTAACAGGAAGTGGCTATCACACTGGGCTGGAAGCAGAGCACAGTCCAGCATGGACCATGCCCACACAGAGAGAACCTGAACAGGCCTTGGGGAACGGAATCTGTGGTACCTGTGGTTGTTTGCAGACTTCACAACCCCAAAACACTGAAAACAAATTGCAAGAAGAAACATGTTGGACCTGGGTGAGAGAGCAGAGTGGTCTGACCATAGCCCTAGGATGGCAGAGGGGATTGAGGAGCCTGTGGCAACCACAGCAGGAGCAGGAGCAGTGCTACTTTTTCTGGAGCTCTAGGCCTACAAATAGTGGAGGGATAGAGTGACTGACAGTTCACCCCTGCACCCTCACTGGGAGAAGAGATCTACCTTGACAAAGAGCTCAAAAGTCAAATAAATGGATGGGGAAATGAACAAGAACTAGAAAAAATATCAGATTATAGAATTTTGGTGACAAGGAAGACTAAAATATACAAACAGAAGAAGACAACAAAGTCAAAGCTCTTACAACCAAAGTCTTGAAGAAAAATATGAATTGATCTTAGGTCACAGAAGAGCTCAAAAAGGACTTTGAAAATCAAGTAACAGAAATTGAGGAAAAAATGGGAAGAGCAATGAGAATGATGAAAGAAAATCATGAAAAACAAGTCAATTATTTGCTAAAGGGGATCCAAATCCTGAAGAAAATAACACTTTAAAATATAGACTAACCCAAATGGCAAAAGATTTCCACAAAGCCAGAATGCCTTAAAAAGCAGAATTGGCCAGTTAGAAAAGGTGGTTCAAAAGCTCACTGAATAATTCCTTAAAAGTAGGATGGAGCAGATGGAAGCTAATGACTTCATGAAAAATCAAGAACTTATAAAACAAAACCAAAGGAATGAAAAAAAAATAGCACACAATGTGAACTATCTCATTGGAAAAGCAACTGACCTTGAAAATAGATATAGAAGAGATGGTTTTAAAATTATTGGACTACCTGAAAGCTATGATAAAAAAAAGAGCCTAGAAATCATGTTTCAAGAAATTATCAAGGAAAATTGCCCTGATATTCTAGAAACAGAGGACAAAATAGATATTGAAAGAATCCACTGATTGCCTCCTACAAGTGATCCCAAAAGAAAAACTCCCAGAAATATTGTAGACAAGTTCCAGAACTCCCAGGTCAAGGAGAAAATATTGCAAGCAACCAAAAAGAAACGATTAGGGCACTGTGGAAATATAATCAGGATAAGAGGATCTAGCAACTTCTACATTAAAGGATTAAAGGGTTAGGAATATGATATTGCACAGATCAAAGAAGATAGGATTTAAACCAAGAATCACCTATCCAGAAAACTGAATATAATACTTCAGGGGAACAAAGGATATTCAATGAAATAGAGGACTTTCAAGCATTCTTGATGAAAAGACCATGGCTGAACAGAAATATTGACTTTCAAACACAAGAATCATGAGAAATATGGAAAGAGAAATCACAAGGAACTTACTAAAGTTGAACTGTTTACATTTCTACATAGAGAGATAACAATTGTAACTTTTGAGACTTTTCAGTATTAGGGTAGTTGGAGGGAATATGTATTTTATGTATATATATGTATATGTATATATAAATGCATATATACATATATACATATTTAAACAGAGAGCACAGTGTAAGTTGAATATGAAAGGATGATATCTAGCAAAATAAAAATTAAAGGGTGAAATAGAAACATATTGGGAGGAGAAAAGGAGAAATGGAATGGAGTAAATTTTCTCTTACATAAAAGAGCCAAGAAAAAGCTTTGTCCTATGGAGGGGAAGAGGGGGGGGCAGTGAGAGGGAAAGAATGAGTCTTACTTTCATTGGATTTGGCTTAAGGAGGGAATAACATGGACACTGAATTTGGTATGAAAATCTTTCTTACACTACAGGAAAATGGAGGGGAAGGGGATGAGCAAGAGGGATAGGGGATGATAGAATGGAGGGCAAATGAGAGGAGGGGGTAATTAGAAGCAAACATTTTTGAGGAGGGACAAGGTCAGAAGGGAGAACAGAATAAATGGTGATAAGGATAGGATGGAGAGAAATATAGTTTGTCTTTCACAACATGATTGTTATGAAAGTGTTTTGCATGACTTCACATGTATAACCTATATCAAATGTCTTGCCTTCTTAATAGGAGTGGATGGGGGAAAGGAAGGTAAAAATTGTTTTTACATACAACTTGGAAATAAGACTTACAAGCAATGGGTATAGAAATCTATTTTACCCTACAAGAAAATAGAGGGGAAAGAGATAAGAGAAGGGAGTAGATGTGATGGAATGGTGGGCAGATTGGGCAAAGGGGCAATCAGAATGCATGCTGTCTTGGAGTGGGCAGAGGGGAGAGTAGAGGAGAAAATTTGGAACTCAAAATCTTGTGCAAGTGAATGTTGAAAACTGAAAATAAATAAATTAATTGTTTTTAAAAGAAAACAATAATAAAAGAGTGAGAGCAACATTTAAAAAAAAAGAAAATAATTGCTTAAAAATTAATAATTCTCCTGGGAGTTCACAATACCAAAGAAATCACAGTGACTATTCTTATCCTTCACACACTGTGTCTAGCATGGTGCTAAGCATATAGTTCTGGTTGACTGAAGAATTTCTGGTTGATTGAAGACTGTAATTTGGTTTATATGTTACAAGAATATCCTACAGCATCCATGTCTGAGAATCTAAACCTTGACCAGCTTCAAACCAGAGTTTGTTTTTAAAAATTCATGTTCATATAATGTTTAGAAAATATCAGAGATAATGCATAAAACCTTACCTGAAAACTAATTTACTGACAAATATATGTATATGTGTATGCATGTGTCTACATACATATACACAAATAAACAAATGTGTGTATGTTTGTAGGTAAGGCAACTGAAATATCCGTGGACAGAGCATTGGGCCTGGAGTCAGGAAGACCTGAGTCCCAATACAGATTCATACACTTCCTAGATGAGTGACCCTAGGGAAGGTCACAATCTCTGATTACCTGACAAAATAGATCCATTGAATTCACTGGAGAAGGAAATGGCAAATCACTCCAGTATCTTTCTTAAGAAAAGCCCAAATTGGGTCATGGAGGATTGGGCATGACTCAACAACCACCACAACAACATATGTGGGTGTATATATAATAAACTTATATATTTTAGACCATAGTATATATCATAGTAGCATATATATGTAATAAATATATATATTAGAATATATATATTTCCTTGCATTTGTGTGTATATATGGGTATTTATATGCTTTAGATATAAACAAAGGACATCTTTAAGTTTGTAGCCAAATAGGAAAAATGGTGAAAGGAATAAGAATTTACATAGTACCTTTATTATGTGCCTGTCCCTGTGCAAAGACCTTTTTACAAATGTTATCTCATTTTATCTTCACAGTAACCTTGCAAGGTAGGGGCTATTATTATCCTCACCTTAAATTTGAGGAAACTGAGGCAAACAGATGTTTCATTTGCTCAGGGTCACACAGTCAGCAAGTCTGAAGCTGGATTTGAACTCAGGTCTTCCTGTCTCCAGACAGCATTCTATTCACTGAGTTGCCAGCTGCCTCATAACAAAAATAAGATTAAATGGAGTTCAAGTACTATTCTGTATCAGTATTTCCTGCCTGACCAAGAGCTAACATAATAAAAATAACACTAGATTCACCATTTAAGGACCTTGGTTTGAATCTAGGCTCTGTGAGGACATTGCCATCACCAATTACCATTATCACCACCTCATCATCACATCATTTCTGATATTTATAACATTTTCAGGTTTGTAAAATTATTTACACATAAACTTTCTAGGCCTCGGTTTCCTCACTTTTAAGAGAAGGGCAAGATGATTGCCAAAGTTACTTCCTAGACTATACCCTGTGACTCACCGAAAATTCTTCTATATTGAGTTCTAAGTAAATCATTGAACTGAGACTTAATTACAAGGGGGAGAAGAGATATGAAATGAAATTGTACAGCTATCCATTGTTTACTTTTTAGTCTGTTTGTTTATAACCTCCTTATCCTTTTTGCAATTATCAGCAGAGACCAGATTCCTTCCAAAATCCATTTGGCTTCTAACTACAGAAGGAGTGAAGGAGTCAGGGGAACTTATGTGGCAACAAATGGAGACTCTTGATGCTCTGAATCTCTCCTTGAAAGAGCTTCTCAGACTCTCTTTAATTTCTTTCATTTAACTTTCTCCCCTAAGTTTTAAAAACAGCTTTCTTATGAACTGAAATGCAAAGGCCAAGCCATCATTATGAAAAATAAAAGCTGCTGCTCGCAACCTAGTTAAAGCATCAAAGAATCACAGGTTTATAGCTAGAAGGGACTTTTGGGATTATCAGTTTCAAACCTATCATTTTACATTTGAGGAAACTGAGGCCCAGAAAAGTTAATTGACTTACTTGAGGTCATACAGGGTGTCATGGCTTAGCTAGAGTGTAATTCCAAGTCCTCTGACACCAAAACAAGCCCTCTTTCCACTCTATCACAGGCCATTAGATCTTAGGATAACAATAACTGAAACAAATGTAGAGTGATTTAAACTTTGCAAAGCACTTTGCAAAGCACATTTAAGCTTCACAAACCTATGAAGTAAAAACTGTAGGCATTATAATTTCAATGTTACCCATGTGGAAACTAAAACTCAGAGGGGTTAAATGAGTTGCCCATGGTCATATACCTAGTAAATGTCAGAGGTCAGACATTCCACCATGCCAACTATGACATTATCTTTCCAATCTGGAAGTCATAGGAGGTTGCACTAACTGTACACAAAGTCAAGATCATCTCCAGAATTCTTTTTAACACTGTCTTCAAAATGATATCATTCTATTTTGTTTTACTTCTCGCCTATTTAATAAACTTGGTGCTAGAGACCCCATCAGGGCTTTTAGTATTTGGATTTGCATTTGCAATATCAGTTCGACCACATGGCAGCATGCAGTGTGAGAAAGCTTTCCCAAAGAAAAGTAGACCAGGTTTCCCATTCCAGCACATCAGATGGGAGGTGAGTTTCTTGAGGTTAGGGACTGTTTCATTCTTGTCCATATAACCCCCGGCACTTGGTACCATGCCTAGTAAACAGCAGGTGTTTAATAAGTGCTTGCTGATTGACTGACCCTGCATAAAATAACTGTTCATGGATTGAGCCCATTCTCTGGAGACTAGATCTCTATCTAGGTCTAATACTCCCTCATTGCACCCCACTGACCATAGGCCCTTTTCCATCTGACTTATAGCTAAAATCTTCCATCGGCCTTGTATCCCCCATCAGAATGTGAGCTCTGTGAGAATATAGACTTTTTGTCTTGTCTTTCTACTTGTATCCCAAGAACTTAGCACAGTACTTTACATATAGTAAGCGCTTAATAAATGCTTTATGTATTTATTCATTTATTCATATCGTTGCCCCCATGACTGAACTGAAATTTCTTATCTGACATCCAATGGTCTCCATAATCTAACTATAGCCCTACTTTTCCAATCTTAGCTCCTTCTCTTCTCTGCCATATACTTCCCCTTAACATTTATATAGAGTTTACTTTGTGAGAGGCACTGTGCTAAGTGCTTTACCAATATTTCCCCTTTCCCAATAATCTTAATAATACATGCTATTTTACATTTTACATTTTACAGATGAGGAAACTGAGGCAGACAAAGGTGAAGGGACCTGCTCAGGGCCACAGAGGTAGAAAGTTTCTGAGGCTAAATTTGACCTCAGGTCTCCTTGATTCTAAACACAGTGATCTATAGACTGTACTACCTGGATGCTGACTGCATCACCTAGACCAGCCTTCTCAATGTCCGTAAGCTTCTCCTACCTGCGATGCTCTCTTTAAACATTCCCTTTCTTTTATTTAAAATTATTTTTATTCTGAACTTAACAATCAACAAATTAATGGGTACTTCCATTTACATAAAACAGAAAAAGAAAATACTATGTTCAACTGCAGATTTCCCTTATATATAATCTGTATGTATGCACATGTATAGGCATGTGTATGTGTATATATACACATTTGTATACACATATACAGCACATATGTACATAGATATAAATACATCAACCTGTAGTTTGCAAAGGTGCCCTGCTTATTTGGAGCAGCCCTTTCATATTTTTTTTGGTTCCCTCATTTCATCTGTGTACTTCATGCAACTGATTTCTCGCTTCCAATTTTAGTCAAGAAATAATTCTGAATTAGCATGGTTTAATAGCAGTGGCTTCCTCAGCTCTAATAGTCATTTACTCGTTGATATCCTTTTCAATAAGGCATTTTGCAGGGGAGAAAAGTCATGAGCATCTCCTAGGCTCCAATGATTCTGTCCTCATTAACTGGCCTGAATGCCTTGCTCATAGAGGTAACCCCATCTTGATCATCGTCCCTGAGAGTGAATTGCAAATTTTGCAAGTTTATTTTCCCAACTCCTTCCAAAAGCTTTACTTGGTACCATGCTCAAAGGAAACCCAACTCATAAAGAGTAGTTACTGGACAAGAGAGACTCCAGGGAGCTAGAAGGAGTAGATGACTCTCTGTCTGGTGTCATTCTATGGTTTCCAGTGCCCAGAATTGATTACAAATTATGCTACATCAGAAAGGGTCAGAGAAAGCAAACTATTTCAACTTGCTAGAAATGTCTGAGATTTTACAGCCTCAAGTAATAAAAAACAGACATCTTCCAGTAATGTGTTCATTTGAGTCAATGAGTTCATCTGACCACCACCTGTGGTCCCCTTGTGATAAAAATGAAAAGATAAAACCACTATTGATTTATTATTTCCAAATATAGTGAAGGAAGTGCTGGGATGCTTTTAAATATTCAGCCTACAAATATATGGCTAAGTGTGGCTGAGGATATATCATACAAGTACAGGATTCTGTGGTTTGCTGTTCAATTCGGTATAGATTTATTAAACTCACAAATGCACTACTCTAGGCACAAGAGATACAAACAGCAAAAATGAAATCATCCAAGCTCCGCAGGATGTTACAGCAGCTAGGCAGCATTGTGGATTGAACTTGGGATCTGGAGTCAGGAAGACTTGGTTTCAAATTCAACTTCAGACACTGACAGTGTAACTCTTGGCAAGTCTCAACCCCTGTCTACTTAAGTTTTCTCATCTGGTAGTGGGGATAATAAAAACTTTTGTCTCAGGGCTGTTGTGAGAATCAAATGAGTTTTTTTTTTTTGTAAAATGCCTTGCATACTTTAAAGGACTACGCCAATACTAATTGTTATTACTGTGACGACTACTACTTCTGCTACTACTACTTCGTTCAACTAAAGTGTGACTTTAGGATTATAAGACAACTTAGAGATCAGCTAATCTAACCCCATAATTTACAAATAGGGAAACTGAGGTGCACAGAAATAAAAAAATCTTTCTGGTAGTTACAAAGGTGATAAAATAAGTTTGAACTTAAATGAGAACACTCAAGTACATACATATGCAAAGATATCTGTCATATGTAACTTAATAGTCAGTGGAAAAAAAAAACCTACCCAAGTATGCCTCCACTGATTTCTCTTCATATAATCATGAACTTGTCTCCTCCAAAGAAAGAGAAATATCTTTGACTTTTAGTAACAACAGAGTGGGGAAAGAAGACCCAGAAGCACCACTGGCAAACTTAAGGAGTATAAATAAGAGACAAGTATAAATTGCAAAAAAAGAAAAGGGAAAAGAGAGCAAAAATATGTATAGAAGAAACAGGGGTAAGGAAGGAGAGAGATGTAAAAAGGGGAAAAGAAAGGAAGGGAAAAGAAAAGACAAAAAGGAGAATGATAAGAAAATAGAAGGAAAAGGAAAGTTTGGAGGCATCGAAGTAGAAAAAAGGGCATAAAAAAGGGAAAAAAGGATCAACAGGTGTGAGACAGGGAAGGAGTGGTGAGGAAAGACCTCATTGGAAAACCAAGAGGTTTGCTGTAGACCTGTTTCTGGAAGAGGCTAGAAGAGAAATCTGAATAGGTACATGAAGTTAGTAAAGGCAGTGCCAGGGGCCATAATGGTGAGAATGTCAACACTAATAAGAAGCCCAGGAAAGTACTACTGTGAAAAGGCTGCTTCTGTATGTCCTCCATAAAATGGATCCATAGACCTCCTTGGGTCCTAAGCTGAAAGGAACCTTAATCCCTTCCTTTCATAGAACTATGAGTCAATCAACAAGCATTTGCTAAGTGCCTACTATGTTCAAAATAGGGTGGCATGGTGGAGAGAGGGTCATTCTAGAAGACCAAGATTCAAGTCCTGCCTCTGACCCAAACTGACTATGTGCCCTTGGACATGTCACCCTCAGCACTCTTGCCAAGAGCTGGCAGAAAAGGTATTAATATGAACTGGCAGAGAAAGCTTCCCATACCTAGTAGTTATTTAACCTATGAAACACCAAATCTAGTATCTCTTGATGTATATGAGGTACCTTGCTGATAGTGGAGATAAAGATACAAAAATGAAACCATCGGTTCTCTCAGGAAACTTATGTTCTCTTGGGGAATGGGAAAGACAATCTACTAAATAAATGTAAATAGAGGGTAATTTTGTTTGGAAAGAGCATGAATAATAAAGGGGTTAGAAAAAGTCTCATATAGGGTAAGCCCAGGCTTTGAAGGAAACTGAGGAAAATAAGTGAAATCAAAGATGAAAATTATAAAGAAAATGTGAACTACAGGGTTCAAATAATTTCCTCACATGCACACATGGTCTGAAATCAGATCTAATTACAGATTCAGAGTTCATTCCTCTCTGCTATGGCCCAACATCTGTGGGACTGTAAGTTCTTAAAGTACAGTGACCATCTCAATAATTTCTCTTCCCAGAAAATAGTATGATCTGTACCTCTTGGTTACTCAATGGCCTGTTGCCTTGGCCTACTCACTTGGAAAGCTATGAGCATTAAATCTCTACTACAAGAGCGTTTTATTGGCCAGTGCTTGGGAACTTGAATTACGTTGTACTCACCTGATTAATAATCACATTTCCAAAGTTTCCATCAGATCCCTTCAACTTCCAAAAGGAGACAAATTTTAATTTGAGCCTTTTATAGCTAAGCTCTCCACTTCCCTCTTAAGCAGCACCGGCCACCAGCTGGTCCAGTTGTAGTTATGCTCAACCTTCCACTATTCTCTAAAGCTAACAGCAAACAAGGCTACTTCCTAAAGTCACATTATCCACTGTTCCTGACTCCCAGAGCAGTATTCTCTACCTCTGCCCACACCTTCCTGTGCTCATGGTGATGTTGCTTAGTTGCAAAGGCCCTGAAACATACTACCCCATCTTTATGCTACTTGAAACATAATAAGAAAATTCAACTGTTTGATTTAAGAAAAGATTGACCCAGCAGGACAGGGAAGAGGGTGAGGATGACTGTTGAAAAGAAACAGGAAATAAGTTGCAAGGGGGGTGGTGAAATATAAACTAAAAAAATGCAAGATCTTATTAGTGCAGCCTCACTTGAGTTTTATTGGACAATTATTTATAGAAAATGATAATGTAACCAATGTAAATATCTGAAAAACTCCAATGCTCCATTTCCCTTTGTGGAGTATTTGCAAAAAGAAAATTACTTTTGATTATACAATTCTGTCAAAATCTACTTTCTTATCTTAGGGGTAACACAAATATACTGCTTTCAAATTCTGGCTACACAATCACCCATGGTGCAGGGCTGAATAATAACACTCCACAGAAAACATCTCCAATGCCTGCAGACGATGTGACCAAGATACCCACTCACACCAACCATCCATTGGTTTAACAGCAAGGGGTCAAGGTAATAAAAACTGCAATGAAATCCAATTACGGTTGCACTCAAGCTGGAAACCCAAATAATAACACATTGTTAGATGGAAAGGAAAACAAGAGATAGCAAAATGAGGCTACTTCCAAACCCTTGAAATGTGGTTCTTTTTATACTATCATTTGTTCAACCCCAATTTATAAACAAATTATATCAAAGTTTTCAACTGATCCCAAAAAGAGGATTTGGAAAATAATATTTTTCAACCAAATGGGACAAAATAGGACAAAAAAAAAGGTTAGACACTAATAATATGAAAAAGGTACATTAAAACAACTTTGAAGTCCCAAAGCAAATTGTCAGAGATGCTGAAGGGGATGTGAGAATGAAAGGTATCTTCACATACTATTGATTCAAGCATTCTTGAAAACATGTCATTGAACTGTACATACCCATTCACTATGCAATCCTACTGCTGAGCCTATATGCTAAAGAGATAAAAGATAAAGAAGGGCTCCCAGAGAAATAGAAGGTTCTATGCATGCCTAAAAATCCATAGACTTTTTGGGGGGAGTTAGGTCAAAACACTGTAATCAAAGCGGATACCCATCAATTATGGAATGGCTCAACCATTTGTGATACGTAAATGTAATGAAATATTTTGCCATAACATATAACAAATATGAATCATTCAGAGAAAGATGACAATGTTTTCTTGGGCTGACAGAGTAAAGAAGCAGAACCAGCAAAACAATATCCACAATTAAAGCACAGTTATGAATTAGCTCTACTATTCTGGAGAAGAATTTGTCATTGAATTATTTATACGTTAAGACTAAGCAATTCCACTACTGTTCATATATAGCTAGGAGGTAGGAGACAGAAAGGTTCAGAGGTCCACAAATAAAGAATTTCAGTATTAAAAGGGACCTTGGTGGTGATAATAGTCTAACCCACATATGAAGAATGACTTCTATGATATACTTGAAAAGTAGTCAGTCATTGTCTTCCTGAAGATCCTTCAGATTAAATAACTGCTTTTTGAGGTACTTAATTCAATTTTGGGTTAGCTCCAGTCGGCAGAAAATGTTTTACCTTGGATCTCAAGACTAAATTTATTTATTTATATCTTGCACAATTGTTCCATTTCTGGGAGTCAAGCAGAATAAGTCTAATCTTTGTCAAAATAATGACCCTTCAAATCCTTGAAGCCAACTATTATGTGAAACCTGAATCTTCTCCTTTTTAGAATAAACATCCCCAGTATTCCTTCAAGCAATCCTCATGTGACACTGACTCAGAGACCTTTACCATTGCAGTAGCTTTCCGTTCTTGCTTACCAATACCTTTCTTAAATTGGGGGAATAAAAACTGAACAATATGTACCAGATGACATCTGATCAGGTAAAGTACAATGGGCCTATTACTTTTGTATTCCTGGAAGCTGAGCCTATAAATACAAGCCACAGCTGCATTAGTGTTTCTAACTGTCACATCTCACTGTTAGCTCATATTGAACTGGTAGTCAACTAAAAGGCTGGAGTCAGGAAGACTTAAGTTCAAATTCAGCACTAGACACTTACTAGCTGTGTGAACAAGTCTCTTACTTCTGGTTGCCTCAGTTTCCTCAATTGCCAAATGGGAATAATAACAGCACCTATCTTGCAAGGTTGTTGTGAGGATAAGAAGAGGTAACATTTACGAAGTGCTTAGCACAGTGATTGATACGTAATAGGAGCTATATAAATATTTATTCCCTTTGTCCCTATCCAAAAGTGCAAGGTAGTCATACATTTCCCATTTTTATGCTTGGGAAACTGATTTTTGGAATCCAAGTATAAAACTTTCATTTGAATTTTATCTTTTTTTTTTTATATTTAGCCCTGTTAAGATTTTTTTTGAATGCTTTGAATCCTGACACTATCATCCTATGCAGGAGCTATCCTCCTACCTTTACGTCAACTGTAAATTTGAGGAGTATGCCTTTTCTTTTAACAAATTGATGATAAAAATGCTAAACAACAAATACCTGAGAAGAGATCCCTAGAGTATTATACTACAGACCTTCTCCTATGTTGACATTGAACCATTAATCACTACTCTTTGAGGCTAGAAATTCAGCCAAATCATAATGTATTAAAGTTGTATTATCTAATCTACATCTATCTCCCCCACAGGAATAATGCAAACCACTTTTTCAAAAGCTTTGCTAAAATCTAGGTTTTATATATATATATATATATATATATATATATATATATATATATATACACTCTAATTTTTAGTGATTCTACTGCTTTTTATGACTTTTAAAATAATAATAACAATAGCAACTCATTAAGCAACTATATGCCTCCATTATCGCATCTTTAGAATAGGAGTAATGGGATTTTTCAAAAATCATAGAAACTAAGAAATGGAAAGTATATCAAAGGTCATTCAGGCCTTCACCTGAGCTGAATATCATCCCAGTCTATCATGCCTAATGATGTCCAAATGAAAAAAAGAAGTTACAACCTCTCAAAACAGTTCATTCTTCTTTTGGACAGCTCTAATTGTTAGGAAGTTTTTCCTTCTATCAAATTTGTTTCTCTTCAACATCCATTCATTGATTCATTAGAACAGAAGGAAGCTCTTAAAGAGCACACTCTTTGTGTTTTAATCCCCAGAACCTATTAAAGTGTCTGTCAAATAACAGGTGCTTAATAAATGCTTATTGTTTAACTTCTCTAATTCTCTCTCCTTGGTGCTGATCATAAGTCCAATTCAATGCTCACATCCTCTTATGTCTTTGCTACTTCATCTCTACTTTTTTCAACTTATATTCATATGGTTTGGCCTCCAGTCCCTTTTCCATTCTGCTCACCATTTTCTGAATGAGAACTAGTTTTTCAATGCCCTGCCTAAAATGCCCTATTTAGAACTAATCACATTACTGAAGAGGTGATCTCACCAGGGTAGAAGACAACATAATTATCAACTTCTTTATCTTAGACATTGTCTCTCTGAATAAAACCCAAGGTCATTTTGACTATCTTAGCTGTCGTACTTATTTTGCTCAACCAGAGGTTAGAATTCACTTTAGCCTAAAGATCTTTTCAATATAAACTTTTACTCAACTATATATTAATCATCCTTTACTGCTGAGGGTATGTTTTATCTAGTATCTTGTGTATCTTCTAATTGAAATTCATCTTATAAGATTTGATTCATCATTATACCTTGTTGAAAGTAGAGAATTTTACATCCCAGTGGTCTTCTAGTCAGACCAGATGGAAGTAGATAGTCACTCTATGACAAACTAGATAGTCACTCTATGACAAAGTAGTCATCCCTATGATGAGTGGTCCTGTAGCTCCACTTGAAAGACAGAAGCAATATAGAACTAACAACTTGATGAATGAGAGAAACAAGCATTTGTTAAGTCCCTATACTATGTACATTACTTTGTGCTCATAACTTTTCAAATATTATCTAATTTTATCTTCATAACATCCTAGGAGATAAGTACTATTATTATCCCCATTTTATAAATGAGCAAATGGAAGCAGACAGAGGTCAAAGGACTTGCCCAGAGTGATACAACCATTGCCAGAGGTTAGATTTGAATTCTGATCTTCCTGACTGTAAATTCAGAACCCTATTCACCCAGCTGCCTCATAAGACAATTCTTTCAAGGAGCCACTGCTCATGATAATCTGAAATCTGCTGCAACTCTTTCACATTTCTCCTAGTCCCATGTTCTAGAATCAAGCAACACAAACAAAAGCTAACCATTCCCCCAAATAAATACTCACAAATCTTGTCCCTATACAAGTCTCATCTTTTTCATATTCACTAGTCCTTGTTCCAGTGGGTTGAATATTCCTACTCCACATAAATGATGAAGTAAGCTAGATTGTGATCTAACACACATCTCTCCTTATCCACAAAGATAACGAGATGCTTTACCCATGGTTTGATTGAAATCCGCCCATTTTATACCTACTGTATCAATATCTGAATGGCAAGTCTACAAAGAAAGGAATACCAGATATATGATACATGATCCTTTTTTGACCAAGACTTGCTCACTCATCTCCTCCTTTATGTAGAGCATTGTTTGCTTCTAGCCTTTGCTCCTTTTGCTCCCAAACTTATTATTTGTATCTATGTTTATGTCGTATTGGCCCTGGAGAAAGTAAGTTCCTCGAGGACAACAAACTGCATATTTTTTAATCTTTGTGTTTCAAGTACTGAGGTCATTTCCTTTCAGATAGTAGATACTTAATTGATCTTTACAGAATATTTGTTTTGGAAATATTCTCAAATGTTTACTTATTTCAGAATGTGATCCTGATCCTTTCCAAGAGTTCAGATAAAGCTATAATTTGATCCAATCCTGTAATTTGAAGACCACTTCTCTTGAGAAAAACTCTTCTCTCTTTCCTGTGCCATCTCAGCAACCATTTTCCTCTTCTCCAACAGCATTTAGAAATCACTGAAGAAGGCTCAGCAATCCTAGCTAATGGTTCTTTCAGCACCTAGGGATGTTCTTCATCAGGGTCTCAAGGCAGGACGACAAGCAATGCAATGCAGGACACAATGGTTATCCCTGGCCTTCATTTATTGGGCCTTAAATAGTCCTTTTGATACTTGTCTGTGTCAGCAAATATATTTTGGTTATTTTAACATCATTAGTAACTATCTCATGTTGAGGCTAATTCTTGTTGAGATTCCATCAAAAACTATAGAGACACAGCAAAGCCTAAAGGATGTAGCACTAGTCTTTGTGTTAGGAATAACTAGGTTCACAAACAAACTTCAGACATTTACTGGTTGGGGACCTTGGGCAAATCACTTAGTCATGCTGCATGTACCTTAGTTTCCTTATCTGTAAAAAGAACAGGTTTGGACTAGAGCTCTTTGAAGTTCACTTTCAGCTCTATCTATATTCTTTCTTTACTAGCCAGTGGTCTGAAACATACCTTCAAAATGCTTTTTCTCCAACATAACACAATATACAGATAAAACAAAGAAACCACAAGAGGACAAAATTAGTTTAAATTGAATTCTTTCCCCATTAATGTATAGCAACTTCTATACATTTACCTTCTAGCTGTTATTGCTGAGCAGATCACAGCATATTCCCAGGCTGCACCATGACCCTCCAGTCAATTTCTTTTCATGATTGGGGAAAGCTCAAAAGGAAAGCAGACATCCAAATGAACTTCCAAGAAAGTGGCCATAGGGCAGAAACAGAAGAGAAATCACTTTCCTCAGTATGATTTTCTCACAGTCCAGTCCTCTTCAAAGAAATAAGAGTAACTGACTAGCTTCACTTCCCTTGAAATCATCCCTCTGCCAGGGTCATTGTGAAAAGAGCTTTCTACCCAAGTGAATGTTGGGTTTCTAGTCTCACTTTGGTTACCAATTTTCTGTGATCTGAAGTAAATCGTTTAATTTTTCTATAAAATAAGGGTTGTACTACATATTCTCTAAGGTCTCTTCCAGCTCTCAAAAATTCCATGACTCTATCTCTGCCATACCAGGCAATTTTAATTAGTTGCAGGTCGAGTTACTTTTATTGAAAACAGATGGCTGGTAAACTGCCCCATCATCCCATCAGTATTAAAAGTGCTTAAGAGATAACTCAGGCAAAAAAATAAAAGAATTATTTGCAAGAAATTTCCATCATCATCTCTCATTTGCAGGTTCATACTTCATTCTCTTACTCAGTGACAAAAATTGCCACTGGTTCTCTTAAGTAACGCTCATGCCTTCAGGGGGTACAAGAAAAGGCACCAGAGCCTGCTTGAAAATATGATTCACAAATGATGTCTTGAAAATCCAGCCATTCAGAGCTTAGATTACTTGGTAATCACTTCTATATTTGACTCAGGTGATGAGTTGTATGTCTATTATGAGATAAAAGGACTTTTAACTAGAGCCACAAACCCTCCCTCAAGCAACAACAAAATTCTGAAACCATAAGAGTTTGTGGTGTTAAGGTTCACAGCAAAATTAAATAGAATTGCTTTGATGAAAGGAAGGGAGGGGTGGCCTTCTAATCAGCCATGATATTTAGCCATAGAAATGCTTGTCCCAATGGAAGTATGCGGTATAAACGTTCTCATAAGAGAGCAACCTGATATAAGAAAGAGATGTCAAACATGCTACCAATGGGCCATATGTAGCTCATGACATTCCTAAGCATGATCTGAATCAGATTAAAACATAATTCCTATCTGATTTTAATATGTCAGTATAATTTTAAAAAGAAATATATAAGCAGGTGTGCTTTCCTAAGTCAATATGTAGCTTGCAAGGATACCCATGGATGTTCTAGTGGGTCTTATTTCTATTTGAATTTTACATCACTGGTGTAATAAACAGAGAAATACTCCTAGATTTAGGAAGACCTAGACTGATGTCCAGCCTAACACTATTGTTTTATATCAATGTTAATAATGACTAATATTTTATTGACTTATCAATCAACCTTCTAAAAATAAAAGTTATGGAAGAATTGTGGATCTAGATTGAGGATTTCCAGAGATCTCCCTACACTAAGGAAACCACAGTTTGGGGCAAAACAAAAGCCTATTATCACCATTATATAAAACATTTCATTAGGTACCTCTCTTTACTACTGTTATGATGATAATGGCACAGGCTTCATCATGGTTTGGTTGGACTGATCTCAGCCATCAATTAGTTTCTACAAGGGAAAAAACAGAGTGAGGGCAGCAAGAAGTCATTCTGGACTCCATTTTTTAAATTGGTTATATTAGTGAATTGGTAAAGTCATCTCCCAATGAGAGAAGTTCTATGAATGCAGGTCAATACCTCTTCAGCAATTTACAGCCTTGAAGAGTTACTGGGGCTCTGAAGGGCTCTCTCTCCACTATGCCATGGTGCCTCCTCTACCATCACTAAGCATTTGTTGTTATTGATGTTCAGTAATTCAGTTGTATCTATGACTCTTTATGATCCCATGAACCATATCACTTCAATTCAGCCCATGGAATTTTCTTGGCAAAAATATTGGACTGGCTTTCCATTTCCTCCTATAATGGATTAAGGCAAACTAGCCCACAGTCGCAGACCTAGTATCTGAGGCCAGATTTGAATTTAGGTTTTCCAGACTCTAGGCCCAGTGCTTTATCCACTGACCCGTCTAACTACTTTCTAATTATTCATTCTAATCATGTGATGCGCCATTTCTATTCTCAAGGACTTCAAACGGTAGTGCCCCCATCTAAATTCAATGTCCTGGGGCAAAACCCCAGTTGCCCCTTCTTTATCCTAGATCAGCTCTTTATTCAGTCCTTTTAGGAGTAAGGAATAGGGTAAGAATAGGTAGAATCGTTTCTGATAATAGGTAACCTAATAATAGGTAGAATCGTTTCTGATTCTATATCTCAGAAAACAGTAAAGGTTTCCACAATCATTCAATGGACAAGCATGTATTAAGCACCTACTGTGTGTCGGGTACTGTGCTAGGTACTGAGGATACACAGACAAAAATTAAATGCCCCCACTCCTCAACAAGCTTACATGCTACTGAGTCAACGTCCTCTCTTGAACTGGAATTCTGAGTAATAACCAAATGGTTTCAAATGTTTTTCTGGGCTCATTCTTTGAGTCCCACTTTTTCTATCTTATCAGGTCCCTGAGAAGCAGCAGTGGATTTAATAGTTCCTAATTTCTTAGGGAAGAATTTCACTACTTGTGCATGCCGTCACTTCAGCTACGGGTTAATTTCCTCTTGATTGCTTCCTATGCAGTTCCCTGCAGAAACCACGCACTAGAAAGAGAATTTCCACATGAGAAATCATTAGTAAAGCAACCTTGCATCCTATAGAAGTGTGGGTGCTGACTCAAGGCAAATGGCGAGATCATTTATCCGAGCTCTTCCAAACTCACCTGAAGGTGCCTGGGAAGCCTGATTTACAGTAGGCAGAGAGGAACATTTTGTAGTTAATGAGCTCTAATGTACTCGGGAGAAGGAGCAGGTGACTAATATTTTAACAATTAAGCTGTTTACTAAGAGCAATGAGGTAATGTGTCTGGGCTGTAAATCTGAAAACCTAATTGATTACTTGATTCAGTACTGCTGTAGAAAGGCCCCTCAGACAAAACATCTGTAGCAGAAATAATAATAATTTTTACCATTATATAGCACTTTGGTGTTTTCCCCAGTTCTTTCACTTCTATTATCTCATGAGAGCCCTCACTCCTTCCAACACCCCTAGGAGTGATAATCTTTCCTCTAGGATTAGAATTCTTATACAACTTTCCCACCACAACCTTGTACCTTGCTTGTTAATAAAAGCAAAAGCTGGAAATGTTCATTCATTTCTCAGGTTTAAAGAGTGAGCCTAAGAGAGAAAGAATCTCGGTGGAATGTCTTGGCAAAACTGTAACTTGAGTGGGGCTAGGGGAACTTTCAATTAGAGTGCCAATATCCAGGTGGAACACTTCCTCCCAAGGGGTCAAAAGTAAATCTCAGGATACTCCAGAGATTAGTCGCTGTGCTTGATTTCCAATGTCCTGCAGAATATAATTCAATGTTACTCCTTCCCCCAGTTCCACCCCTCTGCTCCTATCACTATGGTACCCCTCTCCAAGAGTCATCCTTCCCCCAATCCCCACTATGGTACCCAGACAAGTCTTTGGGCAATGAGCCACCCTTTCTCCCAGGATAACTGCATCTGTTGTCCCCTGAACTAGCTTCAATAACTTCTGTGCCACACAGCTCCACTATCCTGTGTCACCATTGTGACTCACTTCCAATAATGCCCTACATGAAAGACTGACTGATTTTAGTTCTGTGAATATATAGAGTACAAAGTTCATTTTCCCCTAAGAATCAATAAAACCATAATTCTTATGTCTTCTTTGCCTAGTGTTAATTTATAACACAGAAATTCATAATGATAATAATAACATTGAAATCATACCTACTGTGTCCTAGGCACTGTGTTAAGTATTTCACAAATTTTATTTTATCTGATTCTTACAACTACCCTACACAATAGGTTCTCTTATTATCTCTATTTTATAGATCAGGAAATTGAAGTAAACAGAGGGTAAGAAACTTGCCCAGGGTCACACAGCTAGCATCTGAGGCCAGATTTGAACTCAGGTCTTCCTGATTCCAGATCCAGCAATCTGTCACTGACTCAACTACCTAACTATCTGACCCAAATTAGAGCTAAAGTATGCCCTAGAAATTACCTAATCCAACCCCCTAATTTTATAAAGAAGGAACTCAAGAACGAAAGAAATGAATCAACTTGCCCCAGGTCGCAAAGCTGTGAGCAAAAAAGCCAGAATTTGAGCCCATGTTCACAAGTCTTAATATTATAAGTCTTAATCCTTCTATTCCATCACCTACTCTCACTTTTTGTTTGGTCCTGGAGGCAATAGGGAACCACTAGAATTTATTAAGTAGAATTTAACCACTAGAACATGAGAGGCATGTTTGGACTTAGGGAAATTCCTTTTGTGGCTAAATGGAGGATGGATCAGAGTGGGGAGAGACTGGAGGTAGGCAGACTCCTATCACATGATTGCAACAGTCCAGATATAAGGTGATAAGGATCTGTTCCAGAATGGTAGCAGGAACAAAGGACAAAAGGGGGTGCTTTTGAAAGATGTTACGAAAGTAAAATCAACAAGCCTTTGCAGAAGTTTGGAAATGGGGGGTGAGGGAGAGTGAGAAATCCATAATGGCTCCAAGGCTGTGATCCTAATGGCCTTGGAGAATGGTGTTATCAATCTACAGTAATAGGAAAGGTAAGAGGGATGAAGAGTTTTGTGGGAGAAGATAGTGAAGCTGGGCAGCAAAGACAGATATAAGAATTATCTGCATACAGATGGTAATTAAGCCCATGAGAGTAGAGGATATTACTAAATAAAATAGGATGGAGGGATAAAAAAAATGCCCAGGACAGACTCCTATTGAATACCTGCAATTACAGGGCATGGTTTGATGAAAATCCAGCAAAGGATAAGTCAGGTAGGTGGAAGGAAAACCTGGAAAGAGTAGTATCCCAAAAACCTAAATCGAAAAGAGTATATAAAGGAAAAGAGATTAACAATGTCAAAGACTGCAGAAAGCTCAAGGAGAATGAGGATTGAGACATCATTCATTTTGGCAATTAAGAGATGACTGGTAACTTTGAAGAGAGCAATTTTGGTAGATCAGAAAGTGAATTTTAAAGTGTTTAAGAAGAGATACCTTTTCAAGTTAGCCTTTTCAAGTTTGTTAACCACAAAGGGCAGGCAGCAGATGGGATGATAGCAGGGATGGAAGAATTAAGTGTGGTTATTTTTTTTAAGGATGGGGGAGATATGGACATTTTTATAGACAGTAGGTAAATAACCAATAGACAAAGAAATTGAAAATAAGTGATAGAGAAGAACAGATAGAAGTGGCCATTTTTGAGGTTAATGGGATAGAATGGGATCCTTGAGCAGGTAGAGAGATTAGTTTTGGTAAGAAGTAGTGCCATTTCATCATGTGAAAACAGGGGTGAAGGAGGAAATGGTAGTAGGAGGCATTTAAGCAATATGATACAAAAAATAGGAGAGAGGAGAGAGTTCAAGGTAAACGGCCTCAATCTTTTCTATTACATATGAGGCGAGGTTCTCAGCAGACAGGGAGGGTGGAACCATGGGAGTTTTAGGGAGGAATTAAAAAAGGTTTGGAAGTCATTGTGAAGAGTAAAATAATGAGTTATTGGGTGAGATACAGCAGGATTGTCTAGGAGCAATGAGAGTCCAATAGACACTAAATCATATAAATTTATAGTGAATCCTGTCAGAATGGTAGAATTTCTCTACCTTTCTGTATATGAATGAAAGCAATCAATGATAAAAGTGATCCGAGGCTCATTCTTCCCAGGGTGCAATGGATAAAATGACAAGGGGATTGGGTATTCAAGAAAGGAAGACTATATAGCCTTAAACTGGTCCATTTAGTGGGTCAAAATGTGGGAAATAAGAGAGAATGGCTACCACAAGGGAGATGGACTGAGAAAGATCCAAAAGTTCAAGAAGCTGAAAGTCATAGTATGGATGAAGAGTAAGCTTAGGTATGAGAAGGAAGCAGGAAGGGTGGAAAGTCAATTGATAATAGTCATCTAAGGTGATTTTGGAATCTTTGAACATAGAAATAGTAAATTTGCAGATGATGGCAAGATCAAGAGTGTTTTTTATATGACTGAGGTAGAAGAGGAGGAGGAGGTCATAGAAAGTGAATAAGTTAGAGTATTTGAGGAAGAGTTCATATGTATGTTGAAGTCCCCTAGGATGAGAGCAGAAATGGAGTGGAAATAAAAATTGTGAGCCTTGTATTGAACTCATAGAGGAAGAGAGGGAAGATACCTGGGTGTCTATAAATGACAACTACCAAAGCTGTGATTGGGTGGTATAAAGTGTAAAGGACTTGGGGATTCCTATTGTTTTGAGAGCAGCGACTCTTAAATAGACTTCTAATGACCTAGGAGTGGGCAAATGCTCTTATGAGATTAAATCTCCTCCCCCCCATCCCAAGCCTTCCTGGATAATGGGAAGAGGAACTCTAGAAAGATCATGAGATGGGAAATCAAGAAATTCAAGTATGGCCCTTGGTTCTGTCCATAACTTTCTCTCTAGATCTCACTTTCTTCTCTTTCAAAATGCAGTGTTTGGACTAGAATCAGGGTTTCTTAATTTTTTTTCCACTCACAACCCCTTTTCACCCAAGAAATTTTTGCATAATTCTTGGTATATAGGTACAGAAAATAGGTACGCAAATCAAACGGGGCAGCTAGATGGTGCAGTGGATGGAGCACCAGTGCAGGAGTTAGGAGGACTTGAGATCAAATCTCACCTCAGACACTTGACACTCACTACCTGTGTGACCTTGGGCAAGTCACTTAACCCCAATTGCTTCATCCTGGGTCATTTTCAGTCATCCTGATGAATATCTGGTCACTGGATTCAGAGGATTCACTGACTCTGGAGGAGAAGTGAGGCTGGTGACCTGCACAGCCCTTCTTCATGCAAAACAAAGTCAAGTGCAAGTCATGTCATCATTTCTCTGATGGCATGATCTTCTTCAGCAACGAAGGATGAACATACACACACACACATACATCAAACATTTGCAGATAATAATTCATAAAGAAGTTTATTTTAAAACAATGTTTTTACACATATAATTTATCATTTATTAAAGATGAAAGAAAAGGTGCATACTAATGAGAGGGATGTGCCTGTTTATTTTTACATAAAGAATTAAATCTTGCTGGAATATTTGATACTGCAGGACATAGAGCATCTTCAATTTTTTATAGTTGGTTGATATTTTGATTTTATCATTGTCAATGCTGAGAATGCTGCTTCACATAAATGTACAGGACAAAATGGCAGAAGTTTATCTAGAGCTATTTCAGAAATTGTTGGAAATTCTGTCCTAATTAATAAGTTTGTATATACAGTAAAACCACCACCACTTATAACATAGTTTCAAATCTCAGCTGAGGTGTTTCTGGCAGTATTCGTTGACCATATGCAGTGTGATGGCATGCACGGTGCAAAGTGCGAATGTTGTGTGTTCAGAACCAAGATGGCAGTGAAGTTGTGCAATGCAACATGGGCAAGTGCTGCCAGAAATACTTTGGATTCATTTCACATTTGATTTTGGATTAATTTTTGGTCATTATCTGTTCAGAAACTTTTTACTGCTGCCAATTTTTGTGACCCCTGCACACATATTCAGCTATGCAACCCCACATGGCTTTGCAACCCACAGTTTAAGTGCCAGACTAGATTATCCCTAAAGTTTCTCCCACATCAAATGTTCTAGATTAAGATCTGATTTTTACTCACCACAGCCCCCTTAATTAATAAAAGGAAGGGGAAAAATGGAAAGTGATACTTGCATTCAGTTAAATTAAACCACAATTATATTTAAAGAATGTTAGTCAATAATAGATAAACATCTAACAAGAAGCTGCTATGTGCCAGGAACTGTGTTCTTTTCCCTGAAAGTTGTTACTCAGGACTTGGTTTTAGAAACCAAATAACAAAGAGAGCACATTTATTCCATGGAAGATCCCACCTTTTAAAACAAAGTTCTTGTTAATTCTTTTTCTAGTGAATAATCACAAATATAGTTGTCACAAGAAGTTCGTCAATGATCCCAGGCATCACTGCTTTCATGGCTGCTGATTATACAAGGAGTTAAATGTAGCTAAATTTTCATGTTCTTGCAAACAAGGTCTTATTTCTTTCTCATTACATACAAGATAAAATACAAAATTCTTAGTCTGATATTTAAAGCCCTCTGTACTCTGATTCCCATCTATCTTTCTTATTCTTATTTAATATTACTCCCCTTACTTAAGTAATTCCCAATGGTCTCTTAAGGCAAGATGCCTTCCACATCCAGGGAAAGAACTATGAAATTCGATCACAGAATGAAGCAGATCATTTTCTTTTGTATTATGTTTTGGTCTGTTTTACGGTTTCTCCCATTCATTTTAATTCTTCTATGCAACACGACTAAGGTGAAAATGTATTTAATAGGAATGTATTGTGGAACCGATATAAAATTGTATGCCATCTCAAGGAGAGAGTGAGGAGGTAAGGAGGAAAGTGGAGAAAGACAGGGAGGAGGGGAAAAATCTAAGATATATGGAAGTGAATGTAGAACACTGAAAACAAAAAATAAATAAATGAAATGTAGAACACTGAAAACAAAAAATAAATAAATGAAATGTTACTCCCCTTAATGCATTTTCCATTGAATTAAATTGGTATGTTAACTATTCTCAGAATATGAACCTATGATCCAACTGTTTCCTATCTGTGACATCTCCCACTTCCATGCATTTGCATAAGAGATCCACTATGTGTGACCCAACATACCCTTTCCTCACCTCTGCCTCACAGAATCCCTAGCTTCCTTCAAAGTACAGCTCATATGCCACCTCCAACACAAGGCATTTCCTAATGCCCGCAGTAATTGACAATCTCTCGGTCACATCCTGTCCTTTGCCCCATACGTGCACTCTTCAATTTTCATTTTAACAGGAGGTAGGTTCCTTCAAGGTATGGACTGCTTAATTTTTTTTGTCCCCAATCCTTACTATGATGTTTTACACATAATCAGAGCTTTAGAAATCTTTACTTAATTGAATTGATTTCAATTTTCCCCTCCCAAAGCACCTAGCACAGTACTTGACCCAAACTAACCACTAAGTCAGCTTTCTTTCTTTTCTTGCCTGATTGAGGTTACTGAGTCCACAAACTCCTTTCCAAGTAAACATCTGAATAAATAGTACCCCTCTCCAAATACTACTTATCATTCTGCCTTTTAAGATAGGCCAACTAAAGAACAATGGCCTGGCTCCCTTTCACACACTAAGTTCCTACCTCTATCCTTCCAAGACCTTATCTTTTCCTGAAGTTTCCTGTTTTCTTCTTCACTTTGTTGAATTTTGAGAGAAAATAAGTTTCTATCATTTATAATTCAGAACTGCCGAGCCTCACAATGTCCTCAAGGTTGCCGAGCAGAGCTAGATAAAAGAGCCCCCACTCAGCTTTCTGACTCTTCTGCTTTGGTGTTTAAGGAGCCAGAAAAACAATGAGGGCTCCTGCCCTTCTCCCATCATTAAAGCCTCCATATTTCCCAGGCTGGTTCTGTTACATTCAGACCTCTGGACATGTTTTCATAATTAAAAGAAGTTGTGTTCCGAGTCTTGAAAAAAATCAAACCATTGGGCATTTCCAATTTGGGAATGGGACAGGTAGGTTTGTCTGGAAATGTGTCAAGTCATTTCAAAGAATTTTTTTATCATTTAGTTTTATCCATCCATGGACATTTTTGCACATATCATCCTACTATGTCACCAAGCTGTATATCTCAGCTAAGGCAAGACAACAGAAGCCTTGGAATTTTTCTGGACAAAAGATACTCTCTAAGCCAATAATTCAGAGAATCTGATCCTATCCCAAATCATATGCTTTCTGGGATGAAAATTAACATGAGAAGTGCATTAATTCTTGGCAGATGACTTTAACTCTTTGAATACAATCAACTATGGCTATATCATTTTGAACTCCATCATAAGTGACTTGCATTTAGCACTCTAAAGGTTAAATAACAACACTGTGCATGTGACATAATTGCTTCAGGTATTAAGAGCCTGTAGATAAGAATGGCAGCATGGGATAATGCACAGAGAGGCCAAAAACTTTGGTTCCAGCCTAGCCTCAGACATTAACTGGTTTCTTGACCCTTTATAAGATGCTTAGTACAGTACAGTTGAAAGAATACTGATGCTTAATCCAGAGGATCTGTGTTCCCATCCCCCCTGGGATACTTACTGTGGTGGTGATCTTAATTCTCTGCCCCTCAGTTTTGTCAACTATAAGGAAAAAGGGGTTGGAATAGATGACCCCTGAGATCCTTTCCTGCTTGATGATCTATAATACGTATAAATATACATATATATATACATATGTATATATATATGTAATATATACATAGATAATATATAAAATTCTATCTCTTATGATTCCAGGCCCAAGAAAATATTTAAGATGATAAGTTACAGCAGAATTACCAATCTATATTATTGAAAAGTTTCAACACTGGGAAGTCCCTACACCTATGAAATCTCTAGTCTGATCTATTACTCAGATGTGACAGGCCCTGTTTTGTAAATATTATCTCATATGTTCCCTTTATCTACCCTGTGAGGTACATGCTACTATCATCATCCTCGTTTTGTAGTTAAGGAAACTGAGGCAGACAAAGGTTAAGTAACTTGCCAAGGTCACTCACCACCAATAAGTGTCTGAGTCTGGATTTGAACTTAAGTTTTCCTGACTCCAGGTCTAGAGTTCTATCCCCTGTACTATGTAATTGCTTCGAGATAAATGCCTTGCCAGTCATCTTACAGTTTCTAAGTGTCAGAGGGAGAAGTCAAACCCAGGTCTTCCTGAGTGCTTCATCTATAATTTCATGTTGCCTCTATCAAGTAAACAGCTCATAATGATAGCAATAATAATAACAAAGTGTATAGCATGATAGGCTGAGAAGATTGAAAGTTGGAAGAGACCCTAAAAAACCTGACAGCTAGGTGACACAGTGGATAAAACTCTCAACCTGGACTCAAGAAGTTCTGAGTTCAAGACAGTCTCAGATACTCGCTAGGTGCATGGTCTAGTGACAGGCAGGTCACTTAACCTCTATCTCTGCCTCAGTTTTCCCATCAATAAAATGGGATAATAATAGCACCTACCTCTCAGAGTTGTAATGATCAAATGTGGTCATTTTCAAGCACTCTGCAAACCTTAAAGAATTATATAAATTCTAGTTATTACTTTCATTACTATGTTCTTCCAGTCCCTTCCCCTGCCTTTTTTCTTATAGATACAGAAACCAAAGAGAAGAGAAATTAATTCACCTGACTTATGCCATCCAGCCTCTAAGTAAACACAACAAGGAATGCAGCCTATGGCCCCTGACTCCAACTCCAGGGCTCTTTTCCCTGTTCCATGTCTCTCCTACTGCAGTCTGGCCAATGATAATATTATATTTGGTATTTCTGCTTTCTTGACACAACTTGCCCTTTTTTTTCTCAAGCCAGACAGGCCACATGGGGTTGGGGGTGGGGGACAGCTCAGAAAATCAATCCAAAAGTAGTAAGTATCAATGCTGGTAGAAAAATACCAAGGGCCAGAGCTAAACAACTCCCAGTCTTCAAAAGAGATGTCATTTGTGATGATGTACCCAATGTGTAGGGAAAAAAAAAACAACCTGAATTCTATGTATGACTGAGGCAAATATAATTATATAGTGTGAGAAGATAATGTATGAAAGTAGCTGAACTACTTTCCTGAAATTAGAAAGCTGTAATGCATTCAGCAAATAGACATAGAGCTTTGGGGGTGGGGGGGGAAGAGGGTGGGAACGGATATGTTGCATTTTCCTCCCTCAATCTATGTAACAGATTTTTACATCCCTTAAAAAGAAAAAAAGCTGCTTTTGTCGATAGGCAAAAGGAAGACTGTATGCCTTTGATGCACAAAACTTCAGGGAGGTACCACTATTATCACTGCCTCTCTCCATTCATTTTCCAAGTGATTTCATTTCCTCAATAAGATCAGCGTGAAAGGCTCCAATTAATGCGTTCCTTCACATTGGCTTTTGTGGCACTGTGACAATATTAGTGACAGCTGGAAAGGGAGTGCTCTCCACCGGAAGAGGATAAAAATGTCTCACTACTGAGGCTCTCCTGATGAGCGCCAGGTACCCCATGGGCTGTCTGGTTGAGTTGCCTGAGGGAGGGCCTGTGATAGATGTGGGCAGTGGAAGTTGTACACAATTCCGGCTACTGTGAGGCAAGAAGAAAAGCAGAGAAGATCTGGGAAAAGAAGGGATGGAACAGTAGGACACATTCTGGCATCTATTCCAGCACCCAGGATCTACACTGGTCCCATTTGCTATAGCATATTTTCAAACTGGAGATGTGAGGTAAACAAATAATTCTCAAGTTATTTGAAATATGCTTTTCCCTAGGGAAATTCAAAGCTGGGCATCAAGGTAAAAATTGAAAGCAAATACTATGTAATTATAGTTTGTTTTTTTTAGTTTGGGGTTTTCTTTTAATGTTCCTCTTCCAAACAGACTCAATATTGCCACCTTGGAAGCATCTGAGTCACTGTGCTAAGTGTGCCCACATGCAAAGTATGGGTGATATTGAAGAAGTACAATGGTTCTTAACATTTTTTTTTGTATGTATCATGGAAAGAAACTATTTTGCAGGATAGTGGGACCTATGGATCCCTTTTCAGAATACATATTTTTAATTGCATAAAATAAAACACAGGGTTACAAAGAAAATCGATTATATTGAGATATACTTATCAAACTTTTTTTTTAAAGTTTATGCACTCTAGGATGAGAACCCCTGCATTAAAGGAATAAATTCTTTACCAAGAAATTTAGGCAAAAATGGGGTGTAAACCTGAACTAATAAAATTTAATCCAAGTTATTTCATGAAGCCAAATCTTGGGCTAAGTGCTAGGTGCTAGGGACTCACAGACAAAAATGAAACAGTCCTTGCCATCAAAGAGCTTACCTTTTACTGGCTGCCCTGATCACTGACCCTTTTTTAAAACCATTATATTTCCTTAATAGAAGCCGAACACCATCATTACTAAGTTTTCAATTCAGTGTATCATTGGTAAAGCCACTTTAAGAAAATAATTCCAGATGTCTCATTTCTAGATGAGTTTTTTTTTCTAAATTGCTTCCTCAAAGGATCCTTTTCTTCTCTTCCTATTAATGATCAAACAAAGAGCTTTCACCCAAACCTCCTCTTCCTGGAACACATAGCAGAAAAAGAAATATGCTCCCTTGATCCATGAGATTATAACACAAATCTTGTCTTCATCTCTTCATGAGTTAACAGCTCACCACATTACGGTCAAGTGTAATAATCTACCCATCCCACTTACAAGTTTAAGTTAACGTGTGACATATTCACATTCTTTCTTAAAAAATCAAAACATACAAAATAGCATGTCCTCCTATATATACTTTAACCAACATTTTGCTTTTTAAGCTATTCGCTGGATATTCCCTATAACTATCCTATCTCCAATAAACCAAACCAATATTTAACTCTCTCTCTCTCTCTGTCACAAACACACATACACACACACACATACACACACACAGTCAAGAGCATCATATCATTCATTGTCATTTAATTGTATGAGTCTTGACTGCCCATCTGCACTACAAACTCTTTCTGGAGTTTCACAAACTATAGCAGCAGGCATAGTTCCTACCAGTTTTGGCCTTCTATGAATATTTATTGATAAGTTAATTAAATGCGCTGTGCATATGTAATGGAGGCCTGGCATAGGCATAGACCCTACCAGGTTTTTTTTAGGTAATACAGCTTCTCCAAATCTATTGGGGAACTGACTTCTAGAAGAGTCATAATTATATGTAGAGGAAGAGCCTTGGAGAGGCAAGTGGAATATGTGTAGTTATTATATAACTGGATCCAGTTGGCTAACCATGTGATTGGAAAGAACCTTTCTTCAATTGACTGTGGTTTGGAGCTGTCAGCATCTTCAGAAGGTGGTATGAAAGTACTCAGCATACTCAGTACAGTGAAAGTATGAGAGACTCAGAAAGTCCTGAGTCCATGTCGGGGACGTCTGTTGGCTTCACTCGTTGACTCTTTTGTCCATGGTATCCACTAAGAGAACATGATGTAAAGGTGGAAAGGTTTTAGGCTATTCTTTCCTTTTGAGATCATAAGGCCCACAGGAAATAGGCCTTAGTCCTTGGCCCTTTCATTTTTTTCCATTCTAGATTAAAGGAGTGGAAACTTCAGTCATTGTAAACAAAGTGAGATACAGGAGTCTGGCAGTCAGGGCTTGGCAGCCAGTTCAGCATTGATGCCTTTCTTTGAACTTTTCACATTTGACCTTCAGGATCCTAGACTATCAAAAGGATTCACCAGGTGGTCAATCAACATTGAATATGAACCTGGTGGGACCAATGGTATGTAGGAACAGGGCTAAGTCTTCAACCTACTCTCTAAAAGAGGAAGGAAATACAGGAGAGTTTATATACTCAAGGTGTTGAGAAAAATTTCTCTAAGTCTTTCTTGCTAAATCTTTTAAGTAAATATCCCTTTGTAAAAGCTATTTGATGCTAAGTGACTAGATGATACGAGAACACTAGTTACTGGCTCTTGATATGGAGGGAGACACAGCTGCCCAAGGCTTGAGCTGATCATAGTAGAAGAGAGATGACTCAACCACTCAGGGTTACCCACGCAGGAACCATCAAGAGTGAGGTGTCAAACATAAGGCCTCCACAAGGCTCCCAAAGGCTGCCCAAACAGATTAAAAGGTAATTAGAAAATATTTAACAAACAAAAATACAATAAAACATAGATAATGATAATGTTTTCTAAATAAAAAAACAGCCACATGGATCCTTACATATGGTTTAGTGGACCCATTTTTATATTTATATAAATATATATGTATATTTATGTATATTTTTATATTAATATATATGTATATATTTTTATATTGCATATATTATTCTATTATGTTATTATATGCAATAAATATGTTTGTTATATAAATTAATTATATAAATAAATATATTTATATACATAAGAAATATATTGTATTTATGTATATACTGATATATTATATCAGTTTGATACCACTGATGTAACAGACCTGGCCCTGGGGAAATGAGGCAGAACTTCAGATGGAACGCAAGCTCCTTGAGGATGAGAATTGTCTCACTGTTGTCTTAGTCCCAGTGCTTAACACATGGTAAGCACTGAATAAATACTGAATGATGAGATGATATACCGAATGATGAATTGCTGTTATTATTATTAGAGCAAAATGAAAATGCACTGGCGTCATTATCTTAATTAGGACTGTTCAAGGAAAATGGACTCACTGAGTATTAGACTGGAACCCAGAATTTATAAAATCCCATCATTATTACCCTTTTACTCACTCTTCAACACTCAAATCTCTATTTGGCCAATCAGGAAAATGGTTATAATGATTTCATTTTCCTCATATGAATGTAACACTTCATTGAGAACTACAAAATTATCCAGACCCAAGAGGGAAAAGGCTAATAGGGTAGGGAAGAAGGGTTACCATTATTAGCCATTCAATGGCTAAAATATGAGTTGAGAAGTACTCTCGGCACAGAATAAGCATACTGGCTAATCTACAACTTGTTATCCACTTCATGCTCCTCATTTGAGAGGTATTTAGAGAGTAATTAGATAATGTTAAAAACTGTGGATACAGTGGCCATTAAATATGTAAACTATGCAGCCACTTTAGCAGCCTTTACCTTTTTCTAATAAAATAAATCTCTGTTATTAATAAATTGCTTTACACAAAGGCAATTTTCAGATAAATTACACACAGACATGAAAGTAATGTCCTGCATGTTCAATGGTACAAATAATTTAGGTATCTAGAGATAAGAGATACTAGAAAATTAATCATATTCAAGCAGAATTGCCTCTGGTTTTTATGTTATTACTTATTAAAGAAATAAAAATACATTTATTTTCAAAACCAGTTAGTCATCCTCTGTTAGTGTAATGTTATGTCTGGTATTTCTACAGCAGTAAATATATACCAAGTAAAATCTAACCCTTGACTTGGAACATGCATTCTTCCTTTTGAAAGGTTCCATGGCATCCAACGATGGCTATTTCTGCGAAGTAAAGGAAGAGAATTAAAAATGAAGAGGAGGGTTAAAGGTGTTTAAAAAAACTAGCGATTGAAAATATCTATTTTTTTTTATATTTTTGGGTCCCCGAATCAGACAGCCTGGCTGCATATAGTCTCTGAATTTCCAATAGAATCCTACTCAGCTCTCCATTTCATATAGCACATCTTGGCAAAAACTGTAGTTTCACTCAAAAGACAGTTTAGCACAATTCAGCCTGGGTTATTGGGTTTTTTTCTTTTTTTATGTTTCAATTCAGGATAATGACTAGATTCTGAGCAGCTGCTGCAGTTAAAAGATGAAGCCTGGTTAGACTTTTAGAACATAGCCTGTGACTAACCCAGGTGCCATTGCATTGATGCCACTGACATACCTCCTATTGTTGATAATAAGAACTGACGTGTCTATTATTCTCTGTAACAAATTAAAGCCATTAACTGCATTATCTCATTTTGTCCTCACAACTCTATATTGGATATGTTGTTTTGTCCTGCTAAACAAAGTCATTAACATAAAGCCTGGCACATAGGTAGCACTTGATAAACTCTTGTTGATTGAGTGTATGTAGGAAAACTGATTTTTCAAGTTTTCAAGTTTAACTGACATGCCCTAGGTCACAAAGCTCATATTCAGATCTATTGTCTGCAGTCAATTCTGGGTCCCTGGTTCTACAGCTGTCAATACTGGGATGTGTCTGTGTGTGTGTGTGTGTGTGTGTGTGTGTGTGTGTGTGTGTTGGGGTGGAGGTGGGGGCAATTTGTGAGAGGGGGGGAGGGAGTTTAAAGAAACTATTACAATGTAAACTCCTTGAGAACAGGGGCAGCTTTGCTTTGCTTTTAGATCCACTGAGTACCTGGCATATTGTAGGAAATTAGTCATTTTTGTTGAATTTATTTGAATCAATCTGAGAATAAATGGATTTTTGTCTTGATTCTGTTATCTTGAGATTCTGTAGGTATTAAACTTCTGAGTCAATAAATGAAGCATCTATTGAGTGGTTTCTATGTGACCAAAACCAGAAAGCAGAATTAATCTATTTATTTATTTTTAGTTTTTAACATTTATTTCCACAAGATTTTGAGTTCCAAATTTTCTCCCCATCTCCCCTCTACCCCACCACCCCAAGACACTGTGCATTCTGATTACCCCTTTCCCTAATCTGCCCTCCCTTCTATCACACCCCTTCCTTCCGTTATCCCCTTCTCCTCTCTTTTCTTGTAGAGCAAGCTAGATTTCTATACCCAATTACCTGTATTTCTTATTTCCCAGTTGCATGCAAAAACAATTTTTAACATTCATTTTTCAAACTTTGAGTTCATTATGCAATACTTCTTGCCTCTAAAGGAACAAGTTAGTGAGAGGTTGGTAAAGGAAAGATTCTGATCTGCCATTTGCCATTTTCAATAGAGAAGGAACACAGTTCCAGATCCATTTTCAGGGAAAGTTCTCTGAAGGGAAAGGACTATAAAAAAGGCAATATGCTACATCCTCCATTGTATATGCTCCCTGATTAGCACGTAAGTTCTTTCACAGCAGAGATTGAGTCATCCTTTGTATTTATATACCTATTGCCTGGTATATAGTAGGAAATTAGTAAATCGATTTGGAATTGAAAAGATCTGAAAATATTTCCATATTAATCTCCCTTTATATTGATGACTATGGAACTATCATTTGGACTTTTGCACTTCAGTGTCCAAAGGGAAGCTCTATGCCATGTGAGCAAGTGGAAAAAGCCCTTAAGAAATTGAAGTTAAACTGAGGTCCAGGAACTGAACCTAAGACAGTGGAACAAAGAAAAAGTTCTTCCAAGAAGAGATTTCAAATGGTTAAGGGGTTTCTCTAGTAGCTGGGAGCTATTGGCTGCAACACTGATAGTAAATGAGTTAAGGATAACCATAGAGTTGGTAGAACCTTCATGCTATAGGGAAGTTGCCACATGATAGCAGCCATGTAACAGAGAGCAGCCACAAACCAGAGGATAGCAACAGAGAGCAGCTTGAGACGAGAAGATTGTAGCTGAGAGGGCAGCAGGGAGCAGTTCACTCTGGACATCCAGCAGAGAGAAAAGGACAGCAGAGCACTCCAACTTAGGGAAGCTGTCTCTCCCTTTTTTATAGTCGGGTGACTTCAGTGGCCCTACAGCACCAGGGTCATGAGATTTTCCAGCTCCCTGTGGGCCCTGATCTTGTGTGTTCTCTACATTTCAACCCCTGCATACATTCTTCTTGGTCACACATGTTCCCTTGACGCATACCCTGGTGTGTAGGTTCTCTGGCCATGAGAATGTTCCCATGCACCACTTAAATGATGTGGTAGCCTGCGTCAGAGTACACTTCCTCTATATATAGGAGCAGCTACTATTTCTTATTATTTATTTTGCTATATGAGATTAAATGACTTTTGTTTCAAACTAATATGTCTTTCGATTGGTCTAATAAAAGTAAAACATTGGTGGTGAAAAAAAAGAAAGAAAGAATGAAATTGAAGCCAAGAAGACTGAATGGACATTATTAAATATATCCAGAGGAAAACAGTGCAGGAGGAAAGCCATTTCAAGGACACTCAGAGATGGAGTTTCAAGGACACTGCAAAAGAAAAGATCAGGTGGGACACTATCACCAAGATTTTTAAAAAGTCAAGTAAGAAAACATCATTAATTAGTAACAAGATTGTTGTATTCAGTGGGAGGGATGGATTTGATCTAGAAATTCTCTGTCGTGACAGACTCCCTAAAAGAAAACACTTTACCAATGCAGCTCAGTATGTTCTTTGCAAATTTATAGCCTTAGACTACAACTGTGTTTGGCAATGAGAAGTTAAATGATTTTCCCAGGGTCACAGAGGCAGGACATGCTAGAGGACAAGCATGAACCCTAATCTTCTTGATTTCAAGACTGGTTCTCTACCTACTACTCCATACTGCCTCTCTTGCTGATACGTAGGAATTCTTTTCATCTCTACAGAAACTTTATGCAAATGTTCTACGCACCTATTGATGGCATCTCTGAAGAAAAAATGAGAAGGTAGCATATAGGATTTTTGCAGATTATTGTCTAAAGGGAATCCCATCTTTACAGACATAAAATTAGCAAAGGGGTGGAGAGAATACAAATGTTACTATCTGTATTGTTGATTATTTAAAAAAAAAAAAGTTTGGCAATGGAGTGGGTCAGTGACTAAGGGAGTGGACCAGTCATGGAAATCAAAAGATTAAAGGATAACAGATACAAAAGGTGAGTGCCAGGCTGATACCCATGAAGATCAAAAGGAAAACTCCCAGTGTTCTAGTTGGTGCTCTAATTGAGAGTGTATGGAAAGATATGAGCAAAAATCGCAAAGGATGATGTATGGAAGGTTTCGATTCTGCACACACTGGGACATAGAAGGAATATCCAGGCCTCAAAGATCTATCAGGATAACAAAATATAAGAATTCACCCAAAATGCCAATTCATCACCATAAATGTCACCCTTCCGTTTATTCATTAATGCCAGTCACCAGAAAAGTTCCAACGTTAGTGGGAATAGAGAGTGTTCTTTGACATTGCTAATTCCCTTCCACACCCAAGCCATTCAATATTTCAAGCAGAATAATTCCAATAATAGAGATACTTCTTGTCCCATGCCAGCCTCCACTTCAAAGGAAAGCAAAGAATTTTACAACTGTTTTAATGATGAACTATTTTATGCCAAATAATACTTGTACATCACAAGAGTCACTTTATACTTATCCATTTTCCCCTGAAGCTATAGTTCCAAAAAATAGAATTGCCATGAGAAAAGGTGATACTACTTCAAAATTATTATCAGATATTACATCTGGCCCTCAAAAAAAAACCTCAGCTTTCTATATGACTTGGGGCTATATTTTCCCATTCCACTTTGACTCTGTATATTGCTTTATTATTTTGAAGGAATCATTTCATATCAGGATTACATTGACTTCATATTTAGAAAGTTAAAACATCTAAATTCTCAAAACTGAATAAGGTTTTCTCACAAGATAGAATTTGGACTAGATCCAGAATAGAAAGGGGCTGAGTCACAAGATGGAGTCAGCGTAATTCTCAGGTCCTACAATAAATCCATTTGTCATCCTAATCACTTTAGAGAGAAATGGGAAATGAGATATCATGTACCATGTGGAAGGTCAACCAGTAGGCCAGTTTGACTGGAATGGAGAACACATACTATGAAATATGCAATAAGGATAGAAAGGTGAGGAAGGGATATATTATGAAGAGCTTTAAGTGCCCAACTATAGATTGTGTATGATTAGCTTATAGGAGTGTTTGCAGCATCTTCTTAAACTTTAGAGTCATCATTCATTGTTCATAGGGGCCATTTACTAGAACCTAAAGAGCTAGATGGCATAGAAAATGAATCTCTAACCTTGGAAGCAAGCAAGGTCTGAGTTCAAATTCCGGTATATGAATGTGTCAATTACTGATAAAATTCCATATCCATTTATCACTGTTTTGATAGTGTTGCAGTTGTTTTAGCTATTGTAGTTCTTGCTATAATTTGTATTGGCATCTTCTAATCAAGGTGATCATGGTAGAGTAGAAAGAACACCTGGAATTTGAATCAGAGGGCCTGGGTTCAAATTTTTGCCTCTGCCACTTACTACCTTTAGAACTTTCTACAAATTATTCTTCTGGGCTCCACTTTGCTCATTTTTTAAAATAAGGGGTTTGGACTGATTGACCTCTAAGTTATTTCCAGCTCTCAAGCAATACTACTGTTATAACATACACACTATTTAAAAAGTTTATACTCTAGAAATCCAGTAATACATTAGGGAAAAAAACACCATCCAATGAAACTGTTCTTTGGAGTGGGAAGGTCACAGCTGAGAATGGCCAGAACAAAGGTGATAAAAGAAGTGATTATAATGATTTTGAAAACAGAAACAACCAAAGTTCATTTCTACATCTGCTTGAGTTATCCATGAAAGGGTCTGAGATCTGTCTTTCATTTTGCCTGTGTAACTATAACCACAAAAAAAAACCAAAAACCTTTGATACTCATTCTTTTTTTTCTTTTGACACTGGTGCTAGAAACAAAATCATCAAAATAGAAATGATTTCTGATAGGATGCTGTAAACTACAATTCCATTTTCATAACACTCATTCAAACAAGAGCTATAAGGCTGTCTCTGACCATGTTCATTTCCAATTCATTCATATTGACTCTGAAATGGGCAATGATATTACCATGCAGTTATTGATGGGTGTCTTGAGTGAGACATTTACATTTTTAAAACAGCTGCTCTGTCCACTACATTGTCTATTCATGCTCTGTTTGAGATTGCTTTAGTTTGGTTCTTTGCTATTAAAGCATCCAAGCTGCTGAGAGAATTGTGCCATTTTTCCATTTAGAATGAACAAAAACTTAGAATGTGAACAAGACATGTACTAATGTTAGACATTTTGACAACAAAAGATTGGACTGCTTTGGATGGGTTGGTTTTCTAAAGGAAGTTTCTCCCTTACCTATACCCCCCCCACCTTTTCCACTGAATATGTTTGTATAGATTTTAACATACCAAAGTTGACACAAAGCAAAAGACCTATGTCAAACCCTCCTGCTATGGCATCTTTGTTGTTTGCTATTGGAAAAACTGCTTCAAGGTGTTGGAAGGAGAAGATCAAAGGGATCCAGGCACCTCAGACAATCTACAAGAGAAATCAAATAGAAAACAATCCAGCCTTCAAAGGATGGGATTTAAGTAAAGAGTTTTATAAACTTTGAAATAAGTTTGGTATCATGGGTAGAAAGCTGGGAAGGTCTGTGTAGAAGTCCCAGCTCTTACAATTACTGACTCTGTGATTCTTTTCAACACATTTAACCTCTCAGTGTCCCAGGCAACTCTTGCTAAAACTGGAAATTCCCATTGGCATTGATAAAAGGGTGGTAATTCACTGGGAGCTCCATATATCAATGAAATCACAGTCTTATCAAGCAAAGAGCAATTATTAAATCATTACTATGTGCTTGGCACTGTACTTGGCAGTGAGAATCCAAGGAAAACTAAAATCCAAACAAAAACAGTGAATTAGAATTCTTATAATGATCAATTAAAGCATTTATTAAGCACCCACTATATATAAATTGATTAGGCTAGGAATCAGGGATAAAAGGACAAACAAAAACCAATCCCAGCCCCCACGGAATTTACATTTCATTAGAGGCAGCAAGAAGGCATAATATTTGAAGTATTAGACTTAAAGTTAAGAAAATATGAGTTCAAATCCTATCTCAGACACTAGCCATTTGACTATGGGTAAACCATTTAACCTTGCCTAGTCTTGGTTTCCTCAAATGTAAAATAGCCTAATAGCACTTAACCTCAAAGAGTTGTTGTGATGATCCTTTGAGATAACCTGGGCAAAGGGTTGGCAAAGTTAAAAGCACTATTATTATTCTAATAAAGAAACAGCTAGTAAATGGGTAAATATTCAGTACTTGGGGAATGAGTTTTCTGCAGGAAGAACTATGTGAACTAAACCTTAAAGGAAAGTGGTGGTCTATGAGATGGTGATGAAGTTCATTCTAGAAGAAAAACTAAGGAAAGTCCAGAGAGAGGCGATAGAATGTCGGGTGGAATACTGAGAAAAACATAGTTTGTGAAATGTCTGAAAAAATGGTTAAAATAAGCTAGACTGTTATAGGCTTCAAAAGTCAAGGAGAAGTTCCTATTTTACCCAAGAAAAAATGGGGAGCTACTGAAAGATCCTAAGCAGGAACATGCTGCAATCACCAAAGCCCTAAGATCATTTCAGGGCTAGCACTAAAATATAGAAAATATAGACTTGTTCTGTTGGGGACTAGAGGGCAGAACCAGGAAACATTACAAAGAAGTAGATTTAGGCTTGATGTCTAATAGCAAGAGCTTTCCAAAAGTAGAGGGGGGACCGCAGGAAGTGATGGATTCTTCCTCGCCAAAGGTATTCAAGCAGAGGCTGGAGGACCATTTGTTAGGTAGATGGTAAAGGAGATTCTCTTTCAGTTAGAGACCCTCCACACCTGATCCATTCCAACTCTTAAAATCTGGGACTGACTAGGGTATCATTAAAATAACTCAAGATAGACACATGGAGGATGTGAAATACTCTCAGAATGGGTATGTGGATTGTTATTAAATGCCAAATATTTCTTTGGTTCAGCATAAAACTATTTCCCTTCAGCCGTGGTCAGCATCTATTGTAGCAACAGGGCTAATTAAACCTTTCTTCATAATAAAGCTATGAATTACTCAATGTTAATATTATTACTCCCCATTTTACAGTTGAGGAAACCAAGACTCAAAAAGGTTTTATAATTTGCCTAAGGTCATACAGCTGGTGAACGTTTGAAACAAGACTTGAATCCAGATCTCTTAATGTAGAACCCAGGGCTTTGTCCATGACATTGTGTTGCCAAGGCTAGTAGGTATGTGTGTGTGTGTGGGTGGGTGGGTGAGTGTGTGTGCGTATGTGTGTGTGTATGCAAATGTGTTAGAAGGAATGGTCTGGGTGTATGAGAGTATGTATGTGCATTTTAATCTGAAGAGTCTCTCATAGATGTTGCTGATGCAATGTGGTTGTAAGAACACAGTAACCCATTATAGGAGTGTCAAGAATCTGGTTTATAGACCATAAAAAGCTGTATATTTTATCATGGACATTGGAAAAAGAAAACCCTCTTGCCCTAAAAAACTTAATTGTTCTAATTTGGAATAAAAAAATCTCATATCATTGCATTTTTGTTGATTTGCCTGTTTTCCCAGGCACACACTTGCCAAGGCAATAAAGCTAAGCATTTTCTTAATTGTTCCTATGATAATTCAGTTCTGTTCAGTCCATAGTCCCATGGAGCTAAGTTCCAGCAAAATAAGAGGTAGGACCTCAGACTTGTGTGAAAGCAATTTTCATTTCATAGAGCAACTGCCAAACTGACTTCCTTGACTAGTCTGACCACAAAAATAAAAAGAAGTTTCAAACTGAAATTATTTTCTATAATACTCTAACCACTTCCTGTTTCCTTGATTCTTACTTCATATTATCAACAATCATTGCCAAATGAATCTCTTCATATGTCCTTTGACATACCTGCAACTTTCAAGAAATCCTTCAGGGAAAAGAAAAGATTCACAGTGAGATAGATAATATTTCATTAATTTAATGAATATAAATAATTTCCTAGATATTGAGAGCAATAGATTGAAGCATATCTGCTTCAAGTTGCAAAGGCCAAATATGGTTTTCTTGATAATATCCAAGCCATGGTGGTAAAATTTGGGATTGGAAGAGTTTTTTCTGTTTTCTTCCCTTACCCTCTCTTTACAATATGCTTCACATATCCTTCTGACTCCTTGATGTTTCCACCTAACTGTACATCTGACTCAAAAGTCATGAGGTTGCAAGCTAAACAGAACTAGGAAAATCTTATTCCTACCTACAAGTCTCTTCTTCCTTGTACTAAACCATAGATCAGTGAGTTTGCCTTTGGTTTTTGAGAGAATTCTAGAATATGTCATTAAAGTGATGGTTTGTGGAAGAGAAATGGTAGTTAAAAAGACTCAGCCTGACTCATCAAGAATAGGTCATGCCAGACAAAAACTTTGACAAGATTACCAAATAGTAGGTGAGCATAAAGCTGTGAAGCTAGTTTATCTAGATCCCAGCAAAGCTTTTTTTTAAAAAGTCTTCATTCTACTCTTGTGGAGAAGTTGGAAAGATGCACCTTACACTCTAATACAATAATGGATTTGGAACTCATTACATGACCAAATGCAAAGAACAGTTAGCAGTCCCCAGTCAGAAGAATAGAGGCTATTTGATTGAGTACCCCAGGCATCTGTACTTGGCCCTGTGTTGTTTAATATTTTTATCAATATATGTTCAGTAAAAGAACAGATGGCATCCTCACCAAATTTACAGATGATGCTTACTAAATGACAGAATTAGCATTCCAAAAATATTTATACATGTAGGATAGGTAATTGAGCTGATAAAATCACATGAAATTTAATAAGCAAAATGTAAAAGCTTACAATTTGGGTACAAAAAAATGTTAACTTCTGTAGTGTAATATAAGAGAGATGTCATTGGACAGTGATCTGAAAAATACCTGGACTTTCAAATTGACTCTAAGTTTACTATAAATCAGCAATGTCAGGTAGAAGACACCCTGTCCAAAAAGTGAATGCAAATGTGAGATGCTTTAAATGAGCCATGGCTTCCAGGAAAAATCTTGTCTTTTTTCTGCCCTCATCATACCTTGTCTGCTCTCCTGGGTTAAGTTGTCGATATAGTAGTTTAAGAGGGATACTCATAATCTGGAAAGTTTCCAAAGGAGGGAAATAAGTGTTTTGAACTGATACTAGATGAGGGTCAGTTGAAAGAACTATGAATGCACAGCCCGGTGAAGAGATGTTTCTGAAAGACCATGACAGCTGTCTTCATATTTTTGGTGAACTGTAATGTGGAAGAGGCAATAGACTTCTGTTTAGCCCCAGAGGGCAGAAGAAGAAGTAAAAAGCGCAAGTTGTAGCATAGCAGTTATCACCTTGATGGATGTCTTAGAAAACCTCCTGACAATTAGATTGTCTCAAAGTAGAATGAACTGCCTTAAGGTGGGGTTCTTTCTCTTTGGAGGAGTTCAAGTAGATTTCAAATGACCGAGTTGATTTCATTCCATTAATGAGTATCTTTTAAGGTCATCCATTAAACCAAACAACTCTCTGCCCAGCCATATTATCCTCTAGCCCATATATTTCCATCTTTTCCCCAAGAATAACTTGAGAGGATGTATCAAATACTTTCTTAAAAGCTAAGCAAACTCAATTGTACTATTACATTTATTTATCAGTTTCATAAACCTGTCAGGAAAAGAATTAAGGTTAATCTGACATCATGCAATCTTGATGAAGCCATGATGACGCTTTGTGGTCATCATTTCAATTTCTAAATATGCAATAAACATCTCTTTAGTAATCTACTCTATAATTTCCTTGGGAAACAAAGTCAAGGTGCCCATCCTTGAAGGTACTATTCTCTTTGCTTTTGTTGAAATCCGGATAATATTTAGCTTTTGTCAGTCCAGTGAAAGGTGTTTCTCATTATCCCAGATTCTATTTAATTTCAAAACCAGTAACTCAACAATCACATATTTCACTATGGTCACTGCATATGACTCCTTCCACGTGTGAGCCCACGTTTTTCCTCCTTTGCAAGATTCCCTCAATGCAGCTGCTCTTCCCAATGTTGATGTACTTGCACACATTTACCCCAGATTTATGGGGGAAATATTCTATTGTTACTTTTCTTCTTGAGCTTTTATATTAAATGTCTTTGATTTGAATTTTATTGTATTTTTTATTTAAATAGTATTGATTTAATTGTATTCCTCTGACGACTAGGATGAGTGGGGTCTTATGAATTAAGATTTTTTGAATACATGCAAATACACAGAATACTTTGACTGTTGGGGAACTCTCATATGTTTAATAATTGCTTGTTTAATTAAGTTGAATTGGACTCATTGTCTTCCCTCCAAAAATGCCTCCATCCTAACATTCATGCTTCTAGTAACAGTGTAATCAGGCTTTGTATTATGCCCAGATAACCTGCAGAAGGAGCAGGGGAGATGCCAGAAATGGCTTCCAAATGAAGATACCATGTTCCCCTATGACATGGATGGAAGCAGCCTTTTTCTGTTGGCTGCATAGTAGAAACTTACCATGTCTTTAAAATTACCGCTATGGGACAATTACTTTCTTTTTCCAGCAGTAAAATAGGGTGAATGTCTCGCTTACCTACAGCATGGGTACCATGAAAAAAGTGAGAAAGGGTAATCTTTTCCTTCCTCTTAGATCCTGTAAAACCAAGAAATGGACTTGATCTTTCAGTCTTATTTTATTTTTCCTTTTCAGTTCTAAATACAGAGAGTAGAGTCATAGAGTCATGCAGGAGTTTGAGTCATAGCAAGACTAATCAGGATTCCATGATAAATATTGCTACCAGCCCAGTAGGAAAGCACTGACAAGTCAAAGAACCAGGTGATAAAGCCAGGGGCACTTTGGACATGCAACTTGGTGGGGTTGATGGTATATAGAAACTGATGTTCTTCCACTCCCCAGAGATGGAGGGAGGATTGGGGGAGGGGAACAATTTGTTTATTTTTTCTTCCTATAGCTTAGAAGGAAATAATCTTTTTACAAAAGATAATCTGACTCTTCAGCTAAATAGAATGGTGATATTTCCCCTAATTGGGGAAACACAATCAGTGGCAATTGATCTATTGCAGAGACTAGATTCCCCACCCCACCCCCCAACTATCTTAAGAGTATCAGAGAACCATGGGGACAACAGGGCCAGAGTAGTCACTATTACAATGGTACCATTACTTTCCTAGTCACCCACACCTGAAACATCATAGCCATCTTTAACTCCTCCCCTTTTCATTGACCTCCACATCCAGTCACCTTGTCTCTCTTTTTCATTCCTCCCATTTTCAATGAGTATAGCCTAGTCTAGGACTTTATGGATTCACACCTGACCTAAAAACCTAAGTTTAGGTTCTCAGAAACTCTTAATGAAACCATTACAATCAATTCTCAGATGCTATCATCACCTGCAGGCTCAGCCCTGTCCAATCTATCCCATATATTTTTTTCTATTTATTTCAAAGCAGAGGTTTGATCATGTCATTCACTGATTCAAGAATCTCTCCCATCGTGTGTAAAATTTACTCCAGGGTTTTTAACCAGACATTCAAGGACTTTATGCTCTTTATCTTTCTACTTGTGTTTCCAGTGTTCTTTCCTACTCTACCTCTTCAAATTTCCTGATGCTATTCATATTGCTCTATGTTCTGTATACTTCCTTTACACATCCAGCAAATACAATATAAGTCTCTCCAGGGCACCCTTTTGTCAGTGCTGTCTTATCTCCTAAGCCTAACATAGTGACTTACCCATAGCAATTAATGAATGATGGTTAAATTGCAGCAGTTAAGATGGTAATAGTATCTCAGGATTTCTAACATGTTCTTCTCAAATGTTCTTTAAACTAGACCATGGCACCTCTCCACCAACTGGAACTGAGCTATATTTTGAATGTCTATTATTTTATTTCTTATAAATACCCGAAGTAACTATTTGCATCCAGAGAAAGAACTGATAAATAGAAGTACAGATAGATAGATAGATAGATAGATAGATATAGATATATATGTATGTATGTATATATATATATATATGTGTATGTCTATATGTGTATGTATATGAAGTTTATGATACCAAGGAGCTTGCCCAAGTAAACACTGATAATAAGAAGACTAAATATGATTGAAGGGGAAAGCAACGAATGTTGGTGAGAAAAATTGGGACACTAGTTCACTGTTGATGGAACCCAAGACTATGATGTCAGTGCTCAAAACACTGTACATAGTGACAAAATGGATTATGATGGTGGTTTTGCAGATTTTTTTCATCTTTCTTGTTTATTTTTTCCTTCCAGTTTTATCTGTAAATGTTTTTGGTATGACTTTGAACAGTTGGATCCCTTATGAAATTTTATTTGAACTGGTTTACCATCTCTTTCTTCTCTATCTCTCTTTTTTAAGAGGCAACATTAGTCATTATCTTCTATTACACTTCTGTATAAGGTTTTACAAATGGTATTATATTCTAAACTGGTGTTGCTCTTAGATGCCACAATTCTTAAGTAAGCTAGATGATACCAGACCTTTTTGGCTTCTTCATTGTGACAATTTATAACTATTTAAATTCTGTAAGAAATTCTGTTAATCAATGATATGCCATTTCTTCCATCCACATACCACTGTTGTTATCAGTAATTGGCTTATATATGTAAGACTGAACATGTTTTGATTGCACACCATATCTCATTCTTATTTCTATTATTTCTTTTAGTTTTATATTAACTTTAACCTCTGGTTTAACAAGTTAGTGATCTGACTACACAGGAAACTAATTTAAAAATGAATCCCATGAGTCATTTTCTACAAAAAGTTAATCAACTTCATTTTTATTGTGTTATTTACTTCTTATTATCTTCAGAGCATTCTAATTCTTTTCTAAAAATAAGTATTCAAGCTATATGTTTGAAGTTTCTGTGCAGTCTGTAAGACTTTGATCCCTCTCATTTTTTTACTGATCTATATTTTAAAACCCATTTCTCCCCATTCTGTATTCACTGACTTGGAAGTTGGCATTGGCATCACTGAATATCCTATATGTTGACTCAATGTGAAGCATCTTATCAAGATTTTCCCTTGGGTTGTTCTTTTACTTTATCATCTGCAATAAATATTAGGGGTCTAAGCTGCAATTATTTTAATGGTGGTCCTTTTGCAAAGATCTATCATTAGGACTCTAATGTGAAATATGAAAAAGTCACTTGAAATCATGTCTCCATTGGACACATAAGAAAATGAAATTTGTGAGTCTCTCTATTTGTTGATCTCTCTATTTTCACTCTAAGAGAACCTATGAACCATCTTTCTATTTCCTGTATCTTATTCTATTTGTTTCATTTATATCAAGAATTTCAAGGTTAATCTATTTCAATTACTCTATTATTATGTCTACTCATTATTTGACAAGGAACTCAGATTTACAGCACCAACAACTAAATGAAATCTTACAGATAGACTAAAATTGGATAATTCTTATCTCCTTTGGTCACCTTTTCTACCAGGCTGTCATTATCGCTACAGATGTGGAGACAGTACAGGATTAATTTTACATTTGTCTTTACTTCATGTACTGACATGGCTAATGTAATGATAAGCCTTCCTATTTTTCAGTAGGGTGGTCCTCAGAAAGCAATGCTCCTAGAGATGCTACTCAGAGCCTTTTCAGCAAAGATAAGCTCATAGACCATGGGCTATTCTGGCAAAATCTTCACAAGTCCATAGCAGTCTGTAAGACATGAAAAGTCATAAGGGGAAGACTGTGGAGGACAGAGATAAATGTGCCAGTCAACATTCTAGACATAAAGTTGATGCTGGGGAAAGGAATGAGGGAAAATTTCCTTACTTGCTCTAAAGAGCAAATAAAAAGTAGAATATTCTTTCTTATGAGGTGATGTATTGCCCATAGAGAAATAAGTTATAGGATTACTTTTCAGAAATTTGCTGGGGAGAGGTGGAGCCAAAATAGCAGAGTAGAAAGATACACACACACTAGCTCTTCCCCCGCAGCCCATAAAATAACTATAAAGAATGACTCACGACAAATTCTAGAGCAGTAGAAGCCACAGAACAATGGAGTGGAGGAGACTTCCAGCCCAGGGTGGCCTGAAAGGCTGACAGGAAAGATTTGTTGCAGCAGATGCAGAGCAGAGCACAGTCCAGCCTTGGCTGCAGTCCCGGGAGGAATCGGGTTGGAGAAGGCTTTAGGGGTGGAATCCCCAACAGCAGCAGTTACAGTTCACAGATCCCTCAACTCACAGGCACCAAAGATTTTTGAGAGGGCTTTTTCAGCTAGTGAGAAGGGAGGAGTGTCCTCCCTTAGGCATGACCCCAGACAGCAGCAGCAGAAGCCTCAGCAGGCAACACTAGCTCCCATGGCAGGCAGCAGCTCACATCCATTGTAGGAGGCCTCATCATAAAGCCCCTGGGGGAATTGAGCAGATGATCATGAATCTCAGCTCCACATGCTGGTGTGGCTGAACTGGAGGCAAGGTAGTGGTGGAGAGGACATTCTACTGCTCTCAGATTCTGGTCACAAAAGTTTTCTGGTTGCTCCCAGACCAGTGTGCAGATTTGATTGTGAAACCTTGGAGGAACTGAGATCTTACAGGGCCCCAGAGTATACCCTACTCTTGACAAAGAACCCAAAAGTCAAGTAACTGGTTGGGAAAAATACCCAAAAAAGAGGGAAAAATAAAACTATTAAAGGTTACTTTCTCAGTGAACAGGTATCTTCTCCCATCCTTTCAGATGAAGAAGAACAATGCTTACCATCAGGGAAAGACATAAAAGTCAAGGCTTCTGTATCCCAAACATCCAAAATAAATATTCAATTGTCTCAGGCCATTGAAGAGCTCAAAAAGGATTTTGAAAATCAAGTAAAAGAGGTGGAGGAAAAATTGGGAAGACAAATGAAAGAGATGCAAGAAAATCATGAAGAGCAAGTCAACAGCTTGCTAAAAGAGACCCAAAAAATGCTGAAGAAAATAACACCTTTAAAAACAAAGTAACTTAGTTGGCAAAAGAGGTTCAAAAATCCAATGAGGAGAAGAATACTTTAAAAAGCAGAATTAGACAAATGGAAAAGGATGTTCAAAAGCTCACTGAAGAAAATAGTTCTTTAAAAATTAGAATGGAACAGATAGAAGCTATGATTTTATAAGAAACCAAGAAATTACAAAACAAAACCAAAATAGTGAAAAAATGGAAGATACTGTGAAATATCTCATTGGAAAAACAAGTGACATGAAAAATAGATCCAGGAGAGATAATTTAAAAATTATGGGACTACCTGAAAGCCATGATTAAAAAAGAGTCTAGACATCATCTTTCATGAAATTATTCAAGAAAACTGCACTGATATTCTAGAACCAGAAGGCAAAATAAATATTGAAAGAATCTACCAATCACCTCCTGAAAGAGATCCAAAAAGAGAAACTCCTAGGAACATTGTAATCAAATTCCAGAGTTCCCAGGTTGAGGAGAAAATATTGCAAGTAGCTAGAAAGAAACAATTCCAGTATTGTGGAAATACAATCAAAATAACACAAGATCAAGCATCTTCTACATTAAGGGTTTGAAGGGCTTGGAAGGACTTGATATTCCAGAAGTCAAAGGAACTAGGATTAAAACCAAGAATCACCTACCAAGCAAAACTGAGTATAACATTTCAGAGGGAAAAAAATTATCATTCAATGAAATAGAGGACTTTTAAACATTCTTGATGAAAAGACCAGAGTTGAAAAGAAAATCTGACTTTCAAACACAAGAATCAAGAGAAGCATGAAAAGGTGAACAGGAAAGAGAAATCATAAGGAACTTACTGAAGTTGAACTGTTTACATTCCTACATGGAAAGACAATATTTGTAACTCTTGAAACTTTTCTCAGCATCTGGGTAGGGATTATACATACACATGCACAGAGAGAGAGAGGGAGAAAGAGAAAGAGAGAGAGAGAGGGAGGGGGGAGGAAGGGAGGAGAGAGAGCACAGGCTGAGTTGAATAGGAAGGGATGATACCTAAAAAAATAAAATTAAGAAGTGAGAGAAGAATATATTGGGAGGAGAAAGGGAGAAATGGAATGAGGCAAATTATCTCTCATAAAAGAGGCAAGAAAAAGCTTTTTCAATGGCAGGGAAAAGTGGGGGGAGGTTTGAGGGGAAAAGTGAAGCTTACTCTCATCACATTTGGCTCAAGAAAGGAATAAAATGCACACTCAATTTAGTATGAAACCTATCTTATGATATAGGAAAGTAGGGGAGAAGGAGATAAGCAGGATAGGGGGAGAAGATGGAAGGAGGGAGCAATCAGAAGTAAACACTCTTGGGGAGGGACAAAGTCAAACGAGAGAATGGAAGAAATGGGAGGGCAGAATAGGATGGAGGGAAATATAGTTAGTCTTGCACAACATGACTATTATGAAAGTCATTTGCAAAACTACACATATATAGCTCATATGGAATTGCTTGCCTTCTCAGTGGGGATGGGTGGGGAGGGAGGAAGAGAGAAAAATTGGAACGCAAAGATTTAGGAACAAATGTTGAATACTGTGCTTCTGCGCAACTGGGAAATAAGATATACAGGTAATGGTGTAAGGAAATTTACCTTGCCTTACAGGATAAAAGAGAAGATGGTGATAAGGGAAGGGAAGGATCTTCAAAGGGAGGGCAGATTTGTAGTAGGGGAGGGGAGAGATGGGGAGAAAATTTGAAACTCAAAATTTTGTAGCAATGAATGTTGAAAACTTAAAATAAATAAAGAAATTTTTAAAAAAGACATTTGTTGGGGAGATTCCTATTCAAGTATAGATTATGTAGGATGCAGAACTATTTATTATCATGGATCCCCCAAAACTTTGCCCCTAAATGGAAATATCCAAGGAGTTGTGCTTCTTCCTTTGGGCAAGCATTGTGCCCATTTCATACCCTGACAGGTCCTTTACCAAGCCATGTCAGCAGGCAGTGCAACATCTTGCAGACCTCCAGTCTCAGGGTCCTGTCACCTAGCACACATTTTCAAGGAACTTTCCACAGCAACCATGGCATCAAGAACTGGACCACTCTTTTCCCAAGTAATTCTATGTGTTGTCTGTTACGTCCTTCAGAATTTACCATTCAACGGTAAATGGTCATATGGATAGAGTGAGGTACTTGGAGTCAAGAAAACTTGCACGTGTATCTTGATTCTCATACTTACTACCGGTGTGATCATGAATTGTTTACTTAACTTGTTAAGTATCAATTCTCTTGTATGTAAAATGACAATGATAGTATCTGCAGTACCTATCTCACAGGGTTACTATGAAACTCAAATAAAATAATTGACATAATGGATTCTGAAAATTCTAAAGCATTACCCAATGGCCAGTGTGATTCTGAAAAGTAAAAGAATTTGACTCTGGCATAAATCCATTATCCTGAGATTTGTGCTATAACACCGTGCACTGGAAGCAGGCTCCCATGGACAAAGAAGTAAAGTTTGGGCAAAATGTAGAGATCTCATTCAAGTTGGTATGGATGACTAAACACACAGAAGGTAAGACTTCAATTCTTTCTACATAGCCCAGAGCAATGAAAAGCCAAGATCTTAGGCTATCTGTGAGTAAAGGGGAATTTAAGTAGACTTACAAAAACATTCCCCACTGAAAGTTACCTTTTGACTACTACACAGGCAAAACAAGCTATATAAACCTCAGTTATACAAATGATGTCACCATCTGCCTTACACACATGGGTGCACACATAAATACGTGCACATACAAAAATACACACGTACAATGTTTCAATAGAATTATGTTTAAAGATGCTCTGATTAGCACAACGACAATGCACCCTGCTGGAAGAAAAGATATTAACAAACTTGAAATTGTGTGTATGGAGGAAGCAAGAAGAATCCAGAGACAGACAGACATGTTCAGTTTTTAATGTCTTCTCAATTGCTTTTCATCTCTCAATTGCAATGGAGGTTAAGTTTTTGCTCTTAGGTCAGTCTAATAGAATGGTAAAGCCACATATTTCTATTCAGGATGAAGTCTCTAAAGGAGGCATGTGCACAGTAAACATCCACCCCTCCCAGTCTAGCATCCTCCTTCAGCAGAAAAACCTCAGGATATGTTTTCTCCATTCATTTCAATGAATGTGGACCTCTATTTTTTCTCTGCTTTGATTCTTGATGAGGTCTGGAAAAGGCAGATGTTTGTAAATTTGTTCAAAAAAGAAATAAAATGCAAAGCTTCTTTTGCTTGTGATCACACAGAAAAAGTTATACTGCCAATATAGACCAGATTTATTGCATTTGATTTACTACATTGAGTATAATATTGCGAACTATCCCTTCGGATGGGAATGATGTCTTGACCTAGTACCTGAAGGGTATTTGTAATGGTAATTTAAAATGGGAAGATCTTTCTCATTCATTAATAGACCCATGTGACCTGCCTGGGTCACATGGAAGCCTGAGTTACATGAGTCTGAGTCACATGAAGCCTGTGGTGGGAGGAGTTTGCTGAATGGGTGGAACAGGACATGGCAGAGCTAGACCAGAGCTGAGAGGCAAATAGTAAGAGAGCAGTCAGAACTGACGGATGCAGGCAAGCTTGCAGCTGGCTGTGAGTGAGAGAAGGGTGTTTTGTTTAAAGGAAGCCTATTTGTGATTTGTTCCCTGGTATGTGGGAAGCCTAGCAGGGGGAAGACTTGGTATGGTATTGTCCTCTGCATTGTTATTGTGTATCAATTTCTTTGGTACTATGTTACTATGATGGATTCAGCTTTCTGGTATCTGAATAAATGTTTTGGTTCTGTCTTCCATGTGGAGAGTTTGTTGTATTTCACAATTCAGAATTGCACCAGAATATTCATGGCTACCATAGGCTCTGTGAATATCTCATTGGCACTACAGTATCTAGGATTCAGAACTGGACAGAACACTAGAGATCATCCAAACCAGCTCTATCATTCAGTATGCAGCACAATATGAATAAAAGAATGCTGGACCTAATGTCAAGAGGCATGGTTTTCATTGTAGACTTTGCTTTCAACAAGGACTTAAAAGCAAGTTATTTAAACACTTTGAGCCTCCGTTTCTGTATCTTTAAAATTAGAGTACTGTTTTAACTTGTGAAATGATAGGGTTATTGTAGAGAAACTGATTAATAAAAACAATTGATGTGTTATTAAATGTCTATTATGTACCAGGCACTAATGTTAGGCATTGCAGATTCAAAAGCAAGAATGAAACAACTCATAACCTCAAGGAATTTATGTTTGTATATACATGCAAGTTATTAATGTTTTACAGATGAGGAAACAGATAATAAAAGATTTGCTTGGGGTCACCCAATTAGTAAGCTGTAGAGACCAACCTGATGTTGAGTATGTAAAAATAATGCAAGCAAGCAAGTGAATCAGAGAAAGGGAAGCAATACCCATTAGATACTAATAAAAATAATAAGAATATCAAAGTAAAATAATCACACCCATATACTCCCACATGCATGCACACCCATATTCACACACATATATTATATGTGACTCAAGGCCCAAGAAAGATCATTGCCTTTTCATTTGTGTGTATGTGTGTGTATAGGTGTGTGTGTGTGTGTGTGTATATACACACACACATATATATCTGTATCTGTATGGATATGTGTGTAGATATGTGTGTGGATATGTGTGTGTGAATATATATATATATATATATATACATAATATATATAAATGTGTGTGTAAATGTGGATGTGTATACCTGTGCATATAAATGTTTCCTATGTACATATGCATAATATGGAAAAGAAATTGAAACAAAATATTTATGCCAAGAGTAACACCTTGAAGTTGTTGGACTTTAGTAGCTTTTCTTGATTTGCTTCCGCCCACCCTTTTCTGGCATAGGAGACAGAAGAAGGCTCTTAAAATTGTAGAAACTGGGAGCTTCCAACACTGATAGTTTGTTCCAAGGTAAGCCCCTAAAATATTTCTGAAGATGTATAATTTGACAAACAACATTACACAGTTATGAAAACTTTCTAACTCTATGTTGACCAGAGACTTGGGACAAGAAACTGCCCTTGGCAGCTTGAAGGTGAAATATAAAAACAGACAATGCCTGTAGGTGATAGGTAACTGACTGGCCATTAAGTATTCACCTTGTGGTGACAACTGTCCTTTTAGAGAAGAAAATTATGTCACATCTAAGACAAAATGAATCTCTGAGGGGAAGAAAAAAGTAGCTAGAGTTTCCTTTCCCTTTTGTTTTTCAGTCATATCCAACTCCTTGTAATCCCATTTGGAATTTTCTTGGCAAAGATACTAGAGAGCTTTGCCATTTCCTTCTCCAGCTTATTCTATAAAAGAGGAAACTTAGGCAAACAGGGTTAAGGGACTTGTCCAGGGTCACACAGCTAGTACATGTCTGTAGAGAGATTTGAACTCATGAAGGCCTGGTACTCTATCCGCTATGTCATGTAACTGCATGAGAAGGTGCTACTTTTCTGAAGACCTGAGTCTATAGACTCTTTACTTAAAAAGAGAGATAACAGAGTCTGCTTCTCTCATGGGAAAGAAACAATATCAAAAATGTGTACTCTAACTAAATCCCAAAGGTGGAAGCAAGGACAACATCCATAATCTCATGCTTGGTGGAGCAAAGCCTGTCAGAAACTAGAATTTGCAACAGGACCAAGGGAATTATATCCAGCAATGATAATATGAGACCTTCAGAACAGCAACACCTGGCATATGTGTTGTATCACATCAAGAAGAGACTACATACCATATGAGAACAGTGAGAAGCAAGCCCAAAAGGAGAAGACATTAACCAACCAACCAACCATAAGACATCAATGATCATAATGCAGCAGAGACGTATTGTCTTAATATGAATGTGTCCTCACTAAAATGCTCTGTGTGGCTCTCACCATTGTTTTTCTCCATCATGTATCCTTTTTGTGTATATCTGTCCATTCTGGAATGGAACAGAGAGATAACCTAGTCTGAACTAAGCTTAATTTATATTCTAGGTGCCTCAAATCCCTCACTTGTGGTACCTAGTGCTTAAGGGTTATTCTCACAGTTTGACACGTAGTAATAGAGAAGCATAGAGTCTCAGAATTGGAAAGGAGTTCCTCAGCCTTCTAGTCCAACCTGTGCATAAAAGTGATACCCATAACAACATGCGTATGAGTAGTTGATCATCCTCTACTTAAATGTGTCCAAGAAAGAAGAATCTATCATTTCTTGATGCAGTTTATTCTACTTTGACATAGCTCTGTTAGAAGACATTTTTTTTCCCTTACATCAAGTGTAAATCTTCACTTCTAGTTATGCTCTCTTGGGTCAATCAAATAAGGCTATTCCTTTTTCTACATGACAGCTCATCAAATAGTATCATGATCCTATAAGTCATCTTTTTTCCCAGTCCCTTCAGTTAATTTTTGTATGGCATCATCTTGAGGTTAGCCTCCTCTCTGTGACTTTGACATTATCAATGCCTTTTCTATAATGTGCTGCTTAGAATTAAACACATTTTAGTTGTGCTCTGACTTAGGCAGAATGTCATGGAGCTATTGTTTCCTTCATCCTAGAATCCATGACTTTCTCAATGACTACATCAGGTTTAGGGTTGTTGGGTTTTTGTTTTCTTTTTTGGTAGTCATAGGATTCTGTTGATTCATATTGATCTCATAGTACATTAAAAACTCCAGGCTGCTTGTTAGTCTGTTTTTCCCAGAAGAATAGCTGTATCTCTTATATCTATTTGTTGACCTATACTTCCTTCTATACTTTTTGGGGGTTAAATTTCATGTTATTTGATCTGGCTAAATATTCAAGGTAGGGAACTTGTGGCCTCAAGGCAACGTGTGACCTTCTAGGTCCTTTTAACAGAGTCCAAGTTTTACAGAACAAATCCTTTTATTAAGGGGATTTGTTCTATGAAGTTTGGATTCAGTCAAAGGGCTGCACCTGAGAATCTGGAGGTCCATATATAGCCTTGAGGCCACAGGTTCCCCACTCCTGTTTCTAGTTTAACTATTTCAGATTCTAAAGTTATCTAAAGTAGAAAGTATTCAATAGTATATGTCTGGTTCCAAATTATCCATAATATGACTTAGAAAGACAATATGATGTCTTGGAAAAAGCATTGGTTTGAGAATCAGAAAATCTGGCTTTAAGTTCTGATTATACAACTGTGTGATTGTCATTATGTGTTATGTCTGAAATTTGTTTTTATTTATCTTTTTATATTTAAAAATATAATGTTTGATTTGTATATTCATGAAAGTATACAGCATACATATACATGTGTATTGTGCGTGTCTTTTTGGTTGTAATCACCTGCGTATATGAAACATGAAGCTAGAAAGCCTCTACTAATATAGATTAACCACTGCCCCATGATGGTAGCTTTGGGTTGTTACCTAAGGAACTGAAAGATTAAGTGATGCTTTGTCACTCACACATTTTTGTCATTTTTTGTTGTTGGGTTACAGGCAAGACTTAAGCTCAAGTTTCCTAACACTGAAGCTGAACTTCTTTCTACCCTGTCACATTTTATAAATAAAAAAGAAGAATCATCCCATCACCAGCACTCCTTTCCTTCCCCTTACTTCATCCACCTTTGCTAGAGAACTGTTCCTCTTTTTCTTCTACATATATATAAGCTGAAACTACACCATTGTGACTTCATTTCCTCTTTAAAATTGCACTCAAATTTTCTCTTTTAATTTTATTTCACCCATATGAAAACTTTTGGAAAGGCTATAGAGAGAAAGTATATGTTTTGACTTATTCCAGTCCTATAGCTAATTAAAAATGGCCCTGGATGACATAAGGAAGATATTATACCATAATATATGGCAGTGAGCATAGAGAGGAAAAGTGATGCACTCCATCCTATTCCCCCCACTTTTTTGGTGGAAAACTGATCTTACCTATGATGGGAGGGTTGAAGACATTTTTACAGAGTGACTTATCAAAATTACCCCTCCTCTCAAGGGAGAAGTTAAAAAAAAAAGGAGTTGTGGGGATAGGAAATATTTTTTTTTCTGCCAAGAAGAAAAGGAATGAGGTCAGGATCCTTTAAAACACAGCAAACGAAAGAGATATGCTGGTTTGGACTAGTCCCAATACAGTGCATGAATGTAATGGTAATTTAAATGGGGAGATCTTTCCCATTCATTACTATGTCCTGGGTCACATGGTCACATGGAAGCCTGAGTCATATGAGTCTGTGGAGGGAGGAGTTTGCTGAATGGGTGGAACAGCAAGGGTGGGACAGAAAGAGGCACAGCTAGAGCAGAACTGAAAGGAAGTGAGTCATGAGAGCAGTCAGAGCTAGGAAGAATGCAGGCTGCTGGCTAGTGTGAGCAGAAAAGCTAGTTTGAGATTTTGTTTAATGGAGCTGGTTTGTAGGAAGCCTGGCAGGGGGACAGCATGGGGCTAGTGTTGTTCTCTACATTGTTATTGTGCATAGATTTTTGTTACTATGGTGGATTTGGCTTTCTGGTGTCTGAATAAATGTTTTGGTTCTCTTTCAAGTGGAGAGTCTGTTGTATTAATTACACTGAGATATTCATGGCAGCTGCAGGTGCTGTGAATATCACATCAGCGCTTTACTGGGATAAGCCAAACCTGGACCTACTTACAAAAGAAAAGAAAGAAATAGGAGAAAACTGTTGTGTAAGGGTCAGGAGTATCTGAAGTAATCCATTATTTGCATGGAAAGATTACAGAATAGACAAGTAGAGGAGCAAAATGGGAGAAAGAGTCAACTGTAGACATAGACTGAACTCTTTACTGAAGTCCTTAGGCCCAAAAGTATGTTCTGGATGAAGAAAGAGAGAAGTAGATCAACAAATAGAAATAATAATATAGACAAAAACAAGGAAGGTGAGAGCTTTAAAAAGAGGTAAAAAGAGACTGCATCTATTGAATAACTAAAGTAGTCATTAACTAAAAGGTGTTTATTTTAAATTACTTTTTGGGAAATCGGGGCAGGGAAACTATATTTTTGAAAGTGTGCTGATACTATTTATGTTCCTTAATTTTTTTTTCATTTCTGTCCTAATTAAATGCTTTACTGCTTCAGTGATATTCCTTGCCAGGATGCATGAAGCACCAGTAAAGTCTGAGACAAAAGTTCCCATTTTGTTAACTAGGTAGGGATAAGAAATCAAATATAGGTCAATTGTAAGTTGCCTTTAAAAGGCCACTTCATTTTAACTTACATCACGTATGATACAGAATGGAGAGATCAGTAGAACAAATAAATAGTTGTTTCTCAGTTTTATAATAGCCACATGTAATTCAAGACTTGGGAACTATGGTGGATGGGAATGGTAAGTGAGAAAAAAGGTAGAGATAACAAAGTAGATAGTAATGAAGGAAGGTTCTAGAATGAGGGAAACTTGATGAAAGGGGGAAAAGATGTTTCATGGTACTACAAGAAGAGACTTGTAATTTTATGTCATTTCTGGCACTAACCAGATGTGTAAACTGGGGCAAGTAACTTCATGACTCTGGATCTCTGTTTTATCATCTAAAGTGTAAAGAATGACTTTGATTACTAGATTTATAATATAATTTTAACGAGACCTGTGAGATCCTTATGGGATATGAGGAACTCTCAATACTTATCAAAATCAACATGTATTCAGCAGTTTATGTCCTAGAAGTTGCCTTGGGCCATCGAAAGTTCAAGTAGTCACACTGACAAAAGAAGTAGGATTTCTTTGCTCCGAGCCTGGCTGTCTGTTCACTATAGGTTGAACTCAGAATTGTTAAAATAAGCAGTAATTATAAATAGGCATATCTATGCCCCTCTAAAAAAAGACTGTGTATTAGATAATTTCCAAGGTCTTTTTCAGTTCTGATATCCTATTTATCATTAAATATCAAAGAAGACAAGAAAGATACATATGTGAATTTATGACAAACTTGTGATTCCATCTGTGTGGAAAGCTCCTGTTGGGGAAACTCCACCTGTGATATAATAGCTAAGGGAAAGGGATTTGCCCAAAGCAAATAAAGGAAAAGTGACTTACTCAAGGTCACAGAGCTCATAAAGTCCAAAGGAAGGAGTTTAATCCAAAGATTGCTGACTCTTGGTCCAGGACTCTGTCCTCTTTTCCATACTTCTTCTAGGGCATATACCGAGAATGGAAGATTAAAAGTGAAAATAAAAGCTCAGGCATATTGACTTACACTCAGGTTCTCAAGAGTTCTCCATGTCACCCAAGGACATAAAAGTTTTAATATCTTCAATTGAGAAATAATAAAGCAAATGGAAGTTAGTTAACAGTGAAGGAAATTTATGAGGCACACTATATTACCCTGGGTGCCAGAGAAATGATTCAAGGGAATATTTTCATTGTAGTAGTAAAATGTGCTATTAAAATTTGAGAAATATTTTTTAGAAAGTCTGAAATTGAAGAGAACTCAAAATGTTTCATTGCATTCAAACTATGACATTATGCAGTTACGTGTAGTGTTGCACCAAATGGAGGTTCAAAGAGTCTCCTGCCATGTTGCCCAGAGGAACTCCCATTTCTAAAAGTTTCAATTATATAAACTAGGAAGAGTTTGTATGTTTTTTTGGGGGGAGGGTCTTTGGATCCAGGTGCTCTGAGGGCCCAGGATTCTGAAGTATATTGATCAGATATGATTGATCCTATTTAGGACTGAGATATGCTATCTTCTCATCTATGCGCATTATTTGTGTTTAGGATCAAGGTCTCTTCTCATCACCTTCCTTTCATAAGTTCTCCAGAAGAACTGGTCAGAAATAGAGACACATGATAAGCCTTAAAAGCAGGAAGAGCGAAAGAGGTTTCAGGTGTTCCATCCTAACAGTACTCTCCATACGTATCAAAGGGTGTAATAGAATGTAAATTAAATGAATTATTAATTAGCTAAAATTAAAAGGCATTCATTAATTGCTCACTATGTGCCAAGTACTTTGCTGAGGATGGGACATAAGGACATATAAAATCGAGAGTCGCTCAAGAAGCTTATGTAAGTTCTTAAGAAGTGTACATTCTGCAGACAAGGAAAAACACATACAGAGGAGTGATGTCTAAGGAAAGAAGATCTGGTCTAGGAAAGCACAGGGAAAGTAAGTGGTTTCATTAGATAATCAACTCACACCCACTTTCCAAAAGCTATGGTAGTGTTGATTTGATCATCTTAGCTTAAAATGGCTGAAGTCTTACACTGCATTTTGGAACATCTCCAGATGTCCTGATCTACATCTGGCCACTGGATCCAGATGGCTCTGGAGGTGAAAATGAGGCTGGTGACTTTTCACAGTTCTCCCTCACTTAAATCCAATTCAATTACAAATCATGTCATCATGGTCGTCTTTGAGAACAAAGGACAAGCCACACAATGGTTCTCAGAATAAGAGATGGGAGTAGTAGAATGCTTATTAGAATGAAACTTCCTTGAGTATAAGGAGTATTTCATGAGTCTTTATATCCCTAGTTCCTAGTACAATGCCTGGAGAAGGCACTTTAATATTGAGCAAATACTTGAGGAAGACAAAGTGATTTTTTTTTTAATAGACCCTTTGACATCTACCAGCATTTTCTTAATCCTGGTAAGGAATGAAAGAGCTGAAATGCCGCTGAGGCCAAAATGCCTTAAAGCAGTGGTTTCCAACTTTCTTTACATGATGAGGACTATTTTATGGTAAATTCTGACCGGAAAAATACATGATTCATTTCAAAAAAGCTTTTAGGAATTCAGAAGTCTTTTTTAATGAACTTATATTTTCTTAATTATAGAAGCATCAACCTCCACTCTGTAGTCTGTAGAAAGAACACTAAATTTAGAATCTCCTCCCCTCCTTTCTCTTCCCCTTTCCCCTCTTTTTCTCCTTTTTCTTCTTCTCCTTCTTCTTCTCTTCTTTCTCTTCTCTTAGAACTTTAAAGTACATGTGCTTACTCTCCAAACAACTCCAACTAAGTCCCCCAAAGTAGAATCTAAATTCATCCTCTTTGCAGGAAATTCTGACATCTCTCTCTTCAGAATTATTTTGGTAAGGGTTACTTCTCCTCATGTGGAATTCATTTTTGATAGATTTCTGTGGATTTTGTTGTTATTTTTGCTGAACTAGAAATTCCCCAGAAAATACTTGCTGCTTCTCATTAAAATAAATGTTTCTCTCCTCTCTTGAGCAAAATTGGCTCTGTTTATTCGGTGGGCACCAGTCAGGCAAACATTCCCCTATCCCTTCCCAGAAGATTCCCAGAGAAAGCCTGGGAATGATAAAAGAATATGTTATACCTCCCATATCCCTCAGAGTTAGTGGCCTTAATAAATCTGACAGAAAATTCAGATTTGAACTTAAAGAGAGCAGAGATCTTAATAATTGGAACAGAGGTCCAGAATCCCTATGAGCTGATGGGAGATCAAGGTGCTGTACAGGAATTTTATATCAATAGGACGTCTGAAACAATTATGGCATATATAAAAGTATAAGTAACCAGCAGGAAGGAAAATTCCAGGTTTACCCTAGTTGACACCAAATAGACCAATCATCTAATTCTTTAAGTATTTATTATGCAACTACTTTGTGTTAGTTTCAATGCTAGACCCTAGAGATACCAAGACAAAAAGAAAATAGTCTCTGCCCTCAAAAACAATTCATTTTGTGGGCAAGAATACATGTATACATATATAAGTATCTATATAATAAGTATATACTAATTATTAGGAAAGAAGAGAAATAGGTATCTTCAGGGATCATAAAGGGATGTAGGACACGTCACTTGAACTGAATTTTGAAAGTGGCTAACGTTTCCAAATGAGATAGAGGGCATGCATTCGAAGAATAGGGGACAATTTGTGTGAAAGGAGACCCTGGGGAAGAAAACAAGTGTACCAGATGGAGACTAATTCCATTCTCCCCAAAGTAAGAGCCACCCTCACAGTTCAACACACCTAAAGGGCCAGATGAACACCCCTTTCTGGTTTATTCATCCAAGATTAAAGAATGTTTTATTTAAATGCCATAACTATTGCATGTTGAGCCACGAAAGAATTCCTGCAGAGAGAACGGCATTATCTCATGTTAAGCAGAGGTAAAATGTATGAACTTCAGCCCTGACCCTGCATTCAGTCTCTGGGGGGACAATGATGATTTATATGCCTGCAAAGGTGGCTGACATTGTAGAAAAGTCTCTGACTGGAGGACCATAGGAAATGCACTGGGAGATACTCTCCAGAATGAAAGATATTGGCTTATAGAGATTGCACTGTAACATGCTGCCACCAACAGCTAAGCCACAGCCAAGCATCTCTTCTCATAAGAAATGTACCTAATTTGTTCATATATTTTCCTTATTCTCCAATCCAGTCCACTACCCTATCAATGGCACCCTTGGATGAGTGAAGACATATTTTTCCATGATTTCCATAATTCCTCTCCTAGAAAGCTGCCATTGCTGTTAGGAGAATAAGAATGCCGGAAAGTGAAAGAAAATAATTTATGGGAAGCAGAAAGTGAAAGAGAAAAAATGCAGTGCTTTGTTTATCCATTATTGCAATGTTTGTATTAATTGACCTATACAGGCAACAGGGCATAGTGGACTGATATCCATTCTTGAAATCAGAAAGGCCAAGGCCAAGGCCTACCTTTTGCACATATTGTTTATGTGACCTGAACCTCACAGTGCCCAAAGCAGTTTTCTATGATGCAATGCAAATGAGATTTGGAGTGACCTTGGTAGCACCAGTGTCTTCACGGGGAGTTCCCTATTCAATAAAATCATGAAAAACCATGAAATCATGGGTTCAATCACTATATAATATATATGAATGTATATAGCTATTCATCTATATCTATCTATGTAAACATGGGGAGAGGAAGAGAGAAGAAAGAGAAACGGCAGCAAAGAGAGAGAGAAAGAAAGACAGAAAGAACCAGAGAGACAAACACATAAGGACAGAGTCAAAGATAGAGTGCAGAGAAAGGAAAGAGACAGAAAAAAGGAACAGAGACATAGAGGGGAAGAAACAGAGAAAAATAGAGATTGAGAGACAAAGGAAGAGAGAACATACGAGAGAAAGGGGGAGAAAAGGAGATTAGTGTAGTCAGGACACATCACATTTAACAAGATGAATATTTCACAGGTCTTCAGCTAAATTATAATTCCATTTGCCTGACCTATCTTTCTCTATGAACTCTATTTTATGTCTTAATGATGATTGACCCATCAGAGATCAATGAAGTCAGGTTATAGCAGTGGCCTCAATGAAAGAAAACATTGTATTTGGGTGAGGAAAATACAGACTAGACCTTAACACTTTTCTGAATTCATGACAAAGAAGCCATATCACTCAATCTCAAATAGACAGAAAACTAACATCTCAGAGAAATACAAATGCAATATGTAAAACATCATAAATCAGTGTGAAAAGATGAAAAAGAAAGAAAAAGGACTTTTTTCAATTAAAAATATAATTATGTGAACATAAATAATTTTCATTGCTATTTTATTTGCAGACACACAGTGAGCTAATAGTTAAGGGGAAGACAAATGATGACAGTTGCTACCCTCCAGTTACTTTCAATCTTTGGGGAAAGATAACAAATATGAGAACAACCAGAACATAAAGTAAACCCCTATATGGGAATTAAGACAAGAAACGTTTAATTAAACTAACGTACTAAAAACTTGGTGTGTGAAGACAATTTTACTAGACACTAGGACAGATACACAATTCAGATGGGAATAGGATTATGTGACCCAAGATTTAGAGCTAGAAAGAATCTCGGAGGTCTTTTTGTCTTATCCCCTTATTTTGCATATAAAGAAATGAAGTCCCAAAGAGGTTAGATGCTTTGCCCACCATGACACAGGAAATAAGTAGGAGAGCCAGGATTTGGCCCTAGATCATCTGGTTCAAAAATCCAACTTTGTAATAATGACAACAGAGGGTCATAAAGTTTAGAAAAGTATTTCCTCATATCATTCTTGCAATGGAGAGTATATTATTGTCTCTGTTTTACAGTAATCTGAGATTCAGAGAAGCTAAATGATGTGGTGAGATAAGAAATGCTTCCTGTTTTGTACTATAGAGTGGGCTACATTTGGAATTCTTGAACATATCACTAGCGTAAGGGGCAATGGGGAGACTCAGATCATTAATGGAGTCTGACTCCATCTGAATGGGCTTATCAGACTAATCATCACAGACTCATCTTTATGGGATTACTGTCCTTCCTCTGGTTCAGACATTTTTTCAGTCATATCTATGTCTAAAGTGAGTCCTGTATTGTTAAGTAGGTATGTGCAGCTGCTTTAACTATTTTCAGGATTGGATTGTGCAGGACGATGAATGTGCTCACAACAGATTAGAATCAGTATAACATCTATTCTGCACATATAAAACAGTATTAGAGAAATATAGTAATATGCATATAAAGATAAAGCCTAGCAGAATAATAGAAATATTTGCATACATCTCTCAGTCAGGAGAACAGCTTACATCTGAGTTGTGCAGCTGGGGAGTCCAGGTTCAACCTCCAGAGTTCCTATGGGGAAAAGATCCTGGCCAAAGCATACTCCCCATGGATGAACTCCAAAGAGTAGAGGGATCTCTCCAGGTTATATACAATTTTGGACAAAAAAGGCACTGGGTCAATTAATGGACTTGTCGCCAGAGCCTTACATGACTTAGGGTAACTAACTTCACTGGATGTGTTGCAGCTCCAGACAGGGTCAGTCAAAAGGAGCAAAAGATCTATGATTGATATGGCAAAATGCCTGTGGATGGTTTCTGTTTATTCCTAGAAGGGCAGTCAACACTTCCAGGAAGAGGAATAGGTAAAGGGTAGGTTGAACTTTAATGCTGGGAACCAGAGCAAGGTGACATTTTAGACCTGGGAATTCAACCCCTGTTCCAACAAGAAAGAAAAACAAATGTATTCACATAGACCTATACATTTACCAGAAAGATTTTTAATATTCCGTAAACCCTTCAAACATACTTGGGGTTTTATTGTCAGAGATACTGAAGTAGTTTGCCATTTCCTTCTCTAGCTCATTTTATAAATGAGGAAACTGAGGCAAACAGGGCAGAATAACTTGCCAAGTCACAGCTAGTATGTATCTGAGGCAAGATTTGGTGAGAAAGATGAGTCTTCTTGACTCCAGGCCCAGCACTCTATCCACTGAACCAACTAGCTGCCTAGCACTTAAGACACTCGAAGGAAAATTTGGACAAAATACAATTATTATCCCCAGCTGCCTTGGGTAGCTTCATGGGTCAGACCAGCTAGACTCAGCACATAGAAACATACCCACATCAGAGAAATGCTCTGCCAAAATCCAGACCATATAGCAATGTCCCCCATGGGCCCTGGATGCTTTAGTGAGTCTGATTCTCCACTTCACAAATAGCCAAATCCATCTAAAGTCAACAGAGTTGCAGCCCGTCCAGTGATCACTAATAGTGGCCATGACTGCTAATCTTCCTAGAAATTCCCACCACATACCAATGTAGAAATATATTCACAAATTATGCTTTGTATCTACTGTCAGCTCTGTCAATATCACCAGCCACAAACCTGGTAGCCGAGTATAGGATAAAGCATAAATATACATGATGATGATGAAGATGAGGAATAGGAGGAATATGTTATATAGTACTTTAAGGTTTTCAAAGCACTGTACATATATTATCTCATTTGAAAATCATACTAACCCTGTGAAATAGATGCAATTTATTACAGATGATTAAACTGAGTCCGAGATATTTCCAAAGGCTTCCCCATAGTCACATAGCCAGTGAATGCTGAAACACAATTTGAACTATCTTCCTCCTCCCTTTATATAGGGCACTCTATTCATTATGCCATGTTTCTTTCAGATAGCTAAAATAGACACTTTAAAATGGGAGTATTCGTGAGTTGAGAAACCACTGTGTGGGATCCAAGGTGGAATTTCATTACTAAGCAGGAGAAACTGAAGAAGACTTCATGGAGGGCATCTAAATAGGGTTTTAAAGCCTAGATAGAAGTTTAAGACATAAAAGAGAAATGAAAAGAGTATTTCAGGTATAGGGAATGATAAGTGGAAATGCAAAAAAGTGAGGAAGCCAAGTGGCTAGAATGGTTTAAAAAGGGCAGACATCAATATGTGTCCAGTGTAAGTACTTTCACTATTCTTTATGGGGGTAAAAAGCTTTCCTTATGAGGGGGGCAGTGAATTACTCTGAAGACATCTATTACTCCCCCACCAAAATTACTAGATAGATATAGATAGACATGAAGATAGATATTAATAAATATAGATATATACATGTATACATGTTTTCTGCTTAATTTTTCTCTTTGTATCTTCTCTATCTAGTGTGTTGCAGATCATAGAACAGACAATACTGATTGATCTAAAATAGTTTTAAGCGTTTTCAGAATGGAGATTTCAGAGCCTGCAAATTATTTTTTTCAATATTTTTATACCTACATTAATATATTTCTTTTATAATCCTACATATTTTATTTTATGTATTTGAAACATTGTTTTGAGTTGAGAGCCAGAGAACCACCAGGTCCATTAAACAAATAGGTTAAGAATCCCTAGCCTGGAAACAACACTGGCTTATGCCACTAGCAGATGCCTAAGAGGTTGAAAGACTCCTTTACTAAAGGAGCATCTGCAGGACTTCTGTAAAGTTTAAAAGTAACATTGCATGATCTCATGTGTGCTCCAATGCCTCTCTCTATTCCACTTATCAGGGTAGCAATTTACTAAGTGGTCTCCTAGTGACTTTGGAATAAATTCCGAATTACCTCCTTGAGTGATGGAGAAAAGCTTAACTCCCACAGTCCTGTTGTTTGTAAAGGGCTAGCACCAGAGGATTGCTGTCTTAAGGAATCTGACAGCTGCTTTCACAAAATAGTCTGACATAATCCAGCAATTGCAAACTAAATAACAAAATCTGGACAGACTGTTACAAAGTCAACAACTTCTATTTTCATATTAAAATCTTTCTGTGTTATCTAAAGTACCCCAACGCTTCCTTGTGACTGCTTCTTGTTACCTCTTTTTTTCTGCCCTGGCTGGACTCTGTTTAGTAAGCACTGAATCCTTCCTCTACCAGTTTTTCCACCTGTTCTCACCTACTGGCCCCTTGCCAACCCTCTCCTCAACTCAGTTCACCATGCAAACCCCACTCATTACCACCTTCTGTTCTTCATCCTCTTCTTAAACTCCAGTTACATTTTTCTTAATATTTGTTCTTTCTTACTTATACAAATAAATCAGCAAGAATTTATTAAATGCATACCCTGTGCAAGCATCAGTATATCCACTCCTGTTTCTGGTTTTTCCTGCTACTTAAATAGTATTCATTGGCCCTTTGTTTATCTGTCTTGTTTTTAAAAAAGAAAAAGATAGAAAATTTCAGAATCTGCTGCACATTTCTTTTAGACAAAAACACCTCCTTCTTTAAAAATAAATTACATTAAAAAATCAATTTGCTTCTCCAAACATAGCACACACTTTGCTCAAATTTTTTTCTTCAATATCTGTGTGCTTATTGACTTAAGATCCTCCTATTGACATAGCTTACAGCCTCATAACCCTTAGAACTGAGTATATGTACTTTGACAGCTGAAGTAGTAGAAAATTCATCACCATACAAGCCACTGTGTTAGGAGCTTCCTATCAGTAAGCTGAGCATATCCTCAAATGAAAGACACAAGAAATATGGTACATTGGCCAAACATATAAAAAGGGAGTCATTTTCCAAATGATAAATGGTCAAAAGATATGAAGACAGTTTTCAGAGGAAGAAATCAAAGTTACTAATTTTCATATAAAAAATACTCTACATCACTAATAATTACAGAAAGGCACAGTAGAACAACTACCACCTTACAACCATTATTTTGACTAAGATGACAGAAAATGAAAATGCCATGGGCTGGAAGGAATGTGGAGAAATAGAAATACTGATGCATTGTTGATGGAGTTGTGAACTGGCTCAACTATTTTGTAAAACAATTTAGAACTACCCAGTGGGCTATAAAACTGCAATATCATTTGGCCCAGGAATACCACCAGTAGGTCTCTATTCTAAAGAGATCAAAAAAAAAATAAAAAGTTTCAATATGTGCAAAAATAAGTGGCATATAATTGTGATGAAGCTCTCTTGTGCTGTAAAAAATGATAAAAGGGATGGTGTCACAAAAACCTGGGGAGACTTTTATGAACTGATACAAAATGAAGTAAGCAGAAACAGGAAAACAATCCATAGTAGTAACAGAAACATTGTATTGTAAGGATAATCAACTTTGGAAGGCTTAATAACTTTGATTAATACAATGATCAACCACAACCCGAAAAGATCCTTGATGTAAAATGCTATCCACAACCAGGTAGAAAATGGATAGATTTAAATTGCAGACTGAAACACATTTTTCCTTTATTTTTTTTCACTTGGGGGAGGAGACATCATTAATGTTTTGCATGAGTGTATATGTATAATAACTATCATATTTCTTGTCTTCTCAATGGGGGAAAAGGGTAGAGGGAAAGATAAAATTTGGAACTGAAAATATATTTTAAAAGAAGGAAAAACTTCTATGCTCATATTTGAACTCTTTCCAGTTTTCTGGGGTCTGTGTGACATTGGGCAATCCATTTGTTTTTTTATCAACAGATCTTTTAAATTATAAAACATTTATTTTTCTTATTCTCACCTACTACAATAATACAAGGGATAGTGGTGGGTGAGAATAAGAAAAATAAATACGGGCATAAAAGATTTTCTTTCTTTTAAAATATATTTTCAGTTCCAAATAAGCCTATGAAAAAATAAATTTCTCAGGCAAGTTGTTCAACAGTAGTACCTAAGCTTCCTCATTTGTAAAATGAGAGAGGACTTGTTATCATCTAATGTCCCTTCAAACACTATGATCTTATTCTTAACTGTATGTGTATGTAGTCTTTGAAAATCCAGTCATTTCCAATTCAAATTTGATTCAATTAACATTTGTTAAGCACCTACTATGTGTCAGAGACTGTGCTAAATGCTGAGAATAAAATTAAGAAAAAGAAAGACAGAATTTGCCCAAAAGGAAACTGCAAAGGGAAAGGCAGGGCACCAAGGATTACTGTCACCAAGACATCATTTCCCATGGAGTCAAAACCAAGCAACACTAGAAGAAAGGTGTACTTTGTTCTCTCAGTTGCTTCCTGATTTCAATTTTATTTACTATTTACTACTTGACCTTGGTCAAGTCACTTAACCCTGTTTGCCTTAGTTCCTCATCTATAAAATTAGCTAGAGAAAGAAATGGCAAATTATTTCAGTTTTTCTGCCAAGAAAATTCCAAATGGGCTCATGAAAAGTTGGACTTCACTGAAAAATGACTGAACTGCAACAGCACTCAGGTAGTAAGTGTCAAAGTCAGTGTATACAGGTGGGAGTTGAAAACATGTTTGAACTTACTCTTGTATCAGAATTTACAATCAAATGTGGGAGAAAGATGAATCAAATGAATTCAGATAAGAATAACTTAGTCTTCAATGTAAATAACCAGATTTCTGAATCATAAGTGGGAAAGGGATCCTAAGAGGACCCTGCCTGCTGGGGTTGGCTCCTGGGCTGGAAGAGATGCTATGGTAGTGTAGAATAATCCAGTAATGGATTTGTAGTCATAGAAAATGGACTAGTATCCTGGTTCTGCTAACAACTATATGTGTTTTGGCAAGTTAATTCTTCCCTTCTGTGCCTCAGTTTATCTGAAAAATGCAGAGGTTGCAAATGATAAACAAATTCCCACTTGGCTCTATATTCATAATCCTATGAAGAAAGACACATTACCTGAACTGGATAAAATGAAATAGAAATAAAGATAACGAAAAATAGAGGGAAATAAAGGATGGCAACAGATCTATGATTGTTTGCCAAGACACAGGCATGGTTAAATGTTTTCCCGATTTTACCCTTTATTTACCAATTATGAATCCTCCCCCCACCCCCAAAGAAAGTTCTTAGCTTGAATAGGAGTACAGAGAAAGCTTTGACTTTCAGGGCAATAATCTACCATTTGTTTTTCTTTTAAATGCACTAGTTACCCTTGTGCTTTTGAATACCAAGAAATATGATTTATCCTTTAGATTAAGAAAATATTAAAGAAATTCAATATCCTTGATGTCTAAACCCAATTTATTTTGAGGTTAATTTTTCTTGATTTTGAACATTCAATTAAGGTGTCTGCCTTCTGTGTAGAATATGACTTCATCAGTACAGAAAAAAAATAGCCTTCAAAAAGATGGCTCCTTTTTAAAGCATTGGGAGTATTTTATCCATTACAATTTTATTGTTTTCTAAAATGCTTTTTGGCATTAATTATTCTGTGAGTTGCTTTTGTCACATATTAAAATCCATGTACCTTTTGAAATTGGGCCATATAACTTACTGGTCATGGGAGCAGGGCTTTGCCATGTTTATTTCATGAAATAAGGTTTTTCTTGCCTTGAGGCCACTGTTAATGTCTGATTTCATTGACTTCTGATCTGTCAACCATGATTAAGATGTAAAATAATGTTCCTGGAGAAAGGCAGACAAGGAAAAATGAATTATAGGCCTGATGCCTGTAAACTATTTTCCCTATTAAATATGACCAGGCCTATCAATAGATTTACAAAGTCTTAAGATAAGGGTTCAGATTTTACTAAAGTCTACATCCTTTTCTTCTCTCACAGAAATCATCATTAATTAGAGAGACAAAACTGTAAATGAAATTACACTTGGGGAAAATTCATTTGGAAGGAAAGAATATGTGAAGAATGAAGAAGAAAAAAGAGAATTCCACTGAGGGGCTCCAGAAAAATATGGATTCACCAGACTCCTGGCCCTCAGCCATATAATAAGTGAGTAGTAAAATATTGCCCTGGCAATAAGATCTTGGCGTTGTTAGTCTGATGAATGATGTACCCTTTGCCTCTAGAGGTCAAAGTGATGAGGTTTAAAGAAATACGGATGTATGATCTCTCAGGGAGAAAGTGCACCCCTTAACTGTCAATTTCCTGGGGTAAAGTCCCAGGTGTCATATGGTAGTCACAGCTCCAGCACCGGGTTCTAGTTCCAACTATGCTATTAGCTTGCAAGCCATTTTACATTTCTGGACCTGACTCAGTTTCTTTCCCTACAAAATGATTTATATTGGACCAGATTAATAAGTTCCTTTCCAACTAAAGGGCAGTATTTTAATGAAACCTCTTCTGTGTATAACAATCTGTACCTCATAAAAAAGGTCAGATAGGTTATTGCCTCTGTCCTCAAGCTTATCCTAATTGGGTTTCTAAGTTCAGGAGATTTGATAAAAATAGAAGATACAGTTCATCAAAGTCAGAATTGGTAAAATGCATAACCATCTCAGCACTATTTGGGGTATGCTGTAGCTTTGTTTTCTTATTTTAATTAAATTCATTTTTTTTCTTTTAGCAAAAATCAATTCTTTCTCTCCTTACTTCCTCTCTCTAATAAAAAATAAAATTAAAATTCTAGTAAGAAATACTATGTCATGCTTTTCTTCTGGCTTCTTGGAGTGAAATTTTCCAGCACTCTTTTCATTCTTCGGATAATTTTTCAACATCTCTGTTCTTGTTTCCTATCGTCTCTGTCCCACCTATTTTGGAAACTCCTCAGTTCTACTTACTCTTGTGGAAAGATCTGATCCAATCTTATGTTCATCCCCATGCCTCCAAAATAGGATCATAAGATCACAGATTTGAGGCTAGAGGCCATTTTCTTTAGCCCACTTAATTTTACAGATGAAGAAATTGTCCCCAACAAAATTAAATGACTTTCCCCAATTCACAGTTAACGAATGGAAGAAATAGGCTTTCCAATTAATATTCTATTTCCAAATCTAATGCCCTCCTGTATGCCACCACCATCATCAGTCTCATCATCTTAATTATTACCACCAATGGAGATTTTAAAATTATCATATAGACCTGGAAGGGAACTTAGGAGTCACCTGATCCAAAGCATTCATTTTATTGATAAAGAAAATGAAGCCAGGGACATCAATTAGCTTACTTATAGTCACACAGGCAGTCTGTATAATTAAGCTGAATCTAAGTCACTTTCACAATCTAATACAACATCCAACTTTATCCTCACAAGGTCAAGTCATTGTCCTAGCACTGGTTTGTTTGTTCCTGTTCTGTTGTTTTGAATCCTAATAGAAGTAGGTTACCTTGCTAGGATAACCAAATTGCTACAGTCTTGTCTGAAAATTAAAACTAAATTGACTACATCTAAAGAGCCAGAACTGATGTCTTCAAAGAGGGGGAGGATGGGGAGGAAGTTGAAACTAAAAATAAGAGCAAAATTAAAGCCTAATTCCTTTGGGTAAGGGCTTGGCCATGTTGATCTTGACCTAGCGGGGTAGGAGCGTAGCATGTCATTTTTCCTGTTTGTTTTCTTTGGCAGAGGTCATCTATATCATGTTTGGTTTCAATCTATGATACTGTGGAAGTGCACTAATGCCTGACTGTAAATTTTGACATCTTCACTCTGTTTTAGGGTGACAACTTGAGTGGAATAAATAGTTAAAATGGTCCATTGGTTTTCTGTAGATGGAGGTAATAATTTCACACTGGCTGAAGGTAATGGCAGTATGGAGAAAAATTATCTTTTTTGTGACTGTTCTATTGGGATGGATGGGTAATGTTTAAGCCTTAATAGGACTCATGTAATTTCTCTCCACTGTCTATCCGGATGAAGAAGATGTCATAAACAGATGAAAGTTGAGTCAACACAAGACTCATTTTCTCACAGAACACTCAAGATCGCTGTGTTTCGAAAGCCAAAGACGATGATGTTTCGTGTTTATAAGAAGAACCTTTGTCCAATGATTAATGTTATACCCGCAGAAGAATAGATTCTCTTTGTCTCTAAAGAATGGATCAAACAAGTTGGCAAACCAAATTCTTCTTTGTCAGACATTTAGTTTATTTAGCTTATGGTGGGAGACAACAGAGCCACATCTTCAGTCAGTTTGATTATAGCCAGATCGGAGAATCTTTGTTGTTTTGTAATTTATTTTTTTTTCTTTTTTACACTACTAAGAAGAATAAGCATTTATAACTGACTAGTGACTATAGCAGTATCTGCTTTGGAAAACAGGCTTGTGCCTGGGTCTACATAATACTCAGAACATGTACATGAAAAGTACACATTGTTCAATTATCCAAATGTTTTCTCTGCATAATAATGTTAAGCATTTGGATATTTGGAAACATATTTAGCAGACTGTCAGAATAATTTACTGTGCTTTTCACTTTTGACTAGATGTAAGGAACAGTAGAGATCCAGTTTATGAGAGCTGCAGAATCAGAATGGTCAATGTAATGCAGTTACAATATCTGGATTATCATGTTGATTTTCTTTTTCTCCACTTTTCTTTGATTTACTTTGGTGTTTCAACCTAGGATGGAAAAATAGAAAAAATACCCTTTGCTGTGAGGGATTGTGCTATGCTTCTACAAATTACTCTGCTCTATTAAAGCTTCTTTTTGTCAAAACAGCTAAGGTTTCTAGAACCCCAAAGCTTTCGAGCTCTTTCATCTATTTGAATATTAATCTTACTTGGGGGTTTTCTGCTCATGCTGGATTAGATAACATGGTGAAGGAATTTGAAAAGAATAAATCCAGAACTCATTTACATTAATGCTTTCAATTTCCTAGGAATGTTTTCTCAGTTAATTATTTGATAGCCTATGGTAAGCTAGTTATCAATTAATTGCTGGAAAATGGCAATATGTGTGTGTTATAACCTCAGTCTTTAATTGGTTACAATTTTGCTTCCTCATTAATTACTAACCTAATTGCTTAAATAGGCAAGCCCATTATATGCTAAATATTTTTGAGAAATTATTTAGTAAAATATAAATTTAACTTGTAATTATGAATATTTTTTCTGACAAGAAATGCCTATTTACAGGTTTTTTAAAGGGTAATAATGGAATGATCTGCTCAGAAGAAGTGATTTACCTCAAATAGGTCAGATTTTAACTTGCTAAGGAATTTCTTCTTTTGAATTCTTTAGTATGTAATCCTTCCTTATTTATTCAAGCATAATTGAGGATGAGATGTTTCACACAAGCGTATTTTGCCCAGATAACTGAAGCTTGTCCATTTCAAACATATAAACAAAAAAAAAAATTTTAATCTATGGAACTCTACTAAACTGCAACAATTTTACAATTCCATCGACATGGTACTCCCTCCAGTGATTATCCAGTCCACCAAATTTTGTCTAATCCTTCCATTAATACCTCCATAGAGGGCACACTTAACATGCTAAGCTTCTTCCTTATGTTATCTTGACATTGTGTGAATTAAAATATAACACTTGGGCTATTATTATCCCCCAGGTATCTCCTGTTGTTCACCCATCTACTTGTTCCACATGATGATTCTCATAAAATATTTTCTTGTCTTCTTAAACAGAGGAAACTGAACTAAAGCTTTCTTGATGATTATTAGGAGCAAGAAGTTTAGGCTGCAACTTGATAGGATTGCAATTTTAGTTATTCTTTCTCCTTTTCTTGATAGCCTATCAACTGTGCCTTCTCCATACGCTATTGTGCCTGCCTCTAATAGCTGCCAATGAGCAAATAAACGGAAGTCATCATGTGAGTAATTATGAGTACTGTAATCGATGACAAATCTCTTCTTAAAATGTTCTCCTTCCCCTTCCCACCCCAGGAGTAGATCTAATTCTACTAGTTAAGCAAGGATCAATTCCCAGCTGAAGGGAATCACTGTAAAGTGACAAAATTCATTTTTCTAAAACCTTTGGGTAGTACAATTTCAGATATCACTGGACCACTTTCATGAACTAGAGTTTTGTACTAGAGCTTGTAACATGAATTTTCCAAGGAAGTAAGATTTTTCCTTAGCTCTGAAAAAATACATAAATCAAAGATTATCCAACAAGCAAATAGGATCATAGCATCATAAATCTAGAACTGAAAATCATATTCGATGCCATGTAATACAACTGCTTCACTTTACAAATGAAGACACTGAATCTCAAAGAGGTTAAGTGACTCACTTATGGTCATACATATATGATGTATCAGAGACATCCTCCTAATTCTATATTCAGCCTTTTGGCAACTACTGTACCATTCATTCCAGATTAATCCAAATCTGACTTCAAATATATCTCTCCAGAAGTGAGTAAGAAGATATTGGAAATAAATGAGAACCTAAAGATAGACTAAAAGAAAATGCTGCACAGAAATGGAAAAAAAAAGGTGATACCATAGACATAGAACCAGGATACATCTGCCATTACAATTTGAGATAATACTCAATATATTCATTTAGATTAGGGAAGCTATTGAAAAGGATTCTAGTTGTTTATTCACTTATTCAACAATATTTACTGAGGACTCAGAACCAATACCTGAGGATTCCAATTTGCTTGTCATTTAAAGTATTTAAAATCCTCCTCTAACCTATCTTTCCAAGTTCATTACACATTATTTCCTTTCACATAGTTTATATTTCAACCCAACAGGTCTTTTTGCTTTTCCTCACACACTTTATTCCCTCTTCTTTCTTCATGTCCTTGCACTCCTCCTCCATTTCTATATCTAAGAATAGCTAGATTACTTCAGATCTCAGCTAATTCCCCTTCTGAAGTAATGTCTTTCCTTATCCACTCAGTTACTAGTGACACATCTTTACATCACTGCAAAATTACCTCATATATATTTTGAATAACCTTATATGTATGCACGTTGTTTCCCCTTATAAAATCTCTTTGATTTTTGGTATTTATATCCCCAACACCTAGCCTAGTGCCTGATACATGACAGTTGCTTGATAAATGCTTGTTGATTCATTATTTAACCCATAATAGTAAATATTTAGATTTTGTTGCTCTTGCTGTTTGCCCTTTGTTCCTGAAGAGGACGGATGATAACACAGGGTGATCATTTGACTCTTGTGTGAACTGGATTTAAGTAAGGGAGAGTTGCACAAAGTCATCAGTTTCACTTTCTTTTCCAGGGTCATTGAAGTCCAGAGGCGGGATGAAAGGCAAGACCCAAAATGCAGTGGATGTCCTTGATGTCTTCAATGTCTGACAAAGCTCTAAGTACTCCGCAATAACTGCTTCAGCTACCTTCATGGCCAATGTAACAAATTGTTCTCATCTGCCTATTCCATCAGTGACGTTTTTATGTGCTAAGGGTAGACACCACCCTAAAATACTGGTAAGTTTAAAACCTGTCAGTTACTCTCAACCTGATTTAACTCAACTGCTGAAATGGTTTACTGGAGTATTGCTGCTATGCATGCTATAAGTTCTTGGAGCCACAGGTAAGTGTTGAGTGCCAGGTAGAAACCAAATGCAGATAAGTAGCCCTGAAAATGGCTCAGCAAGCTCTCGTACCAAAGGTGCTAGTCCTCTTTAAAAAACCCGTATTCCAAATAAACAAATTACACATTATAATGTGCAACAACTCAGAGAATCAGGAAAGTCTGTAGGAAGTGATACCTGAGCTGTATAAAAGTAGAGATTCTATTTTCTGCTTTCATTTACGTTTTGTCTCCCTCCATTACAACATACACCTTTGAGGGTTGGGTCTGCCTTTTTTTTTTCCTTAGTTGCTATTCCAAGAACTTAGCTTAAATTTCTGGCACAGAGTAAGTATTTAATAAATCCTCTATTTGTCTCTAAGTCTATCTATCAGGTAGAGTCAAGGAGAGAGTATTTGCAGATTCAGAAACTCTTTGTGCAGAAGTATAGAATTAGGAGATTGGTTGCCATTTCTGAGAAACAACTGCTGGGACGCAGAGATGTAAATGGACAGACTATAAAAGGGAGTATTATGAATTAAGACTAAAAAGGTAGTGAGCCATGCTGTGGAGAGCTTTAAATAATATTTTAAATCATCTGGAGGAACAAATGATTTAGGGTCCCAAAGAAATTTAAAAATAAAAATGGAATTAAAATAAAATAAAAAAAGAAATAAAAAGGAATCAATAGGTCATAGACAACAAACTAAATGAAGTATCACCAAAATTATTTGATTTGAAGTGTTATTTTAAAGTTGTCTGGAGAAGAATATTGGGAGAGTTTGACTGAGTCCTAGCCTGTATTCCACCATCTTGGTCCCAACTATTATCATCCAATAATTCTTAAATTATTTCTCTGCAATCTATTTTCCAGGTCAGGTTTTTTTTTTCTAATGAAATATAGATAGATAGATAGATAGATAGATAGATAGATAGATAGATAGATAGATAGATAGATAGATAGGAAGATAGGTAGATAGATATAGGTATATCACCCTTTTTCATTTTTTTTTGGCTTTGTTTTATTGCTTCTTGCTGTCTCATGGAGTCATTAGCTTCCATGAGTCCGATTCTAATTTTTAAGGAATTATTTTATTCAGTGAGATTTTTACCTCTTTTTCATTTGGCCAATTGTGTTTCTTTTTAGTATTCTTTTCTTCAGTAAGTTTTTGTACCTCCTTTTCCCTTTGGTCTATTCTTCTTTTTAAAGAGTCCTTTCTTTCAGTGAATTTTTGTACCTCATTTAACATGTGGTCAATTCTGGGTTCTTTAGGTATTATTTCATTCCATATTTTTTGTTCCTCTTTTACCAAGCTATTAATTCTCTTTTCATATTTTTCTTCCATCACTCTCATTTCTTTTTCCAATTTTTCCTCTACTACTCATCTCTTTCTTTAATTTTTTCAGGAATTCTTGCTGGCCTTAGATCCATTTTTTTTTCTTTGAAGCTTGGGTTATAGATGTTTTAACGTTGTTGTCTTCTGTTTTTCTGTCTTGGTCTTCCCTTCCACTGTAGCAGATTTTTACAGTTAAGTTCTTTTTCATTGTTATTGTTTGTTTATTTTTCCAACCTATTTCTTGATTTTTAATTCTATATTAAAGTTAGGGAGAGTTTTGGTCACTGTTATTGTGGTTTGTGTTCTGTTCCTTCCCCAGGAAGGATTCCTGCTCTCCTACACCCACAAACACTAGTACTCTTCTCTGCCTTGAAATTGATACCAGGTTCCCTTCTGCCTTCTGATCAACCACAAATGTCTTTCTCTGCCCTGGAACTGTGATGTTGAACTGTGTATGGGCAATAGAGGTGCCAATCAGCACAAGCTGCACCCAGTACCAGCAAAATGTTCTCTATAATAACTTTTTGACAAATTTTCTGATATCTCTACTGTCTTTGGGCTGAGAGTTTCCAAAGCTGCTGCTCTCAAAGTAGTGGCCACTGTTGCTGCCACTCAATGTATACATTCTTAAAAGGCCTAAGTTTTCTTAGCCCCAAAAAGTCTCACCCTGATTTTTTGTTGGCTCCACCACTAAAAAATTCGATTTGAGGCATTATTTTAAAGTTGTTGGGAGTGAGATATTGAGTCTAGCTGGGCTATTGCTTTTAACTCACTATTTTGGCTCCTGTAGCAGTAAACACCCAGGCATGCACAGGAAGATCTGCTGCACAGGATAGGCTTTTCTAAAAGGAGAGCAACTTTTTTGAAGGATCAACAATCACTTTAATCAAAACCCAGTGCCTCACAAGCAGTCAGCAAAAAGTGTGGGCCTCTATACAAAACAGTCCTCCTCTGATAGCCCCACCTGAGGTCTATCAATGGTTGGGGGAAGATTTTTAACTCCCATTACAGCTCCCAAATGTTATCATTTTCCAGATGAAAAAACTGAGACTCAGGGAGGTAAAACAACTTACTCAAAGACAGGCAACTATTCTTGGAGAAGATGAGGTTTGAACATAGGCCTTTGATTTCAAAATCAATATTCTTTCCATGATAACATGCTTCACATGACAAGAGGCAACAAGCAAGCATAATTGGATAAGAAAGAACATTCTTATATTGGAATTTAGCTTAACCCCAAGCTTTGCTTTTGAGCAACAAATGTGACCTATTCACCATTATACAAATGGGGAAACTGAGGTTCAGAGAATATAAATAAAAGTTGAAGACAGAATTTAATTTATTTTTTTCTGACTCTAAAATAATAATATCCATGGTACGAAGATAGAAAAGCTGAACAAATTAAAAGCAAAGCTATTTTCCTGGATGGAATAAAGACTCTTAAACTAGTTTGCTATAAATCCCCTACCTTCATCCAACATTCAGTACTGCATCATACACATTCATACTACTGTTCATTCCTTAGTTTTCAGTCCATGCATTGGAATTGTACCAATGCCTAGGGCAAGAGATTTTCTGTTTTTCTCTATAGAAGAAAACTAAATCTGTGAGTTCAGATGATTACATGAAAAAACTAAGATGCCTATTCTGTTAGCAATCCAGAATCTTATAAACCTCTTCAAGTTTTCACTGGTATTTAATAGCAGAGTATCAAGATCAGTTTAAAGATAGTAAAGGGTTTTAATTCCATAGAGTAGACTGGAATAAGTAATTAAGGTCTCTGCCACTCAGTTTTAGCACTAAAGAAATGAATGCGTTTCTCTTTATTTGAGTTTGGTTACTACAATAGCTCTGATGGGCAATACATATAATGTTGGCTCCCATGAATATATACCATATTTGGAGTCATGGGCCATGGGTTCAGTTCACTTTGTGCTCCTGGACAATTAACTTCTCTACAAAAAACAAAAAACAAAAAAACCCTCGAGATCTGTGTTGTCATAGGAGCATAATTGCTTCATTGAAGTATTTACATTTATTTCACGTGAAAGAGGGATTCCACTTGTTCTGGTTTGCTTCAGAGGTCACAAGTAGGAGAAAATGGATGGTAACAAGAAGAAGCTTTAGGTATCAGGGAAAATATGCCATCCTAAAGTAAAAATTGGCAGCCTTGAGAAAAGTGATTCTCCTTCTTTAGGGGTCCACTGACAATGTCAGTATAATGACTTACACGACATATTTGATATGTTATAGTATAGTTATATATTTAGATCTTCCTTAGATCATATAACCACTAAAGTTCTTTTCAGCTCTCAATTCTGTTTCTTTCATCCTCTCTGTGCTTCCATGATGGGTCAATAACATTATACTACTCTCAAAGTGAAAGACTGCTAAATCTTCATTTCTTAATTCTGGTACCTTCTCTCTGTTGATTATTATATAGTTACTTTGTAAATACCTTGTTTGTACACACGTTTGCAGTTGTCTCCTCCGTTAGATGGTGAGCTCCTGGAGGACAACGTCTGTGTTGCTTTTCTTTGAGTCTCTAACACATATCGCAGAACCTGGCAGATAACAGGCACTTAATAATTACTTATCAACACACTGGTTGACGGACTCAGTACCATTCAATTCTACTTCCTGAATATAGAGATGGAAACAATTCTCCCTCAATAAAAAGTTGTGCTAGAAAAGAACCTTTCCTCTCTCCTTTTCTCTTTATTTATGCATCCCATTAATTTTTTTTCATTACTACAGTGTAAAATATTCTGTCAAGGATATCAGAAAATAAAAGACAGGTGCTTAGCACTTAGCCGAGGAGATGACAAACACTACTCCCAATAGCCAATATTAGGTGAGATATGTCCTATGAGTGTATAGACACTGCGTTAAGGTAGTTCAGCCAAGGTGAAAAAGAGTGTGTTTTTTCCTTCAATATTTTTCCAAGAAACTTGGTTGAAATAAGAAGAAAAGAAGAAAGATACTATAAACCTCATACAGCATCATGGAATCTCAGAGCTAGAAAGGATTTTGTCAACTGCTTTGTTATTATTATTGTCTTCAGCAGAACTAATTTGAGCTAAGCCTGAAGGAAGTTCTTAACACATTTCGGTCATCTGACCTTTAAATTAAATAAAGGGCAAACCTCTTGGTCAGGGTTACACAGCTTGGTAGGTCTGAGATACAGGTAAATGTTTAACAGTCATCTTTAAGGGACTAAGGAATGTGCACATTAATTTACATTATTAATTATTTATTACTATTATTATTATTTATTACTTTCTGAAGTCTAGAAATTGACACAATAATGAATCAAGACCTCATTCACAGTTTTCCAATTTCCAAAATATAAATACTCCCAACTGAAAATTTTACAATTGTCTCTCTTGGTCCAGTTTGAGCTGGCCCCAGCACATACCTGGGAGTGGTCTAGTTGGACTGATTCCCATTCCAGGGCTGTTTTCATTGTATGATATCAATTTTGATGGCAAAGATTATAAGATTATATATCTATACCTGGAAGGAAACTTAGAGGTCATTTAGTCTAAGATTCTCCTTTTGTAAATGAGAAATTTAGGCCCAGAGAGACTAAATGATTTATTCCATGGACCCATGGGGATAGCATCAGAATTTAAACTCATATCATAAAACTATGTAACACTTTTAGTTAGAATAGTGTGAACCTCAGATGATCATTTCCACCTGATCAGAAGCATCTAAATCTAAATAAGTAGAAATTCATGTACAATGGAACACACTTCATCTTTTTTGTTCTCCTCTGAATTGCATTCAGCAGTGGCACAAGTATTCAACAGAGGACTTTTAAATAGCATTTTAAATATAACAATGTCCATTATGGGCCCACACAGGAAGAAAAGCTGCACTTTTATAGTTTAAGTGAATAGATCATGTGATTTGACAACTAGAAAACGTCAAAGAAACCTCCTTCTGATGGAGGAAAAATGAGAAAGACAGACTGAAGCAAATAAAAACACAGTCATTCCTTTATGGAAATTGAAGCATCTGCCAGTCATCAGATGGCTGAAGTAAATGAAAAGGACAAGGTGAGAATGAGGCAAAGATTTCTTTGGGGAAAATACGCTGCCTGTCCATCATGGTGACAGGCCTAACATAAAAACAGTTCTAACCCAACAGATGCATTTTTACTCCCTCTTTGAACAAATACTATTTGAAAACTATTTTCTGAACCATGTTAAGAATGACCAAATGCACCAAGGGAGAGAAAAAGAAAAACCTTCAGGCAGAATAAAAATGAAAAAAAAGCAGCTAGCCTAGCATGAGACAAAACATGTTTACAGCAAAAGATTGGGTACTATCATGCAGCTGCCACTCACTTTTGTTTTTTGAGAAGCAGAAAAAATATTTCTAAAATTGACTACTTCAGGCCTGGCATGCCATCTACTTTAGCTATCATCCTTACCTCACCTTGACTAAGCACCTTACATAAGCACATGAAATGAAGCCTCAGGTAAATCAAATTTTTAACTGCATAAGTATTGGGAGGTTTTGGGAAGTGAGATGAGGGAGACATAAGTTTGTAATTCCATTGATGAAACTCTCAGTGTGGAAACTTCCTCCATCAATGTCAATGGGAAATCCAGTCATTTTATAGCCTAAAAAGAGAACACTGGAACTCTTAGAAGTTAAGTAGTTCACACATATTCATACCATTAGCATGAGATTGAATGACAACATATATGGAAAAACATGTAAAATGAATTCAGTTCAATTTCTCAGAAAGTTTTCAACATAAATCATTTCTTTCTTTACATGGTTTTGCTTTTTGTATCATCTGTATCATGCCTTAATTTCTTATTCCAGTTAGATATTTTCTTTGTGTTTTAATGTTTTAAAGGCAATGCAAGAAATGTAGTTTGACTAGAACCTAGGATGTGGGAAAGAAAATAATACAATTATTAAGATAAGTTGAGGCTCCATTGTGGAGGGGTCAATGAAATTTGTAATGCAGATGACCCATTCATACTGGTAATCCTGTGCTATTCACTGTCCTGTGCTATTCACTGTCCTCAGTAAAATGAAAATGGCAAAACAAGGTCTTACAGATCACTACTCTAGAGCATAGAACCCAAACTCTAAAAAGGGACTTCTGTAAACAAGTTGATATTGGTGTTTCAGGGTGGCTAAGCTTGGTCATAGTTACATAGCTTGAATTTGGAAGGTTATATTAAGGTTATGGAAGACATATTATTAAGGTTGTGTGCTTTAGGAAATGGAAAGCGGAATGGTTTCAGAAAAATATGGGAAGACATATGAATTGAAACAAAGTAAAGTGAGTAGAACTAGAACGTTGTACACGGTAACAGCAATGTGAATGGACAACTACATGATAAGCTGTGAAGGACTTAGCTACTCTGATCAAGAAAACGATCCAAGACAATTCCAAAGGAGTGATGAAGAAAAATGCTGTACACCTCTAGAGAGAACTGATGAACTCTGAGTATAGATTGGAGCATCCATTTTTAACTTTATTTTTCTTGGGGTTTTGTGTGTTTCCTTTTGCAACATAACTAATAAGGAAATATGTTTTGCATAACATCAGACACATCAACTATGTCATATCGCTTGCCTTCTCAAAAGGTGGAGGAGGGATGGGAGGGAAGGAGAAAATTGAAAATTTTTAAATTAATATTAAAATTTTATATGCAAATGAGAAATATTTAATAAAATAAAACAATATATAGAGTTTCATTTATTTCTGTGTATATTATATGCACATATTTGCAAAATTCACACAGATAGATAAACAGATAGAGAGGTAGAGTCTATCCAAGGAGTTTAGACTCAATGCAATAGGGAATAGGGAATGATGGAAGGTCCTTGCTTATATAAAACAATTATGTGACAAGCACTGCGTTTCAGGAAGATAAATCTGAGTGATGTTAAATGGGATGCGTTAGAGGTAGGAAGAATTTGAAGGCAAGTATATAGATCAGGATTCAGTCATAGTTTATCCAGGTGGGAGATGAGAGTGGTCAAGCCTACAATGGTTATGGTGAGGATGGAGTGAAAACTATATATGTTTCTTATTGTCTATATTCAAAATCAATATACGTATGTGAAGCAAATTTGCTTCATAGCAATGCCACATTCCCATGTAAATATTTATCTGTTGTGATCATATAGAGTTTGAATAAGTAGAGGGATGCAGGAGGGGAAGTATACAGTCCCCTCTCATGAACTTTAGTAAAGCCAGCTGACACCTCCAAGCCATCTTCATTACAAAGCATTTCGTTGTCCTACATAAGAGGTACTCAAAGATCCTATACATTTTGCTCGTCAGCCCAACAGTCATGACCAAAAGGAATTAGCCTTTTCACTTTTTTTCTTTTTTATTTTCTCTGGGTGATTAGATGTGACATTGGTGTCAGCAAAGCTGGTGACACTGTAGTTCAATTGAATATATACCAGCCTAGTGGATGAGGAGATATAGGAAGATCCAAAGGTCTCTTTCTGCCTTCTTGTCTTTTTAGGTCATAGAATCCATTCTAGGATGCTATTTCACCATCAGCTTCCATAAAGAACAGTAATAAATGCATCAAAAACCAGTTACCTTTGAATAGTGCCTTGTGTTTTCCTCAGTTTAGTCTGAGGGTAGAAAGCAGGGAACCATTGAAGGTTAACTATGTGAGTTAAGTTGGACAGGTATTATTTTTAATTTAAAAGAAGAAATGTAGAAATTAGAGAGGTCAAGTAACTTGACTGAGGTGAAAAGGGTAGGAGATAACAGAGTTATGATGTAAACTGAGGCTCTCTGCACTCCAACCCAGAGTAGAAAAACATCAGGGTTTATTTGGGGTCCAAATCTAATCCTTAGTCCTCTATACCATGTTGACATATTAAGGCACAACCCTCAACATATTTCCATCAAGAAGGACAGTTAATGGCCTTCATGCTCCATGCGTTCCAATACGGTTTCAAACCTCTACAAGGGACTTTTTCTAAAGATCACATGAGATAACATAAACTTGTCTCAATGTCAGAATTAGAAAGGAAGTCTTGATAATAAGGTTTTCTTGATATCTAAAATACAGTTTGAATAAGGACGATAGCAGAGGACCATGATTCAGGTAAGCTTATTTTGCATTGGGAGAAAGACAAGATTTTTTTCACTTGGAAAAAGGAAGTTCCAAAGACATCTTGAGCTCATTAGATTCTTCCTGGTCACTAGTGAAAGGAAATGCTGAAAAGGGAGAGACAATGGAACCTTCTTCCCTCTGAGGCTGTGTGGCCCATGACCATTCTTGACCTCTGGGTTTAGTATTTTCTCTTTCAAGCAAAGGAGATTGGAGTTCTTGATCTTGTGAGTTTGATAAGGCAGGAGGGAACCTTGGCAAATGCACATTCAAGAGTCTAGTTTCCAGAGTCAGTGTACCATCCTTGCTCTGAGGATCAAGTATTAACATTTTTGAGTGGTCACCTGGAACCCAGGCCGATTAACAGTGTCTAAAACAAGGACTTACTCAGGCTAGATGCTGCCTGGATTTGAACTTGGTGAGACTAAGGGATATGTAGGAATGAAACTGAGCTTACTCTACCCAGTAACCCAAGTAACATAAGATATGGCCATGAATTGTGATGAAAGGTCTTTTCTTTGTTATTGCTATAGCTCTAGAGTAATTTTTTTTCCTTTGTAAATGCTTACATAAAGTTTTTTTAAATGAATTTCTAAATTAAATATCTCAATTTATTTACTTTAATATCCATAGAGAAAATGGAAAAAATCAAACAAAGAAGCAAATGGTTAGAAAATAAACATAATCAGAGCTTGTATTTATACAGTACTTTAAGACTTGCAAAGTATTTTGTGTAACTTACCCCATTTGAACCTCACAACAGCCCTGTGGCATTAGTGGCAGTATGATTTCCATTTTGGAGACGGGGCTTAGAGACATCATAACTTTCCTTGACTCACTCAATGAGTAAGTATTTGAAGCAGGATTTAGATATCGATCTTTCTCTTTGCATACCTGAACCTCCATAGAGTCTGCAAGGCTGCAAAGCAAGTTTAGAAACCAGTGAGTAGGGCAAAGTGACATATAAGATTTAAAATACTTTCAAGTTTCAGAATTTCTAGCAGGAATCCATCAGTGGCAATTCCCCCCAATCCCCCAGGAATGTTAAGATAAAATGGAGGAAGAGGAGAAGAAATTGGTGAAGAAATTTAGTGACTTTAAAGAGGCAGCAATGCAGAGAAAAAATAAATGGTAACTGAATGTTTCTGAAGGTGAAGATCATTTTATTTCCCTTCTAGAAGACAAAACATTCAATGAATTCAACTCTATAAAGGAGCCAAAGGAAAAACTGTCTTCAAGCCATTTGCTTTAGTTGCTCCACTTCCACCCCTGTCTCCACAACTGTAACTCAATGACACAACCATTAGAGGATGTAACAAAGTAAATAAACCTCCAATCATGTCCCAAGTAACAGATCTATTGATTTGATTTAAATCAGCACTACAGAGAATAGAGCTGGGTTTGAATCTCATTTTGTCTGACACACACAAATTTTCCAAAAGGGAAAGCAATTTGGTAGGGGCTCCCTCTAGTCTCTGTGAAATTGCTTGGCTAAGAACAATTGAAAATGGGGCAAGTGACTGGTAGGAACCTGTCATGCTACCTAATCACCAGCTATCACAGCTCTGAGTGCTCTAAGATTTAAATACGGCCCCAACCACCAGTAAAATAAATCCATCTCCTAGATCCAAGTGCAAAAATTAAAACACTGAGTCTCATATTTTTATTCTCTCCTAAGAGGAGACATCAAGTACTCTCCTCCATGTTCTAAGCTTGTTTTTGTACATTCTTTAATGTAAGAACTATTATATCTTGGTGTAGTAGAAAAGGTATTAAATTTGGAGTCAGAAGACCTAGGTTAAAATTCATTTCTGCCATTTAAGTCTTGTGTGACCTTGGGCACACCACTTAACTTCTCTGGAGTTCAGTTTCCTCAGTTTTTGTCATTTTAGAAGGTTGAACCTCTGAGGTTATTTCCCATCTCTAAATCTAGTTCACTAAAATCCTAGAGGCCTTAAAAATGAGAGTGATGAACACTCATCCCTTTCCAACTTACTATCTAATGTCATTATAATAATAACCTATACGTATATGATCATTTAGGTTTAACAAAGTGATTTTGTCTCAAGAGTGCTGTGAATAGGGTAATCTAAGTGCCCTTGTGCTCAGAAAACTGAAGTTCAAAGAGTATAAATGCCTTCTTTAGGATTTACAGTTAGTAAATGTCAGAACTTGGATTGAACCCAGGGTCCTTCTAATACTATCAATTGATTTGTGCACTACTGCATATTCCCTAAAAGATATGGATGTGAAATAAAATTTAAAATAAGAAATTTAGAGCTATATGAGACCTTGGATATAACCCATTTAAATCCCTTTATTATACAGATGATGAAACTCAAGTCCAAGGGAAAATGGCACCTCCAAGTTCTTGGAGCTAATTAAGAGCAGATCCAGGACTACAAGTGAAGATTCCTTACTTCCAGTGTTGCCATGCCATTTCATACAATTCTTTTTCACTCTCTCCTTTCTCTGAAATAGAAAATAAAAACAAAATCTCAAAATAATAATAATTATAATTAGGGGAAGAAGCCACTGTGGTTAACTGTTATCCAATCAATATCAAGAGAACACAATGAGGAGAGATAGTCTTGATTTGGATGGATATTGTCCAGCAGATTTGTGGAAGGAAATAGCAAAGCATTGTATAGGATAGGCAGTATGTATGTGTGATAATTCAAGTCTTCCAACAAGCATTTGTTAAATGCTTATCATTATTATACACATATTATTATATAATATTAGATATTATTAGACATATTACATAGTATTATATATAATATGTTATACATTATATTATTATATATTGTACAAAGCACTGGAGATAGAAAGGTAAAAGAATTCATAGATCTCATATTCCAATAAGGAAAAAAAATGCAGAAAATTTTGAACTTACAAGATATTTGCAGTAAAAAAGGACTACAATCTTCTATTATGATCTACATTTTTGGAAGGACTACGTTATTGAGATCAGAAAACTGCTGCTTTATTGGAAAACTATATAGATACAATTTTTTATATACTCAACATTCAAGATGATGTTGACAGGAATTTTTCTTTGACTGCTGGTCACAATAGCAGGTTGACTGCATGAAGACTGAATTATTTTTCCCAATTCCAAATGTCTCAACTATTCGATAAAAAAGAAATATATCAATATGTCATATGTGAGTGGGAGGGGAACTGCTTTTCACTAGTGCAAATCAGGACCAATCTATAATTTACAGTCTTTGAGAGTTGCATCAGACTCAGAAATTTCCAGTGACTTATCCATGGGCACACTGCTATTAAGTGTCAGAGATAGGTCTTAAACTTAGGTCTTCCTAAATCCAGGTACAACATCTTATGAAAGGAATCATTACTGACCACCCTAGTTCTTTTAATATTGAAATAACTCACATTGGGCTAGTACTTAACATCCATTGGAAACTGGATTCAAGATGTCCTTCATTTATACCTGAGATCAAGTTTAGAGACCAGTAGCCTACAGTCATAGGTTGGTTTGTTGGTTTGTTTTTCATTTGTAATAGGAGCACCATTAGAGAGATTTAGGAGAGAGTCAAAAGAGATAACAACCTTAGACTGAAGGTCTCAATAGTTTCTGGCATCATGACAATAATCTTGGCCAAAAATAAATAAATAAAGATCAACCAACACCACTGCAATCCATGTGCAAATGGCAGAAATAGCAAAAGTATATAGCAGAGAGAGTATAATAAAGAAGATGTTAGAAGGTCTAGGTTCAAATTCTGGGTCTCCCTCTTACTATATGTCTGCATGGCTTACTCTGCCTCCCTGAGCCTCAGTTTCCTTCCCTGTAACAGGAGGAGGCTTGATTTAGATGATCTTTTGACATCCCTACCAGCTTTAAACTTTTGTTATTATTTATTTTCCAACCTCTCTGTGATATTGACGAGGAAAAAAATATTTTTTTCTTCCCTTGAAATGTACAAAATTCCCTGGCAAACTTATAAAATCCGTTGCACATTATATAATAAGTTCACCGTCCCATAGTGTCTGCTACATAATTATATTCATTTCCTTTGCGTATTTTAGTAATGAGAATATAATTGTCAGTGCTTATAATACATATAATCTCATTACTGTCACTCCCATTAGTATTCTTTAGCTTCTGTCTATACACTGTGAGTTCCATTTCCTTTCCCATTGAAACCCATAAACATTTCTTCTTTCTATTGCATCCAGATTTAAGTCTAATTCCTGGATGTCTGACAGTTACCATGGCTAGTCATTGAGACAACAATGCCTGTCTAGTTTTTAATATGTTTAATTTACCACTTTTGGTATAATGCCAAAATGCTAGATCTTGATGCTGAATTGCAATTAACACATTCTTGCACTCCAACAAGGGGAGCAGGAGGCTACCAGGCAAGAAGGAACTTAAGGAAGTCAGAGAATAACAGGGATCAAAAATTGAATTTGAGGTCAACATATTTATAATATTTGCCTGTTTTCTCATCCATAAAATGAAGGGGTTAACCTAGATGACCTCTAAGATACTGTCCTCCTCTCATATTCTATGACTTTTGCAAATAATTTAAATATCCTAAATTAGCCAATTCTTCCTGTACATGTTTATCCAACAAGCATCTTTGTGGGTCTACTGTGTTCACAAGTGCTAGGGAAATAGAACAAAAGAAAAAGAAGGCAAAATCCCTGCTCTCAAGCATTTTACAAACTAATTTAGAAGAGAAATGAGATAACAGTGGCATATATATACACACAACATGTTTGTCTTTACAAAGTTCCAGAGAACTCAAGAGCTAAACTGACTTTCCCACCACAAATCATCATGGAAGCTGAGACTTGAACCCTGAACTTATGATCCTATTACCAGAGCTTTTTCCTTTATATCACATTGATACAGAGTACTTGTGTGGATCACTTAGTGGGAACCAACAGATGATATCATTGGCCCTGCAAAGCCTGAAACCTAATACATCCTTTGATCATTAAAAAGTACTTAAATAGATAGTATAGATAATTTGGGGCAAAACTACTCCTCTTTCTAAAAAATAATTAAATTACCCACGATGAGCTGAAAAGAAAGGGGATGGTGCAATAGGCGAAAAGCTACATATGCAGCAGTAGTGTTGGAAAGGTGGTTTGGAATATCACAACATTATTAAGAGTTTGAAGAGATAACTATGCCTGGTATGGTGTTTTCTCAAATAGAGGGTTATAGAAAGGATATCACCAGTTAGATGAGTTCACTTATAGAAGTGGAGGCATTGAGAAGACTGCTATATCAGAGGTAGAAAAGTGATCAGGGACATCATGGGCTGCTCCATGTCTAAATACAACAAAGCTATTGGACATTTTTTTTTTTTTTGCTCCTATTTTCTATGTCAAGGAAACTTACCTCTGGCATGGAAAGTACAGAACAGCAGCAGCAACAAAAGCTAATACAAAGTTAAAAATTAAAGTAAATGTGAAAACAATAGGACAGTAACTTGTTTCCCTCTATTCAATTCAATTAAGCTTACTTGACAAATATTATTTAAGCATCTGATATATACCAGACAGAGGACACAAAGACAAAAATGTAAATAATACTTTCCTTCAAGGAGCCTACATGATATTCCTCACACCAAGCCCAGATGAACTGTCCAAGGTACTAGTAGAGGTACTGCCACTGTCTCTGAAAAAAACATGAAAAAATATCTGGAAGAAGAAAAAGTAAAGGAACTAATGGGGGGAAATGTAAAGAAATAAGCTTTTGCAATACCATGTCTTTTTTCAGCTTTTATTTTATTTCTCTAATTTATGGAATAGAATAAGCATTTCCATAACATACTACAATTAAAAATGATGATTGAATATGACACTGTGAATCTACTATGCACAACTTGCTATTCCTTTCAAATATACAACAAATATGCAACATGGAAATTTATTTTTCCCCTTTTCTTTCTTCCCCTCACTCTCTAGAGATGGCTACCATCAGACACAAATAGGTGCATATATAAAATTATTCTTTTTATACTTCAATTTATCAGTTCTTTCTCTGGATGCAGATAGCATCTTTCTTCATATGTTGCTTATGGTTAATCTGCATATTTGTAATAGACAAAATAACTTATTCACTCAGTTATTCTTAAAACAATATAGCTATTGCTGTTTACAACATTCTCTTAGTTCTACTATTTCACTCGATTATTTCATGAAAGTCTTTTCATGTTTGTCTAAAATCATTGAGCTCATCATTTCTTATGGCATAGTAGTATTCCATCATAATCATATACCACAATTTGTTCACAGTCATTCCCCAATGGAGAGGTATCCCCACAATTTCCTGTTCTTTGCAACCTCAAAGAGAGCTGTTGTAAATAATTTAAAACATATGAGTTCTTTTCTTTTCTTTCCCTAATGATCTCTGGAAATAGACCAAGTAGTTGTATTGCTGAGATAAAAAGTCATAGGTAGTTTAGTAACCCTTTGGGTATAATTCCAGATTGCTCTTCAAAATGGTTGGTTCAGTTGTCCAAGCCAAGATGGTGGAGTAGAAGTAAAGATTTTCTAGAGCTCTCCCCAAGCCCAGTCAAATATCTGTAAAAATGATTTTAAACAAATTCTGGTGCTTCAGAACCCACAGAATGATGGAGTGAAGCAAATCTCAAGCCCAGCATAGTTTGGAAGATCTACTGGAGGCATCTTCTTAAAACACTGGGAGCAGAGCACAGTCCAGAATGGGCCAGGCTGGAAAAGACAGGACCTGAGCAATCATTGGAGGGACTGAATCTCTGGCAACTATAGCAGTTTCCAAACTTCACAATTCCAAAATGCCTAAGACAAATTGGAAGGTCAGTGGAAAAAAACCTGTGGGACCTGTGTGAGAGAATAGAGTGGTCCAGTTCCAGCCTGTGGGTGGCAGAGAGAGTGGAGGAGGATGTGGTAACCACAGCAGGGGCAGAGGCAATAAAGCTCTAGGCCCACAGATTGTGGGGGAATCAAGAGGCTAACAGTACATGCCCCACCCCCACTGGAAGCAAAGAACTACCTTGACAAAGAGCTCAAAAGTCAAGTAAATGGCTAGGAAATGAGCAAAAAACAGGAAAAAAAATCAAACTATAGAATCTTACTTTGGTGTCAAGGAAGACCAAAATATATTAACAGAAGACAACAAAATCAAAGCTCTTACATCCAAAGCCTCCAAGTAAAAATATGAATTGGTCTCAGGCCATGGAAGAGCTCAAAAAAGAATGTTGAAAATCAAATAATAGAAGTAGAGGAAAAAATTTGGAAGAGAAATGAAAGAGATACAGGAAAACCATGAAAACTGAGTCAAATGATATCCCAAGGTCATTGCAATACATATTTCTCCAATCAATAATGATGGAGAGTATTTTTCATATGACTGTAAAACTGTTTTGATTTCTTCAATGGAAAACTGTTCATATCCTTTGACTATTCCTCAATTAGGGAATAACTCATGTTCTTATGGATTTGACAATGCTCCTCATATATGAGACCTTCATCTGCTAAACTGTCCATAAAAATTTTTCCCAATTTTTTGCTGTCCTTCTGATTTTCGTAACATTTGTTTTATTTGTACAAAATCATTTTTTTTAGTTCAGTGTAATCAAAATGATCCATTTTACACCTAACTTTGCTCTCTATTTTTTCTTCATAAATTGTCTACTCATAAGTTCCATGATATTCTAATTTTCCTGTAGTATCACCATTTAGATCTAAGTCATGAATCCATTTTGACCTTATCTTAGTAAATGCCAAGTTTCTGCAATACCACTTCCATTTTCCCAATAATATTTACCAAATAATGAATTTTTATTCCAAAATCTTAAGTTTACACTTGTCAAATACAATATTATCTTTATTTGCTACTGTAAATTGTATGTTTACTCTATCCCATTTATCTACTTTTCTATTTTTAACCAGTACCAGATAGTTTTGATAATTACTACCTTATAATATAGTTTAAGATCTGGTACTGCTAAACCTCATTCCTTTACTCTTTTCATTATTTCTTTTGATTTTATTGATTTTTTTTAGTGAATTGTGTTATTTTTTTAATTCAGTAAAATAATTCCTGATAATTTAGTTGAGATGGTGTTGAATATTAGGGCAAAATTGTCATTTTTATTATGTTGGCCTTGCCTCCCCATGGACAATTAATATTTCTCCAATTATGTAACAATATTTTTATTTGTACAAGAAGGTTTTCTTTATTAATTTTGTTGATATAGTTCCTCAGTTTGTTTTGGCAGGTATACTCCCAAGCATTTTATACTACCTAGACTTATTTTAAATGATGCATTTTTTTAACTGTCTTCTTGCAAAGTTGCATTTGTGATACATAGGAGCGCTAATGATTTATGTGGATTTACTTTATATCCTGCTACTTTGTTAGAATTATTGTTTCAATGAACTTTTGTTTGAATTTTTTGGGTTTTCCAAAAATATCATCTTATCACCTGCAAATAAGAGATACTTTTATCACCTAAATTTCCTTTGTTTTTTCTTCTCTTGTTACTATATCCAATATACTACTGACAAATTGTGGTAAATGATTTTGATGAAATACTATTATGCTGTAATAAATGATGAGCTGGATGATCTTAGAAAAGTATGTATAGACTTGCACAAAATGATGAAGAGCAAAATGAGCAGAACCATGCAGAGAACAGTGCATAAAATAACAGCAATATTTTTTTAAAACAACTGAGTGAATAAGTCATTTTCACCTTTTATAAATAGCAAAAATTAACCACAAATGACATTTCAAGGAAGATGTTATCTGCATTCAAAGAAATAACTGATAAATAGAAATGTATATAGAATTATTTTATGTTATATATGCATATATATACACATATGTGTGTATATGTGTATCTGTAAATACATACATATACAACCACACTTGTATCTGGGGAGAAGGAAAGAAAAAAAGGAAAAAAAAGAAATTTCTATGATAACTTTATTGTATTTAAAAGGAAGAGCATGTTTTACATAATAGATTTCCAGTTTCATGACAATCAGCATTTTATCATACTGTTATGGAAATGTTTGCTTTAAGCTATAAATTTAAAATAAAATAATTGGAGAAAAAAAGAAAAAAACATGGAGGAAAGGAGAGATACCACGGAGTTGAAAAAAAGGCAACAACTGTCCTCATTTTCTCAAAAAAGGGAGAGGGAGGATGAGAATTAAATCTACGGACCATAAAACAGCGAGTTTGATTTAGATTTCCTGGGAGAAATTCTGGAATGTATAATCAAAAAATTATAGCGAACATCAAAAAGTGGTGTTCACAGATAGCTAATATGGCTTCTCATAAAGCTAAATTCTTTTCTTTTTTAAAAAAGTTACCAGGACAGTGGATCCCATTAATTTTATAATAATTCTATATATATAATTCTATAATAATTGGCTTATCTCTTATTATCTCTACCTCTTAACACAAAGGGGAAGCAATTGTATATTGTAATTAATCATAATTTGTTTGCCTTTTCTTATTTTAATTTATGTCTTCTTTCTATTCACTGTGACATTTGTTCTCTTGTTTTGGTTTTCCTTAATTAGCATGCCTCATGTTCATCATTTCTTATAGTGCGATAATATTCCATGACACTTACAAAAAACAATTCATACTGGCTTTCCCTCAGTAAATGGATACTCATTTGTTTCCAGTTGTGTGTGTGTGCTTTTCCTGTTACAAAATGTTCTATTACACATACTTTGAGATATATGCATGATTCTTTTTAAATCAATGGTGTCTTTAACGTATATTCCCAGTAGCAAGAAACATAAAAAGAGTAAGAAAAGTTTAACATCTTACATAATTCCAAATTGTTTTCCCAAATAACCACAAGTTCTCCTATATCTGTTGTGTCCTAACAACTTGATTATCTCCCTTTCATAATTTTGTAACTTTGATAAATGTGGGGTAAAATCTTAGCATTGCTTTAATTTGTATATCAATAATTATTGATGCTAGGCATTTATTTAGTAATAGCTGATAGTTTTCATTCTTAACTTGAACTTATCTATTTGTTAATAGGTCTTAATTGAATAGGTATAGGTCAATTCCCTAAATGTTTCTGAATATCAGACTTTTATCAGAAATATTTGTACAAGAATTTTCCCATTTCAAGGTTACTTTTCTTATTTTGGCAATGTTAATTTTCTTCTCACAAAAATACTTTTAAATTGTACATAATGTCACCTATTTCATCTTTTTTTTATTCAGTTATTCAGTTATGTTCTTTTTTTAGTTAAGAATTCTCTAGCAATCTATATTTAGATATATGAATTTAGACAGATAAATGTAACTATATTAGATATATAGACAGGTCTTTCATTTCCTCTTTTTTTAATGACGTTACATTTTATATTTAACATGCACAATCTTTTAGAGTTTATTGTGGCATGTAGTGTCAAGGTTAGACTAAATCTCTTTTCTGCCAAACTACACCCAAGGTTTGTTTTTTTTTTTAAAGTAGATCTTGAAAGAAGCATCCTTCAACCAAACTTCACGTTCTTGATCATTTTTTTCCTACTGTCATTGTAGTTGGGTTTGACTCTTGATTATGCAATTGGTTTCATTATCCTACCTTCTATTTTTATTTAATCACTCAATTGCATTGATGATGATTTAAGATCTACTAATGCTTGTACTCTTTCGTTTCTACATTTTCTCCTTCACTTACAGTTCTTTTATCCCTCTAACTAAATTTTATTATTTTTGATGTATAAAGTAAACCTTTAGTAGTTAGATTGTTACACCATTAAATCTATAAAATAATTTATATAATACAGTAGGATCACATTTTACATGAGGGTCAGCTTATAAAATTATTATGTATAGCAAAAACTGAGTAAAGCACTTGAAAATCTAATAAATCACCTTAAAGGTTGGTATGATAATCACATTTACGTGTTAAATTCCTTCAAGAGTAATAGTTCTTCTCTTGAGACTACTTTCTTTTTTTTTTTTGTCTTTATAGCTAGAATTATCTTAAAATATTTCATTTCCCTCCTTTGGATTTTTTAGATGAGGACAAATAATAGAAATTTTGTAAATTGAATGATCATATGAAGTAACTTCACCTTATTACACTTTCTGGCATAATTCAATATAAACAATGAATGCTTCTCCAATTATTTCAGACATAACTAAATATAAACAATGAATGTCTCTTCAGTTATTTCAGAATTACCTAAACTCTATTAAAAAAGTATTTTGTGGTTTTGTTTAGATAGTACTAAATGAGATATGGTAAGTTAAACTCCAGAGAGTGTATATATTTTGTCACTATGAAAGCGATTTTTCTTTATATTACTCACCTCCTAGTTTTTCTTAGTGAAAATTAATATTTGGTGGATTTATTTTTACTCATGCTACATTATTAGACCTATTAATCATTTCTATTACTTTTTCCTCCAATTCTCTAGGGGTTTTCTAAGTAAAACACTGTGTCTACTATAAAAAGGGATAATAATTTTGTCTCTTCTTTGCCCATTTTTATAACTTTAATTTCCTTCTCTCATTTTATTGGCATTGTAAGTATTTCTAGGATTGTATGCATTAATTTTAGAGAAAGGGAGCATCATTGCTTATGCTTCTATTCATTGGAAAAGTTTTTAGTGTTTTGCCAAAATAATTAATGCTAACCCTTAATTTTACAAAATACTTGAGTTTATATTGATGAATGACATCAAAATTTTTATCAAGTATCCAAAAATTCTCTGTTCCTTTTATTCCCTGAGTCAACCACATAATCATTTTAAATGGCGGGCAAAAAGAGAGAAGTAATTACAAAAGAAAAAATAAATAACTTTGATTATATATAAATGAAAGCCTGTACTGACAATATTAGTGTATCCAAGATAAGAAGGGAAGCAGTCAAATAAGGATTTGGTATCTAAGATATAAAAACAACTTCATATATGTGGTGCATGTATATATACACATGTGTGTTTGAAATATGCACCTATGTAGGAAAGTATATGTGGGTGTACATAAAAGTTTACAAGTCAATTCCCAATAAATAAGTGGTCAAAGAATGTAGGGAGTTCTCAAAAGAATTACAAAGTAGCCATAACCACATGAAAGAATTCTCCAGATCACTAGTAATAAGAAAAAATGCAAATCAAAGCAACCCTGAGGCTCCACCTCACACTTGGTAAGGACATCCAAAGAAGTCAATAGTCAATATTGGAGGAGTTACAGAATAGGCACAATAATACATTATTGGTGGAGGTATGAAATAGTACAAGCATTTTGGAAAACAATTTATAATTATATAAATAACATGACTAAGATGTCCATACTGAGACTTTTTGAGCCAGAGACTCTTGTATTAGATTTATACTCCAAGAAAGCCATCAATAAGAAGAAAATCCTTATATATGCCGAATTACTTATAGCAGCACATTTTACTATAACATAGAGCTGTAAATGAAGCAGATGTCCATCAATCGGAAAATGACTGAATTGTGTTACACGAATTTAGTGGAATATTACTCTTCTGTAACAAATGATGCATGTGATGAATGCAGAGAAGAACAGATTTACGTAAACTGATAGAGAGTGAAGTAAGCAGAGACAATAAAACAATACACACCATAATGTAAGTGGAAAGAACTACCCCCCCCACACACACACACACGCAAATCAAAAGTGAAAGTAGCAAAAATTATAAAAATCAAGCATGACTCAAATGAACAGATAAGAGAAAACAACCTTATCCCACCCTTTTGTGTAGGTGGCAAATTTATGAGTGTTATACATTACATATATTTCTAGACTCTGTTCAAAATGTTGATCAATTATGCTGACATTTTTTTCCTTTAAAAATTGTTTGTTATGTGTGATAGATCTCTGGGAAGGGAAGGAAGAATGTGACTAATGATGATGAGGGAAAAGACAAACTATGTTAATAAAATTTATCTCAAAATAAAACAAATGCAAAAATACCAAATTTTTAAATGATGATGTCCTTGCTTGATCCAGAGATTCACACAAAAATATACATCAAGGTTATAATATTTTCATCTACTACATTTTTTAAATTATCAAGGCCAAGTGTAATTGAAAGTAATTTAAAGAAGTCATTATAAAGAAATAATATGTTTCCACTAATACATTGGTAGAGTTGACAAGTATCCTCAGACTTATCTAGCAGAGGTAAATTCAGGGCTGTTGGCCTAGACGGATTGCTGACTTTTTTCTACATCATCTTAAAAATGAAGTGAATATTGCAGAATTTTAAGGATTTGGTGCAGATTCTCTCAGCATTGAGCCTTTACAGACCAAGTCTCCCAGAATATAAAGGCATACTTATAGGTCAATCAACCCATACATGATTTTCCTTTGCCCGGTTAAAATTATACTTGTGGAAAATAATGATTTTTCCCCTAAACCAGAAGAAGTAGTTTCTCACAAGATAGCCTAAAAGAAATAGACAAAGCAAAAAATTTATGACACAGAAATAAATATGACATCACCCTGCAAATAAAAGTTAAATAAAATTTAAATTATCCTTAAATGCTTATGCCACTTATACTTTTAGCATAAATAAATTCTTTATTTGTCTAATGATTTTTGTTTCTTTTTGTATATAATCATTTGGAGGTTTTGTTGTTTTATCATTTAATTCATTATGATAATTTTTTTCTTAACGTTAAATGATGTTTATTTTAAATCTACTTTTGTTTTAGATAATACTTTCAAAATATTAGTATAATATCTTAAATTATATTTAAAGTTTTGCATCAATATTACTTAGTGAGTTCAGCTTCTGGTTTTCTTTTTCTAGTTTATCCTTTCATAATTTGTGGATTGCAATTATATTTGACTCATAAAGAAGTTTGGTTGAATATTCTCTTTCTAAATAATTGATAGCATTTTCATGTAATATTAAATATTCTTTAAATATTTGATAAGATTCATTTTAAAATTCACCTAAAGTTTCTTTTCTACTTCATGTATAACTTGACAGACTTTTATCCTCCTAATTTTTTTCAGTGTTTAAATTCTATTGAATAATTGAGTGATAGCATACAAATGTAAATATTACACTTGCTAGTTATGAGAATCAATCACCATCAAAGCCACAGTGAATCACTTCCATTGCACAACTATGTGTTATCTATCATAGGATCATTGAATTTGAACTTCAGTGATCTCCTATCAACTCGCTCAAGTTTAAGATGATGGACTTGAGGCCCAAAAAGTAAATGTGACTTATATATGGTCATAAACAATAAGTACTGAAACTATGATTCAAATTCATATCTTGTAATTTTAAATGCAGCTCTCTTTGCATCACAATATACAATTCTCTCCAATTTGAAATACAGATGTCCTTGGAATGGTTTGGTTTAATAGAGCCTAAAAACAAGTTTTTCATGGGCTTGTTTTACTCATGTATAATTTTTCTGTGTTTTGTGATAGAATTCTAATTTTAACCTTCCAATATCTTCCTCAATGATATTTTACAAACTAGTTTGTAAACAAACCTTATGATGCCCTTAAGCTGCCCATGTCTTTATATTTGACAAGCACTTTAAATGATTCTGGTGCTTTTTTAGCTTGGTTATTAAGGTGACTATGTCGGTGTCAGTTAAATTTCTCTGAAAAGGGTGAAAGAGACAGCGTCATTTTTGTCAGTTTCCAATTTTTCAGAGTCAAGTGTTTGCTTACATAGATTAACTTGGAAGCACCATTATCATGTAATCTGTTTTTTATTCTTTATCATTTCTTTTAGTTTGATATTGATTTGACCTGCACTCTACCCACTCTATGATCTGAGTGTTCGCAGCCTGCCATGTCTGAATTGACTCTTAGACTGTTAACCAGTCATTTACTAGCTGTTGAAATATTGTCAATTTCATTTTCCTTTTATGAGGCTATTCATAGCTCACCATCTTCCATGCCTCTGACTCTTTTTAAAGAAAGTATTTATCATGGTTTCTGAATAGTAATTCACATTTCTATAGGATTTTAAGCTTTAAAAGTGCTTTCCTTATAAAAAATTCTGTGAGATAGGTAATACAAGAATTATTGTCACTATTTTACTGATGGGAAATTAAGACCTTCAACTTGAACTCACATCCAAGTCTCCTGACTATGAATCTAGTATTCATTTTTCTATATGATGACAGCAGCTAATGTGTGTAGGGAAGGTAGGAAAGAGATGTAGTTGCAGACACTGTTAGTGACAGAGATGTGGTTCAAAGCCAGGTCTCCTGAACTCTGAAGTCAGCATTTCCACTAACGCTCTACAATATTCTCATAGAGTAGTCTATAAGTATTTGACCTTCATTTCTTGATTCCCAAATTTATAAAAATAATTTCTACTATTTCCTTTTGGCTTTCACATTGAAATTACTAATCATCAAACTATAATTTAACAAATATATGTGTATACTGTGGCAGAGTCTTGTAGTTAACTGAGCACAGAACATGAAAAGAAGAAGGATTGGGTTCAAAAGTCATCTTAGATATTGACTAGCTCTATGAGCTTGTATGTCTCTTTAAGCTCTCTAATAAAAACCATTGCATAGTTTTATATATTATAAAATTGTTAAGAAATACATACTGCAATAAATGGTCAAAGGCCTTGGACTGTTGCTTGGATGGCAGCCAGGGCATTCAAAAGTCTCAGGTCAAAAATTATGGAGGAAGGAATTGGGGTGGGAATAAAGTCATAGTCCCCTTCTCTGCCTTCAGCTCCTACTGTTTCACAAAATAGACAATACGTATGACACTTTACTTTGAAAAGAACTCATTTTCTTGTGGAAATGTAAGAAGGATTGTAATTTGTGACATTGTGAAGTGGTACGGTTTTCTGAATTCTTGCTCTTGTTTCTCGCAGACATCACAGAAACAAACTTGAAATTCAGTTATACTCAATTGCATTGAAATGAATTTGTTTTCAAAACAAGTTATAGGAGAATTAATTGTACTTTTTGTCTGTTTTGAGTTCATGATGAAATCACATTTGTTAGCTACTTGATGGAATTTCGGGATTTTTATCTTTTCTGTTTTCTATTTATTGACATTACAATACAAATGTCAACGCAAATGGTGTTTGCATTTCAAACACTGTCAATGCAATGTCAATTGCATGTCAACACAAATAGCGTTTAGTTTACCTAGTAATATGTGAACTTATTGCTCAAATTGGACAACATTGAACTATGTCAGCTTTCAAATGGTGAGAGTTAAATTTATTTTCATGACTGACTGAAAAACTGTGGTTCCAGGAACCCTGTTTTCTGGAATTGCCCTTGACTTCAAAAGTAGAAGGGGGTTGTATGTTACTCTGGTTCAGTTTGTACTTTTCTCTTGTGAGACCTCATGACCAAAAAAAAATATCCTTTAGCATCAACCTCTCCATATTGTAGTAAAGAAGAAAAATATTTCTTAAAAACAGACATTGCATAAAGAGGCATCATGGTACAGTATCAAATTAGAATCAGCTTCAAATCATCTTTATTGGCCTCATTTTTTTCAGCTATAAAATGGAAGATGGACTAGATGATCTTAAAAGTATCCTTCAGCTATAATTCTATGATTGTTTGATCTGTCATTTGAAACCTTTAGCAATTATCAAAGCATACTAGACCTTGAGATACATGGGTTAGCCTTCGAGAATTTCAGATCACCTTTACACCATAAGAGTAAGGCATTGAATGTAGTTGGATGTTTCATAGGACACTTATAGTATAGTAGTGAGGAAGTATGGTCTGGATCATTGTGGGAAATAAAGGAAGCAAAAAAAACAATTTAAGGATGTTGCAATTATTTAGGCCCTAGACTGATAGTTGAATTGAAATACAGAATTTAGTGGTAAATTGTTTAGGAAAGAGAACATGTTACAAAACAAAGCCTAGCCCTAAGATGGGTCCCAAATGTCTATTTAAGTAAATATGGCAGTCATAAATAGTGTGACTACTCCCTTGAGTTAGCTCTCCGAATGCTAGAATGAATCCAATCAGAAATTTTTTTTTTCTATCTCAGAGGGCAGTCATGACTGTAATAAAATTTGGCTTGATCTATTTATTAACAAAATAATTCCTTCCTAATCTTCCAAAGAGTATCAACCACAATATAAACGTCATAACCAGCTGTACTGAACAACCTGCATTTGAGAAAACAGACCTCTACATGACTATAAACAAATGAGTCAGGCATTTCACCCCACCTAAAAATAATTCAATTCACACAGATACCTGAATCCCAAAGACAACCCTATATTTTACCATATCAGAAGATCTCAGAATCAGAAGGGGCCACAATGACCATGGAATCTAACACTCTAATTAATGCCTAAAAAACATAATCCTGTCTGTAACATGCCCACAGGAATCAAGATGTCAGAGAAAAGGGAGGTACTCACCTGAGCTCTCCCAAATTACCTTCCAAACAACTTTAAATTATGACTCAAAAAAAAAAAATTCTGGAGTGGCAAAACTCACAAAAGTGTGAGGTGAGGTAATTTTCCAGTTCAAGACAACTTATGTGAGCAACAAAGGTTTGTCACACCAGGATGAAAGTGGGGCTACTGTATCACAAGCTGTGCCAGCACAGGGTCTGCCACAGGAGACCTTTTGGCAGCATTTAGGCTACCTTTTTAAGATAGTTCAAAATTCCTCAAGAATAGTTTGATCAGTTCACAACTCCAACAACAATGTAACAGTATTCCAATTTCCTCACATCTTTTCCAACATTTATCATTTTCCTTTTCTATCATATGAGTCAATCTGTCGTTTTAATTTGCATTTCTCTAATCAATAGTGGTTTAGAGCATTTTTTCATATGACTATACAAAACTTTAATTTTTTCATCTAAAAACTACCTGTTCGTATCCTTTGACAATTTATCAATTGAGGAATGAAGAAATGCTCTTTTCAACCCTGGAAATGTGACCAGGATCTCTACTCCCCTCAATCAATAAGCTCTCCTGTGCTAGTGTTCTTTTTTGCCCTGGGGCTGTGCCAGGACTCTGACCCACATCTGAGCATAAGTAATGCAACAGAGTCATGCACTCAGTGCCAAGAAAGAATCCTTGTAATCTTTTGACCACTTGTCTGACCACTTTACCATTTGTGCACTGAGAGCTCCAGAAGTACCTGCTGGTCAATCCTGGTGGATTTGTGCACTGATATAACCATTCTGGAGAGTAATTTGGAATGATGTCCAAAAAGATCATAAAACTGTGTATGACCTTGCATCTACCAATACCACTAGTAGGCCTGTATCCCAAAGAGATCATAAAAAGGAGGAAAGGTCCCAAATACACAAAAATATTTATAGTAATTCATTTTGTGGTGCCAAACAATTAGAAATTGAGGGGATACCCATCAATTGGAGAATGGCTGAACAAGTTTTGGAATATGAATGTAATGGAATACTATCGCACTATAAAAAAACGATGAGCCAACCAACTTCAGAAAAACATGAACTTATATGAATTGAAGCTGAGTGAAATCAGGAGAATATTGTACACAGTTATAACAACATTGTATTATGATCAGCTGTGATACACTTAGCTCTTCTCAGCAATAAAATGATCTAAGAGAATTACAAAAGGCTCATGATGGAAAATGCTGTCCATATCCAGGGAAAGAATTATGGAGCCTGAATGCAGAGCAAAGCATACTCTTTCCACTCTTTTAAATTTTTTGTGATTTTTCCCTTTTGTTCTGATTCTTCTTTCCCAACAGGATTAATGTGGAAATATGTTTAAAATTATTGTATATGTATAACCGATATAAGACTACGTGTTGTCTTGGGAAGAGGATGTGGAAAGGAGAGAGGTAGAACAATTTGGGACTCAAACCTTTACAAAAATGAATGTTGAAAACTATCTTTATATGTAATTGGAAAAAAATAAAATAGGGAAAGAATAAAAGACTTCTTGTGCTTACAGACCAGAGCACAGGCCAGGAAAATAATAAACACACCTCTTATTAGATCATACCACCTTAAAAGAAGTGATAGCTTACAAATTCCCAGAACTAGCTATGAAAACAATTGTACAGAAGGAAAAAAAACATCTGAAGCTTGGGAAAGTATCCCCTCCACCCCAGAATCAGAGCCCTACTTTAATATAAAACTAAAAGTCAAGAAATTTGCTGGAAAAAAAATGAGCAAATAACAAAAAAAAGAAAAAGATCTTGACCATTAATAAGTTATTATTGTGACAGGAGAGATCAAAACACAAACAACAGAAGTCAACAAAATCAAACCTGCTACATCCAAAGCCTCAAAGAAAAATGTGAATTGGTCTCAGGTCCTGGATTATCACAAAAAGTATTTTAAAATTCAAATAAAAGAGGTAAAGGAAAAATGGGAAAAGAAGTAACAATGGTAGAAGAAAATCTTGCAAAAGGGGTCAACAGTTTGGTAAATGCACAAAAAATACAGATGAAAATAACACCTTAATAATAGAATAGGGCAAATGGTAAAAGAAGCACAAAAATCCAATGAAGAAAAGAGTACCTTACAAAGTAGCACTAGCAAAATGCAAAACGATGTACAAAATTCACTGAAGAAAAGAACACCTTAAAAAGTAGAATCGGCCAAATGGAAAGGAAGGTACAAAACCCAGAGAAGAAAATAATTTTTTTTTTTAAATTAGAATTGGACAAGTGGAAGCTACTGATTTCATGACATACCAAGAAACAATACAGAAAAAATTTTTTTAAAAAATGAAATAATAGAAGAAATGCAAAATATCTCACTGGACAAACAATTGATCTACAAAAGAGATCCAGGACACATAACTTAATTATTAGACTACTTGAAAATCACCATCAAAAAGACAGCCTAGACATCATCTTTCAAGAAATTATCAAGGAAAATGGCCTTGATATTCTAGAACCAGAAGGTAAAATAGAAATCGAGAGAATCTACCAATCACTTTCTGAAAGAGATCCCAAAATGAAAATGTCAAGGCATATTGCAGACAAATTTCAGAGCTCCCAGATCAAGAAGAAAGCACTGCAAGAAGCCAGACAACTATCATGGAGCCACAATCATGATAACACAAGTTTTAGCTGTTTTTGCATTAAAGGATCAGAGGATTTAGAATGATATTCCAGAGTGCAAATGAGTTAGGATCACCCTAACTCAAGAATCACCCATGTAACTAAACTAAGTATAATCCTACAGGGCAGGAAGACAGGGTTGGACATTCAATAAAACAGATGACTTTCAAGCAATCCTGATGAAAAGACAAAACAAAACAAAAAATTACTTTCAAATGCAAGACTCAAGTGAAGCATGAAAAGGTAAACAGGAAAGAGAAATTATAAAGGATACAATAATATTATTTATATTCTTACAAGAAAATATGAGAATTGTAAATTCTAAAACCTTTCTCATTATTTGGGCAGTTAAAGACAGAATGCACATGTATGAATTGAATATTATGGGGTGATATATAAAAAATAAAATTAAGAGGTAAGAAAAAAATGCACTGGGAAAATGGGGGAGGGAGAGGTAGAATGGGGTAAATTATCTCACACATGAGACACAAAAGAATTTTTGAAGTGAAGGGGAAGAAGAGTAATGTAGATAGAAGCACTGGAACTGATTAGAATTAGCTCAAAGATAGAATCACACACAGACTCAGTTGGGTATAGCAACCTATCTTACAATTCAGCAAAATGGGCAGGGAATAAGAGAAGGAGAGAGTTGATAGAAGGGAGGGAAGTTTGAGGGAAGCAGTGGTCAGAAGAAAAACACTTTTGAGAATGGAGAGGGTGAAAGAAAAGAGTAGGATAAATAGGGGAGAGGAAATAAGATGGAGAGAAACACCCTGTAATCACAACTGTGAAAAAATTTACAGCAAGTATTCCTGATAAAGGCCTCACTTCTTAAATACATAGAGAATCAAATTTATAAAAATAAAAGCCATTCCCCAATTGATAAATGGTCAAAGGATAAGAACAAGCAGTTTTCAGAGAAAGTAAGTGCATCTATCTGTAGGCATATGAATAGATGTTTTAAATCATTATTGATTAGCCAAATGTAAATTAAAATAACTCTAAGGTATCATAAAAGGAGAGTGAAAAATTTTGCAGGGGAAGTGGGAAAATCAAGACATTAGTGCACCTTTGGTGTTATAAACTGATGCAATGATTTTGGAGAACAATTTGGAGCCATGCTCAAAGTTCTATAAAGCCATTCAACCCCTTTAACCCAGAAATATCCACTACTAGATTCTACATCCCAAAGAAAGTTCTTAAAGGAAAATAATCCAAATATATAAGATATTTATCTCAGGTACGTGCGTGTGTGTGTGCGTGTGTGTGTGTGTGCGCGTGTGTGTGGTGGCAGCAAAGAATTGGAAATTGAGAAGTTGCCCATTAATTGAAAAATGGCTCAACAAGTTGTGGCATAAAATTGTGATGGAATATTATTTTGCTATAAGAAATGATGAGTAGGATGCTCTCAGAAAACCTGGAAAGACATACAAGAACTGCCAAAAAGTGAAATAAACAGAATCAAAACTTTGTGCACAGTAACACCAATATTGGGTGATGATCAGTTGCAAGTGACTTAGTTATTCTCGGCAATACAATGTTCTAAGACAATTCCCAAGGGCTTATGATGAAAGATGCTCTCCATCTCCAGAGGATGAAGTGGTGGAATCTGAATGCATATTAGAGCATATTTTTTAAACTTTATTTTACTTGGGGTTTTTTGTACATTTTCTTTCACAACATGACTATATAGAAATATGTTTTTCATGACTATATATATATAACCTATGTCAAATTGTTTGCCTTATCATTGACAAGGGAGAGAAGGAAGGCAGGGTGATATTTTGGAACTCAAAGTTTTAAGAAATTAATTTTAAAATTATTTACATATAATTGGGATAAAATAAAATACTAAATAAATATTTTTTTAAAAAAGTAACATCCTCACCAAGTATTCATCCAGCCTTTGTCCAAAAACTACAAGGAAAGGGAACCCCCTGCTTCATAAGTGAGCCACTTTTTACCTTTGGAGTGAAGTCTAATTATTAGATGGTGTTTTGTTTTGTTTTTTACATTCAGGGAAGAAAAAAATAAATCTAATACCTCTTCCATATGTTATCTCTTCAGATACTTGAAGACAGTTATCACAGACTCTTCTTACAATTTTTCTCTTACCCACCTAGACCTTCCAACTTAAACATCCCCACTGTCTTCAATAGATCCTCCAGTAGCCTGATCTGGAGACCCCTCACCATGCTAGATGCCTTCTTCTGGATGTTCTGAAGATTGTAAAATTCATCCCTAAAATATGGTAACCAGAATTTAATGCCACATATTACATGTGGTCTGCCCAGGGCATAGTACAGAAGGACTATTCGTGAACATCCAAAAGCCACCAAGTTTGATGTCTCTGAGATATAGGTTCTTCCATTTGCGCCATAACCAATTCACATAGTAGAAGTGGTTAGTCACTACCATCAATGAGCAGAGCACAAATAAGAAGTAACAGTCAAAGAATATAAACCAATAGGCTTTCACCAGCTCAATCCGTTGAAATTCTGAGTGATTTTTTTGTGCAATTCCAAAAACATAATATCATACTTAAGCCATCAGCCAAAATGACATCATAAGTACACTGGGATCAGTAATGTCACAAGGCTCATGAAGTTTTTAAAGGCAATATAGTGAGGGACTCTAAAGCTGTAGATATAAGGTTCTATTTTAAAAAATGGGGTTGCACTTTTGACTTTCCTCTCCTGCCTGTTCTCTTTTTGGCAGGAACATTCTGAAATTATCAGGCCATTTGTGTCAAAAGAGACATCCCATAAATGGCAAATTCAATTTAAGAAATTATGATAACTTCCCCAGTATCTTTTCTTTTCTTAAAATTTAACATTTTTATTTAAAGTTTTAAGTTCCAAAGTCTATTTCTTGCTTCCCCTCTCCCTGAGATGGTAAGCAATCACATATAAGTTATACATGTGCACTCAGTATCTTTTCAAAGAGGAGGCAACACAAAGTGAAATAGATTTTTATTTGCTCAGCAGATAATCTTGTCTAATGGGCTAGATCTGGAATTTCTCCTTGCCTTGCCACCCCTCCCTCTCCAACGTTTCACTACTCCAACCAGCCCTCCTTCATCTGTTGTGTTATTCTTCTCCCAGTCACACAATTTCATAACCTCAGAGCCACCCTGGATTCTTCCCTTTCCTTCATCCCTCTATCCAATCTAAGTCCTATGCACTCTAGCTCCAAATCAGTCATCATACCCAGTCCCTTCTCATACAGTTTAGATAGAGAGTATGATACAGTGCAATCAACATTAGCTTTGGGATACTGAACTTGGATTCAAATCTTACGTCTAACACTAACTGCCTATTTAATCCACTTTACACTGTAACATTTCCCATGCCCATTTGACTTTGAATGTTATGAAGGCAGATCTAATTAAAAAGAAAAGCAAAAGACCATGGGAACATAGGACACCATTAGAGAAGAGCCACTTTGAGACCCACACAAGGGCCATTAAACTCATTGTAAATCATTTAATTTATGTACTGAATTTTCAAGTCAGTGGCTTGACATTGCACTTGGAGTTCATAATTATTCTAAATAATTCTATAAAATAGGGACAAATATGATATAGATATTATTCAGATATCCAAACTATTTCTGTTAATGCTACCTGCACAAGAGTGGATGAAATGACCAGTGTGGGATATTCCTCAAGGCTTTTGTCATATGAATTCTCAGCATAGTCTGTCCTCTGACAGACTATGTCAGAGTAGTGAATAGTTTAGAAGCTATCCAATAAAAGTGAGTCATTTGTAGTAAGTTCATTTAATTCAACAGGCTATTATCTGATAAAGGATAGAGTTTCCAAGGGGCAGATGGGGCATTCTTCACAAATTCTTCTTTAGTGGATGAAATCAAGATCTAAGGTCACAGATTTAGAGGAGGGAGGATTTTTATATGACTGAGTCCCAAATATTCACAAATATGGCAACAAGGTTTGATGGATTGAATGACTTGCTCCAGACCACACAGAATGACAGAGATTGGAACCCATGTCTTGCAATTCTAGATACAGTAATTCTTTCCATTTTACCATGTTGTATTTTGGTTCAAATCCCACATCAGATGATGACTACCTTCCAAGTCATTCAACTCACCTGGCCTTTTATTTCTTGTTCTGTAAACTAAGAGTGTTAAAATTAATAACCTCTTCATCTATGATATTATCATTTCTTTCCAGGAAATAACCTAAGTCTCAAGAGTACTAGGTTTATCAATCCATTCCCATGTTTTTCCAGGATATGCTAATATTCATAATGCTGGCATCAATAAATATTTGGTGTATGCCAATGGGGGTACAGGGCATGAAACAATATATTTCAAAATCCATGTGTATTTACACAGAAAACTGAAAAATAACTGTCATTTCACATCTCTAGCTTCTGTGTTTCACCTGAGTTGACTTCTCTGACTTTTTTTTGGCTGCCTTTTACCTCTCATCCTGTTTCCTTCTTCCTTGTTTTAGTAGCAAATGACTATATCCTAACCATGAAAGTATATGACTTTTAAAATCAGCCTGCCATCTAGAAAAGTGGAGCTAATTACTTATATGAAGTGACTGAATGACCTAAGGAACAGAGTTCTGATGGGTCTAATACATCAGCCTCATTGTAACAGTATTTTGTTGGTCTCTTGGCAAGGCACTATATAATACACAAAAGGCAAATTGCAAGCTTAGAAATGTCAAAATACCATTCCACTCAAGGGAGCTTTGGTATTTTAATGAGTTAGATAGGGAAGTTCATTTCTCTAGCAGTACAACAATCTGCATTTTTACCTGAATCCCCACCCCAACTATTTCTATTTCTATTTCTCAGGGCCTTTCTTTAGTGGAAATTCAGTTGAATCTTTCTATTTACTCATTGGTTCATCTTCATTTCCACATCCCCTCCCTGCAATACTCCTTCTTTTATAATGACATCAGAGCTTTTTTCTCTGCCAAGAAGACAATTGAACTCCTCTGTTCCTTTTGATAAGTAGGCCAGCTGAGGGATGCAGAGTCATTTCTATTCCCAGGCTCCCCTAGGCTCTGCCTTCTCTGGAGAGCAACTAACCGTAAGAATCAATGCTTGAAGAGACTTACTGACACCACAAGGCTACGAAGAGCTCTGGGAAGAAAAGCAATGATCCCCTTGTGTCCAACAAGCTCTAAGAGGCAAGTGCTCTGAGGAAAGTCATTTTGTGAGCTTTGGCCAAGTGTCATAATGAAAATATAAGGAAAGATGAACTAGGAAGAACAAGAACATGTTTTGCAGAAGTGAACTTCACTCTAAATAAAAGGAAAACACAATCTAGATTTTTCTGATACGCTTTCTGAAATAGAACTTGATATTCTATATAATAAGAAAAACTTTGGACTTGGAATAAAAAGATGTGGGATCACATGGTGCCTCTGCAACTTCCTAACAATTAGCATGAACAAATCACTTTATTTTTGAGAACTTTAGCTTGACCATCTGAGGACCTGGGGAAAATGGCAGTGTATAACCTCCCTTCATGGACTGTTGGGATAAAAGCACTTTGCAAAAGCCTATGAGAGCATGAGCTGTTACTAGTCTACATACAGATATGCACATTCCCAGTTAGCATGTTGCTTGAGATACTGCAAACGTTTGAAAAGCCACCTATTGGCCCATTCTTCGAACCTGGTATAAAATCTACTCTCCAAACTGTTTTGATGCTTCGAAATATGAATGATGGGAAGAAGAATGAAGTGATGGGAAGTCTGATTGATAAAAAGCATTAATTGGCAAGGACCTATTAAGAGCTATATAGGTGTGTGTTTTACATGTATGTATGTATATATATATATGTATATACATATACAAGTGTGTATATACATATAGAAGTGTGTATATATGTATGTATATAAGTGTATTTATACAAATATATGTATATATATACATATGTGTGTAAAATATGTATTTATACTATGTTGGGCATGTGTGTATGGTCTATGTACAAACTCATTTTGTTTGACTCCTACGTCACACTCTTATCAGCTGTGTGATCATGAGCAAGTGACTTAATCTCTGTCAATGTTGATTTCATTATCTATAAAATGGGGGAAATAGAACCTACCTCACAAGGTTGTTATGATGATACAAGGAGATAACATATGAACAACGTTTCGCAAATCTTAAAGCACTTTATAAAAGCCATCTATTATTAACTTATCATTATATATGGTAAAAATTTGTATAATTATGTACATATACATATATATGTATCTCAATATCTTTATATATACATATCTAGATATATAGAGATAACATAATCATAATTTCATTTTCCAATAAATAGATATAATATAGAGAGATAAGATCTATAAACATAGGTAATATATGTAGAGGTGATACATGCAATTAATAAGCTTTAGCAGCTTAAAATTGCACTGAGATTTTTGGAATATCTTGTACATGTGCCCTGTTCTTTCATATGTGCATTCATAATATTGTACACATACAATCTGTAACTCTGTAGCTACCAGTGATGAGCTCAATTTGGAAGCAAAAGTTTTGCAAAGCACTCAGGAGGGCATTCACCATGGCACTCAATCACTTCTCCATGTGACCAGTAGAATTTTCTCATATAAATACACATACACACCACAGAACTTCATTTCACTATTTCTTTCTATCTAAAATTCCATCATAAAGGTAGCTCAGTACTGATCCAATTACTTCTCTTTTTGATTCGGGTGGTAAAATGCTAGCCCAGGAGTCAAAAAGACCTGAATTCAAATCCAACTTCACTCACTAGCTATATGAGCCTGGGCAAATCATATAAATTCTGATTGCCTCAGTTCTCTTAGTTCACAGTTTTCAACTATAAAATGGAAGTCATCAAACTTATCTCACAGGGTTCTGATAAGGATCATCATAAAGCACTTAGCATAGTGCCTTGCACATAGTAGGTGTTTAATAGAAGTTTGTTCCATCCCCACCCTTTTTTCTACCCTGGTTTTCCCAGTTTCACTTTAAACTTTCTTCCTTTAAGCTGTAAAAGTGGAGATGAGGAGAATGAGCTAAGTGGATACTATTTTTGCCTTCCATTCTTTGAATATCCTTAGGAAATGGTTTTTCTTTATGTTCAATGTCCTTTTTTGTGTGACATTCACTAAAACTCGACTAGGAGTCTGCTTTGTTTTCTAAATCCCAAATGTCAAATTTTCCTTACAACTTAGTAACCTGGCTAAAAAGATCAACCTGGAACATGCCAACCTTCCCCTCTCTTAGCTTAGGAATCATCACAACTGAGCTCTGGTGAACTGCTTGGTTAAACTTCACCCTCCTGGTCCCTTTCTTCAAGTTCAATCACCCAACCACAGCACGTTTATGTAACTGTTAAGCCTTCCCTTTTGCTAGTTTAAATAGAGTCACAATAGAGACCCATTACTTTAGATGTACCTGGACTATCTGACAATTGTAAAATACTCCTTTAAGTCCCCAGATTTCATAAACAGACTTGAACAAACCACAACAGTCTATCCTTATGTAGACAAATTGGGAGTGGAATCCCAAAGATGGTTGGGCCACATAAGTCATCTACTCTACTTCAGCCTTTTATGGATAATACAATTGAGACCCCAAAGATCTGGAACTAGAGCCTAAATGTCATGTCTCACTACAGGTTTCTATATGGGTTTGTTTTTCTTGTTGTTCTGTTTTACTTCATTTTCTTTTTTAACTTCCAAGAAAACCTCCCTTCCTTATAGGCACAAGGACTCCACTCTCTGAATATTCTACATTTTTTCTCTACATTGATGTAGCCCTAGAAACATTAATTGAAGACAAATAAATGATTCTGAAATCTGATCTTTTAGTCAACAAATACACAGGAGACATAACTACCATATAAAAGGCCTTGTGCTAGGCATCTGGGAAAGAGGAATTGTATACAAAAAAGTTCCAGGTGCCAATCCTCATGGAGGAAATGATCTAGTTAATTAAACAAAATAAAAATTAAAACACCTGTATATAATTTAAATAATAATTTGAGACAATGATAAAAGAATAGTATAGGAGGAATTGTCAAACGTATCATCCAGGCAATAAATTCCAGCAAGAAGAAATCACTGAATGAAGGCAAATTTTATAGAAGAGATGGGAGTTGAATTGTCTTGAAGTACGGGAAGGTATAATTAAAAGGCAGGAAATTCCAGGCAAATTAATTCTAATAAATTGATTCTAGACAAAATTCTAACAAATTAACTAGAAAATGTATGTCTATGGCAAAGAAATAGTAATGTTTGGGGAATAATCAATTCAGTTTGGTGGAAACAGAAAACATCAGATGAGGCAATTGTTATGGAGGAGTCTAGAATTTAGATCAGGAACAAATTATGAAGAATATTAAAATTCAGGTACTCTAAGAAATAGGGAACCACTCCCAAATGGTAGTGCATTCCTCTCTGGGATTACCATCAATTCTGTATATATCTTGTATGTAGACATATAATAGACACTTAGTAAAAGTTGATCAAGTGATAGAACAACCCACCATTTGCATGAGACTCTAAAGTGGTACATAGCACATAAGAACAATAGACTAGTAGAAAGTATGAAATAACCGTGACCAGAGATTTTGTAGGATTCAACTTCTGGAAGCCAAGATGGTGACTACAATATCTTACTGCTTACTCAAGCACTAAGTCACTCTCACTATCTCTTATCAACCTCTAAAAATCCAGAAAATATTGTCCCAGGAAAAATCCTGGAACAGCGGAGCTAGTAAAAAAAATAGGGTGCAGAATTTTATTAGCCTAGTAGGTTTGAGGGATCAGTAGGAAAGATCCCTCTCACTCTAGGGGAAGAGGAGCACAGTCCTGGACTGTCCTGGCAAACCAGATCCTGAGCCCCAGGATTGTAGACAGGCAAGCACCTACCCCCAAGAGCCTTGGCATAACCAGGGGCAAACTCCTATATCTGAGAATCATCACATGAGCTGACAGGCAGGCATCTTCCAGCTCCCAGACCTCCACCCCCACACTTTAAGCTTCAGTGTAGCTGAAGAAATAGGGTGTAAGTTTAGAAAAATTCCATGTGGTCTCAGCACACTCCAGACACCACTGGTAGCACCATGGTTCAGCACAAGGTAAGCTACCAGACCCCTACGGCCTCCAGCTGCCAGCACCTGAGGCCCCAGCGCACAAAGCAGTGACAAGGCCCCTGGGCCCCAGCACAACAAGATTGGGACAGCACCCCATGTTCTCTAACAGGAGAGCTCAATTTTAAAAGTCAGGAATTAGGCAAACATCATAAGAAATGAACATTGACCATCAATTCTTTCTATGGGGACAGAGAAATCAAAACACAAATTCAGAAAAGGAAAACATTGTCAATATACCTACATACAATACCTTTGTTGAATAACATGTCTTTTTATCTTTTTTTCCTGTTTACCCTTTTATGCTTCTGTTGAGTCTTGTATTTGAAGATTAAATTTTCTGTTTAGCTCTGCATTTTTCATCAGGAACATTTAGAAGTCCCTATTTCATTGAATGTGCATCTCCTCCCCTGAAATATTATGCTTAATTTTGCTGAGTGGTTGATCTTTGGTTGTAATCCAAGCTTCTTTGCCTTACAGAGTACCATATCCCAAGTCTTTGGATACTTTAATGTTGAAGCTTCAAGGTCCTGTGTAATCCTGACTTTGGTTCCCCATTATTTAAACTAAGGAGAGAAAAAAGGTTGTAATGGGAGAAGAGGAAAGGAGGAGGCAGAAAAAGGGTAAATTACATCACATGAAATGGGGCAAAGATCTAATACAGTAGAGGGAAAGAAAGGAGGGAGGTGAAGATTGTTTGAATCTTACACTCATTATATTTGGAACAGAGGGAATGTCATACACGCTTAATTGGATATAAAAATTATCTTGCCCAAAGGAAGTAGAAGGGGAAAAAGGGAGGGGGTGACAGAAGGGAAAGCAAAAAGGAGGGAAGTAGTAGGGGAAAGGGACAAGAAAAGGCATGGGGCTCACAGAAGGGAAGGCAGATTGAGGGATGCGGTGGTCAGAAGCAAAACAAGCAAGGAGGAAAAAGGATAAAGGAGAGAGAAAAATGAAAGTGGGGGGATATGTTGGAAAGACACAATTAGTAATCGTAACTGTGAATGGGATGAATTCTCCCATATAACAGAACCAGATAGCAGAGTGGATTAAAAACCAAAATCCCCCAATATGCTATTTACAAGAAACACATTTGAAGCAGGGAGATATACACAGAATAAAGGTAAAAGGCTGAAGCAAAATATATTATGCTTCAGCTGCAGTTTAAAAAGTTGGGATACCAATCCTGATCTCAAACAAGACAAAAGCAAAAGTAGATCTAATTAAAAAGGATAAGGAAGGAAACTACATATTGGTAAAAGGTACTATAGACAATAAAGTAATATCAGTACTAAAAATATACGCACCAAGTGACATAGCACCCAAATTCCTAGAGAAGTTAAGTGAATTATAGGAAGAAAAAGACGGCAAAACTATACTAGTGGGGGAATCTCAACTTTCCCCTCACAGAACTAGATAAATCTAACCACAAAATAAACAAGAAAGAACTTAAAGAGGTGAATAGAATCTTAGAAAAGTTAGATATGCTAGACCTCTGAAGCAAACTGAATGAAGATCGAAAGAAATATATCTTTTTCTCAGTGGTACCAGACAACTACACAAAAATTGACCATGTACTAGGGCATAAAAACCCCATGACCCAATGCAGAAGGTCAAAAATATTAAATGCAACTTTTTCAGATCATAATGCAGTAAAAATTACATGTAACAATGAGTCATGGAAAGATAGATTAGAAAATAATTGGAAACCAAACAATCTAATACTAAAGAATGAGTGATCACACAACAAACCATGGAGACAATGAATAGCTTCATCCAAGAGAATTACAATAATGAGACAACATGCCAAAAATTATGAGATGTAGCCAAAAACAGCTCTTAGGAGAAATTCTCTATCTCTCATTGCCCATATGAACAAAACAGAGAAAGAGGAGATCAACAAATTGGGCATGCAACTAAAAAAGCTAGACAAAGTGCAAAGTAAAAATTTCCAATTCAATAGCAAATTAGAAATTTTGAAAACCAAAGGAGAGATTAATAAAATGCAAGAAAACATTTAAAAAACAATTAAGTCCAATACTATATAAACTGTTTGGGAAAACAGGTGAAGGAGTCCTACCAAATTATTTTTATGATACAAATATAGTGCTGATACATAAAACAGGAAGAGCTAAAATAGAAAAAGGAAATTATAGAGCAAAATCTCTAATCAATGTAGATACAAAAATTTGAATAAAAGATTAGTAAAGGGATTACAGCAACTTATCCTAAGGATAATATACTATGACTAGGAATACAGGGATGGTTCAATATTACAAAAACTAGTAGTGTAACTGACCGTATCAACAACAAAACTAACAGAAATCATATAACTCTCTCAATATATGCAGAAAAAGTTTTTGACAAAGAACACCCCTTCCTATAAAAAACATTAGAGATCACAGGAAAAAAAAATGAGGCCTTCCTTAAAATTATAAATAGCATCTACCTAAAAACCATCATCAAGAATTATATGCAATGAGGATAAGCTAGAAGCATTTCCATAAAGATCAGGGATGAAACAAGGATGCCCATGTTCACCACTGAAATCTTAGCTTTAGCAATAAGAGAATTAGAATTGGCAAAGAAGAAACAAAACTATCTCCCTTTGCAGATGATATAATGGCATATACTTAAATAATCCTGGGGAACAAATAAAAACTTAATTGAACTACTTAACAACTTCAACAAAATTGCAGGATATAATACAAAACCACATAAATCACCAGCATTTCTACACATAAATTCCATTTCAAATAACTGTAGACAACATAAAGTATTTGGGAGTCTGTCTGCCAAGCCAAACCCAGGAACTATATGAACAAAATTACAAATTACTTTTCACAAAAGTAAAGTCATATCTAAACACTCAGAAAAATATCTGTTCTTCATGGGTTCTTCAAGCTAATATCAAACTACAAAAAAATTATAGAAGTAGAAAAAATAACAAAATTCATCTGGAAGAATAAAATTGGGAATAGAAGGGAATTACTGAAAAGAAATGCAAGGGAAGAGAGTTTAGCCATAACAGATATTAAACTGTGTTATAAAGCAACAATTAGCAAAACTACATGGTAATAGCTAAGAAATAGAATGATAAATCAGTTTAATGGGTTAGGTACACAAGACACAGTGGTCAATTACTATAGTAATCTATTGTTTGATAAACCAAAAGACTCCAGTTTCTGGGATAAGAACTCAGTATTCAACAAAAACTGCTAGGAAAACTGGAAAATGATATGACAGAAACTAGGGAACACCTACATCTCACACCCTATACCATAAAGTCAAAATAGGCACACAATTTAGGTATAAAGGCAGGTACTGTAGGCAAATTAGAAGAGGAAGGAATAGTTTACTTGTCAGAATGGTGAGAACAGAGGAATGTATGGTCAAACAAGGGGCAGAGAACATTATGAAATGCAAAATGGATGACTTTGATTACACTAAATTAAGAAGGTTTTGCACAAAGTTAATGTGACCAAGATTAGAAGGGAAGCAGAAAGCTGGGAAACAATTTTTACAACAGGTATTTCTGATAAAAGGCCTCATTTCTAAAATACATAGAGAACTGAGTCAAATTTCTAAGAATACATGTCATTCCCCAGTTGATAAATGGTCAAAGGATATGAACAGGCAATTCTCAGAGAAAGAAATTAAAGCTATTTATAGTCACATAAAAAAATGCTCTAAATCACTATTGATTAGATAAATGAAATTAGAACAGCTCTGAAGTACTGCCTCACATTATCTGATTGGCTAATATGACCCAAAAAAAGAAAATGACAAATGTTAGAAAAGAAGTGGGAAAATTGGAATACATGTATCACTGGTGGACTGATCTGACCATTTTGGAAAACAATTTGGAACTCAACCCAAAGGGCTATAGAAATTTGCACATCCCTTGATCCAGCAATACCACTACTATGTCTACAACCCAAAGATATCATTAAAAATGGAAAAGGACCCATATGTACAAAAATATTTATAGCAGCCCTTTCTGTGGTAGCAAAGAATTAGAAATTGAGGAGATGCCAATCAATCAGAAAATGGCTGAAAAACCTGTGGTTTATCAATGTAATGGTATACTACTGTTCTATAAGAAAGGATGAGCAGGCAGATTTCAGAAAAACTTGGAAAGATTTACATGAACTGATGCTAAATGAAGTGAGCAGAACCAGGAGAAAACTGTACATAACAGCGACATTGTGCAATGGCTAACTTTGATAGACTCAGCTCTCAGCAACACTAAGATCTAAGACAATTCCAAAAGACTCCTGATGGAAAATACTATCCACATCCACAGAAAGAACTATGGAATCTGAACATAGACTGAAGCATACTATTTTGTCTTTTTGTTTGTCTGTTTTTTCTTTCTTGTGATTTTTCCCTTTTTTATTCTACTTTCCAATGTCTAATGTGGAAATATGTTTACTATGATTGTACATGTATAGCTTATATCAGATTGCTTGCTGTCTTGGGGAAGGAGAAGGCAAAGGATAAAAAAATTGGAACTCATATCTTATAAATGTACATGTTGAAACTATCTTAAGATATAGCTAGAAAAAATAAAATACTATTAAGTGGAAAACAAAGAACGAAAGAATAAAGATTTTCATACCATTGCCTATGATAGGAAGGCAGACATTCTCATTTGGTAAATAATTTCCAAAGAAAAATTCTCATCATTGAAGAAGAGAAGTTGAACTGGAGTAGAGCCCTTTCCAGCCCCAGAATTCTACAATTCTATGACAGTCTTCTTTTGACTACCTAATTCCCTTTACTAAATCATCTCACTATCCTCCATGTAGTCTATGATCCAGCTTCATTAGCCTATTTTCAATTCTTCCAATAGAACCCTCCATTTCTGATCTCCATATCTTTGTATTGACTTCCCCCAGTACCCAGAATGGTTCCCTTCCTTACCTCCACTTCTAAGCACTTCTGGAGTCCTTCTGCTCAAGTACCTCCTTCTGAAAGAAGCCTTTTCCAGTCCTCTGGTTGTTAATCCCGTCCTCTCTAAGACTGCCTTCCATCAAGTACTATAGGTCCAGATATCACAGGTTGCTTCCCTCATGAGGATACGAGGTCTCCAGTTAAGAGACTGGTTTGTGTGTTTGCCTTTTTTTGTAACCCAGCACTTAACAGAATGCTTCAAACATAGAAGACATTCAACTAATGCTTGCTGACTGACCAGCTGACTAACTGAATTATGATTAGAAGCATGTTTTAAAATATATCACAAACACACAATTAGAAAATATTTCTATCTACCAAAAGCAAATTTAAAATAATAACTCTCCAATTCACAATGCATCATTTTCCATTTCCATCAAGATCCTCTTTACCTTTTTCAAGGTCTAAATTATCAGAAAGCTTAACAGTTTTTTCCAAGCCTATTTCTAATTAATAATTGGAGAAGGGAAACTTTTTGTTCATTTATAAAGGGAAAAGAGAAAGGCAAAGCTGTGATTTGATTCTAAGGGAAAGTTAGAAAAGGTCATCAGATATTTTAGCCCTCAAGAAAGGAGGATAGATTGGAAGTAGTTTCTTACCTAAGTTCACCTACTTCCTTTTTTATTTGAGAAAGTAGATCTCTGGTGACATTTACTTCAACAACAGTGATATTATAAGAACCAAAAATTAAAATGGATTTCTACTCATGTCAGATGAACATTTAACTGAATGAGCCACAGAAGAAAGTAGATGAGAGTAAAGAAAATGCAAAAAGCAGATGAGATCATAGTTTGAGCATTTGCTTCTGACTTCTGACATAGCCTGATTGAAGAGAAGTGATCCATAAGCCATAATTGAAAGAGTTATAGACTTCTCCTAACAGAGAGAGGTTTTCTAGCCACAACCTTCCCCACTAAACGATGGACAGCACAGCAGCTAGCTCTGAAGATATTCAGATAGCTAAAAACCAGAGCAGTGACATTAACAACTTAGTATGAGCAACCTCAAGGCACTCTCCTCTGGGGAGTAATAGAAATCTCAAACCTGTCAGAGTAGGCACAAAAGAACATGAAGATATCACCAGAAAACATAATAGGTCCTGTAACATTGGAGGCATTGTTAACCACAATAACAGCAGAAACAACAACCTTTGTATAACACTTTAAAATTTACAAAGTATTGTTATCTCGGATGAGGAGATTGAGTTTGACCAAATTTAAGTGACTTGCCCAGGTACACATACCTAGTGAGTGTCTGCAGTTGGATTTGAACTCAGGTCATCCTGCTTCTCTATCCACTGCCTCTAAACAAGTGTCACTTGGATATACAAAGGGTAGGAACCAGGGCTGTGAAGTAATTGGTATAGGGAACTTCTTGATGAAGAATCTCCATCCACTGGTTCTTCTTTAGCTATCTTCTCCAAACTATAATCAAGAGAGTTGACTAGAGCAGTGATGGCACACTCAAATGGAAAGGGATATGGGGATGGGGAGACAAAAAGAGAAAGAAACACAAATCCATGTAGTACTGTCAATCCTCAACTTTCGCAGAGGTAACATTCCTTAAAAAAACGGTGGGAAAGTAAAAATCACAAATGTTTATACATTGAACCTGCGGGAAATAGGGGATTAGGCTCCCAGGCCCAGGAAAAACTGTAGTTGTTCGCCAGAGATTGCTGAAAATCAACTTTTTTGCCTGCAATTCTTTACAATATGCACTTTTCCTAATCCAATAACCATAAAATAACCCCTAACATTCAGGGAAGGAAAGAATCAACCCAAAGTCAGACAGGATGGGAAGGGGCAGGGGTGGTGATGCCAGGAGAACCCCAAAGTAAAAAAGGGAAAATTTGCCATCCCTAATTTCCCTTTCCGCCTGTTGTTGAACTGTTTCCCAATGAAAAGCACATGCCTTGGGGTGAGTTCCTGGTCCAGTCCAAGCTTGGAATTCCAGACTCAGCTAAATGTTAGGGAGCCTAGAGGTCTGGTCAGTGGGGGGAAGTGGGAGGTAGAAGGAGAGAGGTTAGTAGGATACTGTCATCAGGCTTCTCATTTTTTCCTCTACTGCACATAACACTAATGTGTGAAGTTGCCAATTTGAAAAAGAAAATGGTTATTAATGAAATCACACAAATAATTGAAGTCAGGCAAGTTTAAAAAAAGAATGTAGAGAATTAACTGTATAAGGAACCTGAAGTACTATGTATTGACTTAGTTTAAAATGTAATGTCATCTATGTTTTATTATATTTTATTTGATTAAATAATTTTAAATTAAAAATTAATTTTATTAGATATTTCCAAATTTTAATCTAGGTATGGCTACTCAGGAGTGTTACAGCTGCATTTTCCCCTAGAGTACTGAGAGTTTATATAACTTGCCCACAGTGTCACTTAAACAAACTCAAATCTCGCAGGTTCTAATGTCAGGATTTCTCTGTCCAGAATATCAAACTACCACTCACATGATCACACAGATTTCCAAAGTATGTGCTTGCTTATTCATACCAACTGGTCAAATGTGTTCTATAGGTGTGATTTTTCCCCACATGTGCATTGTGTATATCCCCTATTCTCACTGAGGGTATGCATCCTTGTGAGAGAGTAAACTCCAGGGTATTCTTATGCTATTTAATTATGAAATCTTACTTTGAATTAAGTTCAATTTGCTTGACTAATCAATATCAACACTCTGGTGGGGGCCTGATAAGCTACAGTTTAGGGACAATTCTGAGCCCCAAAGTATCTGAAATCTTGTGTAGCTTTATTAAAAACCATAGACAAATGGGGTTGCAAGTACTATATCCCAAAACTGAGTATCAGTGAACAGGATAGCTTTGATAATTCACAAGTAACATAGCCAAAATGAAATTCAGTATAGTTTATCAGAGGGAGAAAGGTTCATTATCAATTTAGGAGTCATCCCTGAATCAATATTTTTTTAAGTTTTAATATATAATCTATTTTTCAGTTTTCAACATTCACTCCACAAGAATTTGAATTCCAAATTTTCTCCCCATCTCCTCACCCCAGGACAGTATGTACCGTGTTCACCCTTTCTTCCAGTCTGTCCTCCATTCTGTAACTCCCCACTTCTTCCATTCCCCTCCCCTATTTTCCTGTAGGGCAAAATAAATTTCTATATTCTATTGCCTGTACATCTTATTTTCCAGTTGCAAGCAAAAACAATTTTTAACATTCATTATTAAAGCTTCAAGTTCCATATTCTCTCCTTTCCTCCCTCCTCACCCACCTTCATTGAGAAAACATGCAATTCAATATAGGTCATACATGTGTAGCCATGTAAAACATTTACATACTAGTTATGTTGTGAAAGACTAACCACTTTTCCCTCTGTCCTGACCTTCATTTATTCCATTCTCTCCCTTGACTTGTCTTCCTACAATACTGTTTGCTCCTGATCATCCCTTTCCCCAATTTGTTATCCCTTCTATTATCTTCCCTCTCCTATCCCCTTCCACTCTGCCTTCCTGCAGGGTAAAATAGATTTCCATATCCAATTGAGTTTCTGTTATGCCCTCCTTAAGCCAAATCCCACAAATCCCCCTATTCCCCTCCATTGTGAAAGTTATTTCTTGCCTCTTTTACTTGAGACAGTTTGCTACATTCTACCTTTCCCTTTCTCTTACTCCTAGTGCATTCCACCTAACAGTAAATTTTATTTCTCAGATATTCCCCCTTCATATTCAGCTCACCCTGTGCCCTCTCTATACACACACATACACCCATGTACATATACATACCTGCACATATATAATATAAACATACATATCCATGCACATACACATATCTGTATCTATATATCATATCCCAAGCCCTTCGATCCTTTAGTGTAGAAGCTGCTAAATCCTGTATTATCCTGATTGCATTTCCACAATACTTGAATTGTTTCTTTCTAGTTGCTTGTAATATTTTCTCCTTGACCAGAATTCTGGAATTTGTCTCCAATATTCCTAGTTTTCCTGCTGGGGCCTCTTTCAGGAGGTGATTGGTGAATTCTTTCCATTTCTATTTTACTCTCTGGTTCTAGAATATCAGGTTTTCCTTGAAAATAACTTGGAAGATGATGCCTAGGTTCTTTTTTTTATCATGATTTTCAGTTAGACTCATAATTTTTAAATTATCTCTCCTGCATCTGTTTTCCAGGTCAGTTGTTTTTCAATGATCTGTTTTCCAGGTCAGTTGTTTTTCAATGAGATAGTTCACATTGTCTTCTGTTTTTTTTTTTATTCTTTTTGCTTTGTTTTATAATTTCTTGATTTCTCGTAAAGTCATTAGCTTCCATCTGCTCCATTCTAATTTTTAAAAAACTATTTTCTTCAATAAGCTTTTGGACCTCCTTTTCTATTTGGCCAATTCTGTAAGACATTCTTCTCCTCATTGGTTTTCTGGACCTCTTATGCAATTTGAATTAGTTTACTTTTAAAGGTGTTTTGTTTTCTTCAGGCTTTTTGGGAGATGTCTATTAGTCAGCTGTTGACTTGCTTTTCATGATTTTCTTGCATCTCTCTAATTCTTCCCAATTTTTCCCCCACTTCTCTTACTTGACTTTCAAAATTCTTTTTGAGTTCTTCCTTGGCCTGAGGCCATTGCATATTTTGTGAAGGCTTTGGATATAGGAACCTTGACCTTACTATTTTCCTCTGGTTGTTTGATCTTCCTCATCTGAAAGGATAGAAGGAAATACCTTTTCACCAAGAATGTAGCCTTCTATAGTCTTATTTCTTTTTCCCTTTTTGAGCATTTTCCCAGTCAATTACTTGACTTTTGCATCCTTTGTCAAGTGGAAGGTATACTATCCCAGGCTTCAGATGTTTTGTGTAGCTCTTCTCTGAGATAGCTGTAAGTTCTCAGTTCCTCCAGTGTGGCATAGTCAAGGGAGAGGTGTTTACTCCTCTCCTAGCCTGTGAGCAACCACAAGCACTCTTTTCTGCTCCAGAACTGCAAGTAGGATTCCCTCTCTACAGCTGCCACCAGCTCCACCATGCCAGCTTTCCTCCTTACCCCAAGTCCGCCACTCAGGACTGAGACCCAGATCAGCTGCTCAATTCCCCCAGGATCTGTAGACTAAGAGGTGCAAAAGTGGTTGCTGATGCAGCACTGCCTACTGCACCCTGGGGCTTGGGTTGGGGCCTTACTATGCTCCTCTCCCATCCAGGTGAAAGAGCTTTCTCACTGACCTTTGCATTTGTGGGTTAAGAAGTTTGAAAAGCACAGCAGCTGCCCATGATTCAGCACCCTACAGCCTGCTCCAGCACACATCTGTGCTGGCATGGCCCATGGTGCACTCCACTCCACTCTGAGCTTGGTGTGATAGATCCTTCCTGTCAGTCTTCCAGGCTATCTTGGGCTGGAAATCTGTTATACTCTGTCATTTTGTGACTTCTGCTGCTCCAGCATTTGTTTAGGATCATTTTTACAGGCATTTTAAGGGCTTTGTGGGGAGAACTCAAGCAGATCCATACTTCTACTCTGCCATCTTCTGAATTAGTGTTTTGTACACTGCCAGAGTAAAGATCAGAATTAATAAAAACAAATAAATAAGAAACAATAAAAATAATGAGAAAATAATGATATACAACAGAAACAACTCAATTATGACCCATCTCAATGAGTAATCATCATGAAAATTGCATAATAGGCAGTAGAAATGATATTGACACTGATTATAATGATTTTTCCATGAAATTTTAACCAATGAAATATTTGGTCACCTTATAATATCTCACTTGGTGATCTCATTAGCTTCCACAGATTCAATTATAATTTCTATGTAAATGACCATATGAACATGCATATGCACCATTATGAATAAATGTTTTAAAACATTATAAAGAAACCTTGGCAAGTCATTCAGTTAAAGAAAATCATCTTAAGGGTGTTGGAGGATGAAACAGAAGTAAGATAATGGAATAAAAATTATCCACAAAGGTTTTTATAACGAAAGCAGTACATATATATCCCCATGCACAAAAACACAAATTTGGGACAGACACAAATATATAAAATATATACTCACATCTATATATGTATACATACTCATATTTATGTGTATTACATATATGTGTGTAGATAGGAAATGAGGTAGGTAAGTAGATAGAGTTAGAAATGGAGATGCCAAAACTTTTACTACACTTTTAAGTTTTGATAGCTTCAGAAGTCCAAATAGTACAAATTTACAATAAACATCACTTAAAATTTAATTATTTACCTATTATTCACAAATGTAATTTGTGAATTCTGAATAATATTTTTAATTTCAATTAGACAGGGCACCCTATCACTGTAGGTTTCATGTGTGATGATACTTTCTCAGATTAACACTTTGACCTGTAAGATTAATTTTAATCTATCTCTTGCATATATCTAGCTACTTATTTGTTGCCTCCCCTCTGGAGTGTAAACTCCTTGAGGGTAGGGACTATTTGTGCCTTTCTGCTGTCCTCAATGTTTAGCACAGTTGCTCATATGTAGTTAGCACTTAATCTTTTCTTTTTGACTGATTGGATTTGACAAGGTATCACATATTCGTTCTTTTTCAAGTGACTAGAGGATGTACACAGTGTAAGATTCCAGTGTGCTCATTGCTCATTGATTAGTAAAAATATTTGCTTCAGCAGAGCAAAATGTTGCTCATACATACATCAAAATCATTCATAGTTCCTCAAAAGATACAACATAAATAACCCCATTTGATAACCCTGTGGTCATAAACATCTGACAAGTCAAAGAAAATGGAAACTGATCTGCACAAAAGAATTCAGCACTGTGGTAATAGAGATCTGAGATCAAGTCTAAGTTGAAGATGGATTCTGTGTAAAGAGCATGGTTTTCTAGATGTTCCTCTTTGTGAATGGCATTATGCTGTTTTTATGGGGTATGTGAGTATACAAGAAGAAAGCTTGGTGTCCACTTAGATTTGAGCCCTCGCCTGTGGCTCCAAGAAACTTTAGCATGTGCAGCAACCACACAAAGGTAAACCTCCTCCGCAGATGCACTAAGTCAGGTTGAGGGCAACCATCAGGTCTTAAATCTGTTTGTGAGTTAATGGGATGTCTACTCCATGTATGTGAAGACCACCCCTGGCAGAATAGGCAGTGGAGAACAATTTCTCCACGAGCCATGAATACAGTTGAAGCAAGTGCTACGGAGCACTTAGAGTTTAATCAGATATCAAAGACACCAATATCATCTACCACATCCTGGGCCATCACCAGTCATGCTGACTTTCACCTTGCCACCAGACTTCAGTGACTCTGGGGAAGAGAGTGAGGTTGTTCACTTTGTGCCACTCTGTCTTACTTAAATCCAATTCACTTGAAGTTCAAGACATCATCCTATGATGTCATTGATCCTCTTTCAAAATGAAGGACAAATAAGAACTGCTTTTCTAGAACTCCAGTATATAACAAAGCCTCCTGGAAGAGATCCATAATCACTCAAGAGATTTTGGTCTGATCATCCACATAGGAAAGAAAAAGTAGATAAAGAACAATTGATAAAGTTTGTCCATAGGTATATATATATATATATCTGGGGCAGCCAATACAAATGGACAATGTGTTGAGCAGGAGAAAGTGGGGTAGGTAGCTCTGAAAAAATTACATAGCTCTTCGATGACCTCAAGCTTCTCCCTGAAAGATTGTTGTTAAGATTTAAATGAGTATATGTAAAATATACATACAAAACATAGTATTAAGTATTAAAGCAAAATATGAATGTGGTTCATTGCTGTTGTCATTATTATTAATTTATAATTACTAGAAAGTAAACTCAAAAGATCTCTAGAAGAGAAGATCTTCTCCCTCTAGTTCCCTCTCCACACCATCCAGCCACTGATGGGATGCTTGGCTATAGAAGTAGCGTTTGGTTAATGTAAGAGCAAAATTCCTACCAAGTCACACAACACACTCCCAAAGATACCAATTACTATCTACAGCTGATTCCAGCTTCCAAAATCCTCACCCTCTCAGTCTTACCCCTTGATGTTATAATATTCATACACCAATAATGTCAAAATGATTTATCTCAGGAACCCCTGGCCATATTTATGATAATATTTTGGCATTTCTTAAAAGCTTGGTGGGGGAACTCTCTTAGGGCAAATAATAGGCTCTTCTGTAATAGACAGATGTAAGTGTTATCTATCATGTCACTTGAAATCCTTACCTGGCCCTAAATGGGGGACAGGGGAGGAGAAAACACTGGAAACAATTTTATGAGGCATAAAATAGATCAACATTCAATCGATTTCAAATAGCTCCAGGCATGCTATTACTGACTAATGAACTGAGAAAAGGCTGCTTTACATGTTTGACTTATATGCAGAAAATCCATAATTAGCATGTGAAAATGGAATTTCTCAATACACTTGGAGCTTAAGAAATTCTACAAGGCACAGATGATTTTTTTTTTAATGAACTGTTGGATTTTTTTCTTTTCAAAAAATACTTCCCCTCTTTGCTCCCTTATACCTTTAGGTTTTGCTGCAAGATTGCTTTTTGCCCATCCTAGAACCCCAGTAAATAGGGTGATTATCACTGAAGTACTCAAGCATCTTAATTATAATGATTCAAATGACTCCACTGTAATTCTCTATTTATCTCACCAAGCAAAATGTTGAGAAAACAATCAAGGAATCCTGAAATGAAAACATTAAAAAAAAAAAAAGGCAGTTCAGAAAAATACATCAATGACTGCCTATATTTGGAAGTGGTTTCCTGATTCATACCAACCATACAATCTCCTAATAGAATTCACTATACATTTATCTTCCAAGTTCCCTTCTCAGAAACAAGGTGGGGTCGTTACAAAATGTATCCTGGTCAGATCTCAGGGCTAATCAAGCAGGTTTTTCAATATAGCACAGCAGGCCAGGGCAGAACAGGAAATGAAAGACCAAGTCTTCTCGCGCAGTTCATTGACTTTTACCAGCATTTTCCCAATATAGTGCAAGGGGGAGAAAGGGGAAAAAAGGCTTTGTTAGCCACCAATAATCAAAATGATAAAAATGCGAAGAGTGCTAATATTGTTGATAAGTGTTAAAGATAATAACTACTTGCAAGGCTGAATTATGTATTTCCCAATTCTTTGTTCGCTCTCCCCAAGACAGTAAGATCCAGGAAAATGACAAGAGAGGGTAAATTGTTCTCATATCACCACCACAACCCCCAAGGAGATAGAGAAAATTGACCAGGAATTTATTCAAAAGAAAGGGAAAAGCTCTCACCAGTCAAAGGATTTGTTGTGAGTGAACTATAATGTTAGGTCCTGTGGAGCGTAAAGGGAAAGCAGATTTGTTCTCTGCCCTTAAGGAGTTTATAATACAGCTTCAGAGTCAATTAATAACTCAAACAAGAAACCCTGATTAAGCCTTCTTATGTGTAGGCACCATATTCAGCACTAAGGCCACAAAGACAAAAGAGGAACAATTCAGGCTCTCAAGAAATTTATGTTTCCATGAGCAAGAAGACATGAACCTGTATATATGTCTACAAATAACGTGTACAAAGGCATTTTGTGTGGGAATACAGTAGCACCTTGGGGATGAGGAAAAGATTCACGTAGTAAATCATGCTTGGACTGAGTCTTAACCAAATTGACAGATTACACTAAGGTCCAGGGATGAGGAAGGAGTAGATTCTAAGCATGGGGAAGAGGGGACAGTAATGGAAAAGCATGGAGATACAGCCAAAACAGTGAATAATACAAGATGGTCAGCAATTAGAAACAAAATAGAGAAGCAATACCTGAAAGTACTCTAGTAGTTCAAAGGAGAGAAGGCTCAATTTGGATGAAATCATAATGGTTTATATTTTATGAAGGAGATCCCAAGTTTATCCCTGAAGATCCCAAGGTTATGCCTGATATTGAGTTACAAGTTTTGCAAAATGTTTTATAAATATTAATTTACTTCTTCCCCATGTTAACTTTGGGAGGCAGGTGCTATTATTATCTCCATTTAACAGTTGAGGAAATTCAGGCTGGCAAAGGTTAAGTGATCACACAGCTAATAAATGTCTGAGGCGATATTCGAATTTAGGTCTTCTCAATTCCAAGTCCAGAACATTGTCTGCTGTGCTACCTACATGTTCCATAGACTTTAGAACAAAATACATAATATACCCCCTGACCTTTACATCCTCTGCCACTCAAAAACATGACTTCTTTCCAGTCATATTTCCTATTACTCCCCTTCATGCACTCTTTATTCTACCCAGACCGGCCTATTCCCCACTCCATGTCTTTCCACGAGCTATCATGGCTAGAATGAATTTCTCCTCACTACTGCCTGACACAATCTCTAACTTCCTTTGAAGCACAGATCAGGGGCCACCCCAACATAAAATATCTTTCCCAGCCACTGGGGTTACTTGTCCTCTCTCCTTTCTAAATCTAATACATGTATATATGCATGCATGCATGACAAAAATTGAGGATATGTGTGGTTTAAGAACTGCTGAAAATTACACAATCAACATTGCAGAAATATGGAAAAATTAATCTATTAAGCTAAAAGAGAAAGCATCATTGTATACTAAAATCAGTGAGTCCAACTCATCAGTTTCAGCAACTTTATACAGATTTTGGTTATATAGGCAGAATGGATACAAGGGAATTTTACAGAAAGCAGAGGGAAAGGGCTGAGTTACATATCGAAGAACAGATGGCAGAAGGGGAAATTGTATATCAATTACTAGTCAGTAAACACCAGAGTTACAGCGGATATTTAAGCTGGAATTCACAAATATACAGAGAAGAAGCTAACCAGTTAACACTCAGGGTATAATTGATGTCTCAGCTTGAATCTGCAGGCTCCAATTAGTTATATGGCCTGATTATCTTAAAGGGTAGTATCAGGTAGGCCATTATCACAACATATACATATGTATGCATATGTATATACATACACATATATACATGCATGTGTATACATAATACACACCGTATATTTATGTCAGTCAAAAAATTTAAGTACCTACTTTGTGCTAGACATTATGCTAAGCTTTGCATGCACTACATTCATGTTTCTTCTGATTTCAAATACAACCCATTTTAGTAATTTAAATAATTTAATAATGCAATAATACTTATTATAATAATTGTCAAAAAATTACAAGGTCAATGGTAATAAGGAGTAGTTACGAAGAATCACAGAATTTCAGAGTTGGAAAGAATTCTCTTATTTGGTTGCAGTAGAAAAGGTCTCTAATTTGTAATTAAAATGCCATGATTTTCCATGGCATATTTATTTATCATTTATTGACTCTCTGGGCCTCTGTTTCATATGTAAAATGAGACAATCAAATTGAATAATCTTTAAGGTGTCCTCTCGCCTTAAATTTTTGGTACTGCGATCTAGCCCAGCTCAAACTTGAACAAAAATCCCTTCTACCATATCATTAACAAGTGGTCATCCAATCCCTGCTTAAAGACATGAAGCAGAAGTCTTCTCCTTCTGGGGTCAGCCATTCAACTCTGAGGCAACTCTAATTGTTTTCCTATAATTTTTTTCCTTACTTCAAGCTAAAATATGCCTCTCTCTGCACAGAACAAGTGCAACCACTCTTTCCCATGACAGCTACTTAAATATTTAAAAGTCAATTATCATGTCTTCCCTTAAGTCTTCTTTTCCCTAGGCTAAACACCTCCATTGGCCTCAATATCTCTTCACTAGAACTCCAGGGCTTTCAATATCTTGTTTCCCTTTTTCTGGAAGGTTTCAATTTTTCCACTGTCCTATCTAAAATGTAATGCCTAAAACTCTGGGTAAACTGAAGCCAACTCTACAAAGTTTGCGAGAGCTCATTAAATTTTTACTGTGATAATTTATAACACATATATCAGCAATCTCTACAAATTAGGTTTAATTTATTGTTTTGTCAATAGTCTAAATTTTTTTAAATCTCAATAATTCAGATTAAAACTTAAAAGTGTGTGCACATACACCCCATTCATTTGATTTATTAAACATTCACCAGCACACTCCTTTTTATATCATTCACTCAATTATTTATTTATTTTAACATTCTTTTTTTAATTTTAAGTTTCAAATTTTCTGTCCTTCTGTCCCTTGCCCTTGCATTCAGAAGGCAAGAAATATGATATAAATTACATACATGAAGTCATGTGAAACATTTCCATCTTAGTCATGTTGCAAAAAAAAGACAAGAAAAAGCAAGAAACATAAAGAAAGTGAAAAATATGCTTCCATCTGAATTTAGAGTTCATCTATTCTCTCTCTGAGGTGGGTAGTATTTTTCATCATGAGTCCTTTGGAATTGTCTTGAAGCAGTGTGCTGTGGCTAAGTCTTTTAGAGTTGATCATCCTTACAATATTGCTATTATTATATACAATATTCTCCTGTTTTTTGCTCATTTTGCATTCATTCATATGTCATCCTGGGATTTTCTGAAGCCATCCTGCTCATCATGTCTCATAGCACAATAATATTCCATCACAATCATATTCCACAACTGGTTTAACCATTCCCCAATTGATGGATATCCCATCATTTTCCAATAATTGCCACCACTAAAAGAGCTGTTACAAATATTTTATTTTACATATAGGTTCTTTTCCTGTTCCTTTGCTCTCTTTAGGATACAGAACTAATAGTGACATTGCTAAATCAAAACTAAGGATGTATACAGTTTTATCACCCTTTGGGCACATTTGCAAGTTTTTCCCCAGAAGAGTTAGATTACTTCTGAGGATGGGGTGAAGACAGTAGAAAAAATTCTTAGCTGAGGTCTCCCAAGATTCCTATCTTAAAAAAAACCTTTAAAATAATTTCTAAGATTGAATTCTTAAGTGGAAAAATTGACACAATGTCAGAGTAAAATATTCTTCTAGGCCAAGAAAACATAGGAGATTGGAAAGAGAGGCCTGTGACATGGGGAAGGAGGCCAGCTTGGAACTCATGTGAATTAAACACCAGTGGTGGGACTAGATGGTGATAAGAGAAGTAGTAGCAGATTCAGGAGTTTTTAAGCCAGAGACAGAAAGGGGACCTAGTAACTGGTCAGGAAGAGATTAAACGGGACCTGTGTTCTAGCACTGGATGAAAGATAAGACACTGTTTGTCAACTCCATTATCTATATCTCTTCTAGGTCACAGTTCAAGGGCAGAGAGGAATGCTTTCAGGCAAGAGGAAGTGAAAGCCCTGAGAAACAATATTACTTACAGCATCAAGGGATAAGGGAACCTGAGGAAAAAATGTTGTTTCAAGTCCCAAGGGAGGAGGGGTACTGAGAAGTAGTATCAATGGCAATACAGAGGGTTTAGGGGCCTTTCCTAGGTAAGGATCACAGTGCACACCAAGAGAACAGTGGACACACCTCTCCCCCAGATTATGCCACCTTGAAAGTACCAAAAGTTTCCAAAGTCTCAGAACTAATTCTGAAAACAGTACTGCAAAAAAGCTTGAAGTTCTAACTTCATCCATCCATGCCACACTGGGAATAGAATCCAACATTAACAAAAGATAAAATTTTTAAAAATCAAGAAAGAGTGTGAGAAAATGAGGAAACAACAAAAAATCAAGTGACCATTAGAAAGGCTATACTGACAAGGAAGATCAAGATACAAACTCAAAGACAATGAAGTCCAAACATCTATAAGTAAAGTCTCAAAGGAGAAAAAAATGTGATTTGGACACAGGCCCAATAAAAATCCTTGGAAGAGCTAAAAAATGATTCTCAAAATCAAATAAAAGTTGTAAAGAAAAAATTGAATTAAAAATGAAAGCAAAGGAAGAAAAGTATGAAAAGACAAAATTAAAAGTTTAGTAAAAGAGGCATACAAAAAATATTGAAGAAAATAACAGAAGAGAATTAGTCAACAGAGGGGAAAAGTTTCAAAAGGTCATTGAAGAAAATAATTCCTTAAAAATTTAAATTGGGCAAGTGGAAGCTAAGAACTCTATGAGATATCAAGAAACAATAAATGAAAATTAAAAACATGAAAAAAATCAAAGAAAATGTGAAGAATTTCATCAGAAGAACAACTCACCTGGATCTATTTTGATCCAGGAGAGACAATTTACGGATTATTTGATTTCCAGAAAGCCATGATCAAGGAAAGAGGCAAGATATCAAATTTAAAGAAATTATCTGCCTTGATATCCAAGAACCAGAGGGTAAAATATAAATTAAAAGACTCTATTGGTTGCCTCCTCAAAAAATACCCTAAAATGAAAACTCTTAAGAATATTATCATTTCAGAGCTTCAAAGTCAAGGAGAAACTATTACAAAGAGCTAGGAAAAAAATATTCCAATAACATGGAGCCACAGTCAGGGTCATACAAGGTTTAGCCACTACCATGATAAAAGAGCAGAGGACTTAGAATATGATATTTTGTAAGGAAGAGGAATGAAAAATAACCTACTCAACAAAACTGGGTGTAATCCTTCAGGGGAAAATATGGATATTTAATGAGATAGCAGGCTTTCAAGCATTCTTGATGAAAAAGATCAGAGCTGAATAGAAAATCTGACATTCAAACCAAAGACTCAAGAAAAGAACAAAAAATGAGAAAATTATATTTCAAGTAGCATTCAGAATTCTTCAATTCTCTCTCTCTGGAGGTGGATAGAATTTTTTCATCATGAGTCCTTTGGAATTGTCCTGGATCATTGTATTGATCAGGGTAGCTACAACTCTTACAGTTGATCATCATGACAGCATTGCTTTATGTGTCTTGTATAAACAACATATTGTTTGATTCTGGTTTCTAATTCATTCTACTATCTCTGTTTTATGAGTGAACTCATCTCATCCATATTCACAGTAATGACTACTAATTGTGTATTTTTCATTATCATATTTTCTTATGCTATCCTTCCCTTTTGTTCCATCCTGTCCCTTCTTGAAGGTCTATTTTGTTTCAGACTGTTGCTTCCCTTATTCCTCCACCTCCTTTATCATTCCCCATGTCTTTTATTCCCTCCCCTCTTCTGTTTCCCTATTGAAGCAGATCTCGCTACTAAACTGAGTGTATATAACTACATATATATTTTTTCTTCTGTTTTTGAACCAGTTCTGCTGAGAGTGATATTCAAGTATTGCTCATTACCCTGTCCTCATTTTTACTTCTATTTTAAAAGTTCTGTGCATATTATTTTTTGTGAGAAAACTTTTACTTTTCCCTCCCCTTTTATTCCAGTGAATCCCTCTTTATCACTCATCTATTTTTTTAGATCATTCCAATATAACCAGCTCATTCCCATGTCTTTTGTCTTCTCTATTCTTCTAACTGCATTAGATGTCATGGTCTTCTTCAAAAATGTAGGACAAATCCAATCATAATAATAAAATTCTTTGAAGTTTTATCATTCTCCCATAAAGGAATGTAAGCAACTTATACATATTAAGACTCTTATGATTTTTCCTTCATGTTTGCCTTTTAATTCTTCTCTTGAGTCTTTGGTGTTACTGTGCACAATGATATGGCCCTAATGGATACTTGTTTTGCATGATTTCATATTTACAACTGATATAATTTTGCCTGCATTCATAATAGGTGGAGAAGGGGTCACCGGAAAGAATTTGTAACAAAAAATTTAAAAAGAAAAAATGTTAGAAATAAATAATAAAAAAGATTTAAGAAAAAAGTTATTTTCTACATTTCTTTAAAAAAAAAAAAGAAAATTGTATTCCAAATGATTTTTCATTATAACATGATTTCTCTTGTGAATGTTAAAGACATTTTGATATGCAATTTCTACCCAATGAATACAAAATTCACTATGATCTAGTTAGACTTCATTCATATTTTAGACATTATTCTTTCCTGCACAAGGAAACAGTGGCATCCTCTGAAACCGCTTCGACACAGACTAACAGTGCTAGAAAATCATTTTGATAAATCAACATTAGTTACAAAAATTGTCAAATGATGTTAATCATATTTCTTTTTCATATTAAAAATCCAACATCTATTTCACATGGCATGTATGAAAATGGCCAGTCTTTAATGTTATACATTTATTACCTAGTGCTCAGTAATGAAAGTTAAAGTTAAGCTTCCTCTCTGTTATCAGAAATATGATTTATTGCTAGAATTACTAGAATGTTTTATAAAAATTCTAGAAAGCTCAGAAACTTCTAGACAGAATTTGTGAATTTAATGGAAAGAACATTACCCCATCCTATGGAAAGGCCCTGTATACTTTGAGCTGATTGAGACTAGTGAACCAGCTTTGAAATGGGACCCTCTTGGCCATAATCTTTGATATTTGCCTTTGTCCTAGCTAGCGTTCAGAAAAGACTTCTATTAATGGTAATTTTTTTCAGCATTTATTAAGTACACAGAATGAGGCAGAGACTTTGCCAAGTCATGGATACAAAGAAAGGAAAAGACAATTCCCTCCCCTCAAGGATCTCATATTTTAATTATCTGTGATGATCTTGCTATACTCGAGATCATTTATTATTGTGGCTCTGGTTGATGTTGTTAGAGCTAGCATTTAAATACACTATGTCCCATCTTCCCTTTAGCACCAGTCAGAACAATAAGTCTTGGGAAAAGGCAGCAACAGTGAGTCATGTAACTGATTTGTGGAGGTAGATTTTTGATGTGATAGAATAGGAACTTCTTAATTTAAACCTGATCTGCCCCTTAAAAGTGATAGCATCGCATATTTTTAAATGATCAGCAGATGCACACAGAATGTGGAATTCAGCACAAAATGACTATTACTAGCCTGAGAATGAGTGAAGAGATAGAGGGAACAAATGGAAGCAAGAACTCAAAAGCAAAGCAGTCTTGTGGGGAAATGATGTCATTTAGTCAAAAAGACAAATGGTCTTCCATGCTCCATGCTCCCTGATCATAGACTCAAAGATCTAGAAGTTTCCTTAGAGGTTATTGAATCCACTTATTTCACAGGTGAGAAAATGGAAACCCTGGATGTTGTCACTTGCCCAAGGTGAAACAAGGTCAATGACAGGATTTGAACCTACATCCTCTGACTCCAAAAGCTATGAGTTTTTCCATGTAACCATGTTGCTCCTTAATCCATAGGACCATCTCATATAATAGAACCAAAAATAAAGTTTTCTAAATTTCAGCAAAATTAATCAACACATCAATTAAGTCTGACAGTATATTCAGTGTTTTTCAAAAAGTTCCCTTCTCCTCCCCAAACTTTGTGGGTTTTTTATATATTTTATTCTGAACTTAAATAAGGCAAGCATTTCTATAACTTAATAGAATAGGGGGGGAAAGATGATATTGCATATAAAACTGCAAATCTATTGGTACAACTTGTTATTTTTTTGGCATTAATTTTATTTTTTTTCAGTGTTCTACAATCACTACCATATAATTTAGATTATTTCCCCCTCCCTCCCCCCATCTCTTCTCTCCCTTCCCAAGATGGCATATAATTTTATATAGGTTCTATACATACATTCCTATTAAATACATTTTCACTGTAGTCATGTTGTGTAGAAGAATTAAAATGAATGGGAGAAATTATATAACAAACCAAAATGTAAAACAAAATGATCTGCTACATTCTGAGATTGAATTCCAAAGTTCTTTCTCTGGGTATGGAAGGTATTTGCCTTGAAAGATCATTGGGATTTTTTTTAAGTCCTTGCATTTCAATGAAGTAACAAGTCTACCAGAAGAAACTGTCGTACACTATGGTCATTGCTGTGCACAAAGTTTTCCTGGTTCTGCTCCTTTCACTCAGCATCAGATCATATAAGTTTTTCCAAGCCTCTCTGAAGTCTTCCTGTTCATCATTTCTTATAGTGCATTGGTATTCCATTACATTCATATACCACAGTTTATTCAGTCATTCCCGAATTGATGGGCATCCCCTTGATTTCCAGTTTTTGACCACCACAAAGAGGGCTGCTATAAATATTTTTGTACATGTGGGACCCTTTCCCATTTTTATGATCCCCTGGGGAATACAGTCCTAGAAGCAGAATTGCTGCATCAAAGGGTATGCACATTTTTGTAGCTCTTTGGGAAATTGCTACTTTTTTAAATATATAATAAAATTGTTATGTAACTTTTTCTTCCCTCTCACCCTCTAAATCATTATTGATTAGAAGAATGCAAATTAAAATAACCTTAAGATATCATTTTACACCTATCATATTAAACCTATTTGACTTGGCCAAATCAATTGAAGGGGAAATTGACAAATGTTGCAGGGAATGTGGATAAATTGAGACACTAATTCATTGTTGGTGGAGCTGTGAACTGAACCTAACTTTGTTGTGTGGAGGACCTTTTTTTCTACTTTTGACCTTTTTGTCATGCTCTCTCTGGGTCAGAGTGTGCAGACATTGCATACGCTCCTTTTTTTAAAACCATAAATCTACATTGCTTTCCAAAATGATTGGACTGATTCACTATCTATTAATTAGTATGATTGTAGTTCCAAAGTTCTTCCAACACTGATTGATGTCATCTTTTGTCATCATTCCAATCTGAATGTAAGATAAAATACCAAGTAGTATTATTTGCATTTCTTTCATTATAAGAGATTTGAAACAATATTTCCTATGAATGTTAATAGTTTGTGATTTTTGGTGGAATTTTTGTTCATTTTTTTATTATTTATCCATAGCTAATGACTCTTGATTTAAATGTTTTAGTTCCTTTTTATCTTAATTATCAAAGCTTATCAGAGACATTTGTTCCTTCAACTCCCTCAACCTCTCCTCTAAGAATCTGGATGCTATACCACTTGGAGCATACATGTTTAGTAATGATATTGCTTCATTGTCTATGGTGCCTTTTAGCAGGATATAGTTTCCATCCTTATCCCTTTTGATTAGTTCTATTTCTGCTTTTGCTTTGTCTGAGATTAGGATTGCTACTCCTGCCTTTCTTACATCAGCTGAAGCACAATATATTCTGCTCCATCCTTTGACCTTTATCCTATGTGTATCCCCCCATTTCAAATGTGTTTCTTGTAAGCAGCATATTGTTGGATTATGGCTTTTAATCCATTCTGCTATCCATCTCCGTTTTATGGGAGAATTCATTCCATTCACATTCACAGTTATGATTACAATCTGTATATTTCCCTCCATCTTATTTCCCACCATTTATGCTTTTAGCTCTGCTGTCTCCCTTCCCCTCACTAGTATTCATTTTTCACCACCTCCTCTTGACGCTTTCCCCTCTTTCTTTTAGCCCCCCTCCCATTAACTCCCCTTTACTCTTATTGCTTCTTCCCTCCCTTTTGCCTCCCTCCCCTTTCTTCCCCCTTCCTCTCCCACTGCTTATAGAGCTAGTTAGGATTTTCTACTTAAGTTTATTGTTCCGTCCTTTAAACAAATCCAATGAGAGTACCTCTCACACAATGCTCATCTCCCTCCCCTCTTTCCCTCTACTATGATTTTGTACTTCTTCTCGTGATGTAATTTGCCATTTTCTGCTTCCTCCTTTTCACACCTCCTATTACACTCCCTTCTCATACTTAAATCATATTTTTTATCATGATATCATTTACTTTATACCCATTCCCCCTATGCTTATCCCTTTTATATTTCTTAATAGACGCACAGTTCTCAAGATTAACAGATATCATCTTCCCTTATAGGGAGGTAAACAATTTGCCCTAATTGAGTAGCAAGTTGTTCCCCGCCCCCCACTGTTTATCTTTTTATGATTCTCTTGAGACCTGCATTTGAAGATCAAATTGTCTATTAAGTTCTGGCGTTTTGGTCAGGAAACTCTGGAAATCCCTTACTTCGTTGAATGATTTTCTCCTTGCCTGAAATGTTACGCTGAAATTTGCTGGGTAGTTTATCCTTGGTTGTAGTCCCAACTTCTTTGCCTTACGGAATATTGGGTTCCAATCCTTTCAATCTTTTAATGTAGAAGCTGCAAGGTCCTGTGTAATCCTGATTGTATCTCCTTGATATTTAAATTGTTTCTTTCTGGCTGCTTGTAATATTTTCTCCTTCACTTCATAGCACTGGAATTTGGCAACTATATTTCTTGGGGTTTTGAGTTTGGGATCCCTTTCAGGAGGGGAACAGTGGATTCTTTCAATGACTATTTTGCCCTCTGAATCTAGTACTTCTGGGCAGTTTTCCTTGATGATTTCCTGGAAGATATTGTCCAGGCTCTTTTCTCCATCCTGGGTTTCTGGCAGGCCAATAATTCTTAAGTTTTCTCTTCTGGATCTATTTTCCAGGTCAGTTGTTTTTCCAATTAGATATTTTACATTTTCTTCTATCTTTTCATTCTTTAGATTTTGTTTGACTGATTCTTGCTGTCTCATTGAGTCGTTAGTTTCTACTTGCCCAATTCTAATCTTCATCAAATTGTTTTCTTCTGTTAACTTTTGTATCTCCTTTTCCATCTGCCCAATTTTTCCTTTTAAAAAGCTATTTTCTCCAGTTAATTTTTGTGCTTCCTTTTCCATTTGCCCTTTCAGGAAGTTATTTTCTCTAGTTAATTTTTGTACTTCCTTTTCCATTTGGCCTTTCAGGAATTTATTTTCTCCAGTTAATTTTTGAACTTCTTTTTCCATTTGTTCAATTTTCCTTTTCAAGGAGATGTTCTCATCAGTGAATTCTTTCTTAATAATTTTAAAATCATTGGCCAATTTATCTTCTACTTCCTTCTTCAGCTGTTCCAGGAGAACTGCTTATGCTTGCGAGCAGTTTATAGTCCCTTCTGAAGTTTCAGATGGAAGTACAGTCTCAGCTGTGACCTCTTTGGGGTTTGTGTTTTGGTCCTTATCCCCACAGAAAGATTCTATGGTTCTTTCAGCCCTCTTCTTTTTCCTGTTCATAATTTTGATTGAGTGTTGTGGCTTCTGGTTCTTTCAGTCAGAAGCTAGAGAAGTTTTTGCTGAGCTGATGTGTGAAAAAGCTAAAAGCAGGTTTTTGTTTGGTGTTTCCCTGATCAGCCCTGGGTTTAGCTTGTTAAGTGTTGGGGAGGAGTGGTCTGGTTACAGGAGATCTCCACAGCTGAACTGAGGCAAAGGCAAGCTCAGGAGCTGGTAATCCCAGCTGCCCTATTGTCTTTCTGATTCCCTTGGACAGCTGAGGCATGCCTAGATGCTAATGCGTGTTCCCACCCCTCCTGGGGCTCCTCTCCTGGTGCTGAGGCTTGCCTGGGTCCTAGTGCGAGTTTTCTCTGCCCTGGGTCCTCTGTCCTTCAGGTTTGCCTCTGCCACTGTAGGAGGAATCCCCCTTAGCTATTTTCCTCGTCTCAGGTGTTATGAGACTATTGGTCTCCTTCTTCTATTTCTGCTGATCTGGGATTTTTCTGGGGAGATATTTTATGGTTCTTTCACGGTCATCAAGGGGGAAGGAGAGAGCATTTACTGATCACTCCGCCACCCTGGCTCCCGGAAGTTCAAGTAGGTGACTTACCGAAGTTTGATCTTCGGGCTGAAGGTCTCAGGAGCTGCTGCGCTGATATCTGGCGCTCTGCGGCTCTCACTGACTCGGTTCAGCTTGTCTCCCGCCCTGGGTGCCGCCCCTCTGGTTCCGCCCGCCACTCAGGTTTCTCGGGTCTCTTCTGCTCTGCTGCACTGGCCGCGCTGCGCTGTGGGCTCCCCCGCGCGGAACAGATCCTTCCCATGGACCTTCCAGTCCAACCTGAGCTCTGAATCCGTCACCGTCTGTCTCCCACTCGATTCCGCACCTCCAAAATTTGGTCAGATTCTCCTTTCAGAGGTACCTGGAGGAGTTTGTCCAAGAGCTTAGGTGAGTTGTTGCTCTCACTCCATCTTGGCTCCGCCCCTATCAGAGACATTTGATGCAAAGTTTCTTTTAGTTGACTTATTTTATTCTAGTTATACTTCATTAATGTGAAGCTTTTCCATTTCATGTAACAAAATATGTGTGTGTGTATACACACAAACACACACACACACACATATATATATTCTCCTTTTAACCAACTTGTTTAAGAATTCACCACCATCTATAGCTGAGAAATACACCTCATGTGTCTCTCCTTTTTATTTCATGGCATGAGCTTTATTATTCAAGGTACATATTCATTTTGAGTTTATAGTGTTACATGGTATAAGTTGACCATACAAACACAATTTCATCCCAAGTTCTTTCCAGTTTTCCACCAAGTTCTTGTTAAAGGGGCAATTCTTCCTGGAAGTAATTTATGTTTGAGAATTTATAAAACACTGAATAGAGTTTAATTGATTCTGATTCATCTTTATCTCACATATTCTACTGATCTACTTTTCCATGTATTTTTTTTATTTTCAGGTCACATGACCAACATGGCGCAATAGACATTTTGTCTGAACCTCTCAAATTTATTCAAAATAGGAAATATAAGAAATTAAGCAGAGTCAGCTATCTCATGGTCTAGGACACCAAGAATGTTAAAAAGGCAAAAATCTAATGAACTAAAAATAAAATAGGCTAACCCCTATGGAGTTTCAGCACCCCCTTTCTCACAATTCACAAACTATGGGTGGAACTGCATAAACAAACCCATATGCATATAATGGAATCTAATTCTCCCTCTACTTCTTCCAGTGCCAGAGAAAACAGAAAGACAAAAGCTTGCTCTGACTTGTACTCCAGGGCAGCAATATTCTATGCTGCAACAGTGTTTACCTAGAGAACTAAGGAACTAAGGCAGCTTAGCAAAGGTATTACAATGTGTGAGGATCCAACAGGCCTGACTAAAGTAAAGGGTCTAACATTAAGCTGGGCCCAGTTCTGCTTCCTCGGAAGTCACTTACTCCAGAGGATGAGGCTGACAAACCATAAAATGTCTAGTATAGAAGAAGACTGAGAAGACTTTGAGCTCCAGCTCTCAGGAAAACTTCAATCCAAGGGGAGCAAGTAAGAGAGTAAGCAACAGGTGAATAAAAGAAAAAAAATCTAAATTTCTAAAATTCTAACTTCTAAAATTCTCAGTCTTCAGGAGGTAGAAAACTTAGACCCTGGTCATAAGCAGATGAAATATTAGCACTCAAAGAGAACATGGCTTCCAGATCAGCCAAATAAGTTCAAACATCTATGAAACAATGTTATAAAAGGAAAATGAATTAAGACTTGATAAAGTAGAGGACCCTATAGATTCCCAAGAAAGTATAGAATTATTATGGAATCTTTCTGAATGGATTAAAAGAGAAGGAAATTTGTTTTTTTTAAATAGCTGAAGTCTTTTATTGGAAAGGATAGATGATAAATTAATCCAGAAATACACAATCCTAGTGTTGTCTGTATAGGATTCAAAGACATTTAAGCATTTCTGGTGTTTATAAAATGTGAAGTTATTTTTATACAACCCTCCCAGATATAGCTCTTTTTTAATGCTTATTTATTTATTTTTAACTTTTGACATTCATTTCCACAAAATTTTGAGTTACAAATTTTCTCCCCATCTCTCCCCTCCCCTCACCCCATAATGCTTTGTATTCTGGTTACCCTTCCCTCAATATGTCCTCCTTTGTATCACACCTCTCCCTTCCCTTATCCCATCTTCTCTCTTTTCTTGTAAGGCAAGATAGATTTCTATATATATTATAATATTATATATATATATACATACATATACTATATATTATGTGTACATATGTGTGTGTGCATAAGCCTTCCAATTACCCAAATACTGAGAAAAGTCTCAAGAGTTACAAATAATATCTTTCCATGTAACAATGTAAATAGTTGAACTTTAGAAAGTCCTTTATGGTTTCTCTTTCCTGTTTTCCTTGTCATGCTCCTCTTGATTCTTGTGTTTCAAAGTCAAATTTTCTATTCAGTTCTGGTCTTTTCATCAAGAATGCTTGAAAGTCCTCTATATCACTGAATGACCACTTTTCCCCCTGTAGTATTATACTCAGTTTTGCTGGGTAGGTGATTCTTGGTTTGAATTCCAGTTCTTTTGAATTCTGGAATATCATATTTCAAGCCCTTCAAACCCTTAATGTAGAAACTGCCAGATCCTGTGTTATCCTGATTGTATTAGAGCAATATTTGAATTATTTCTTTTTCAGCTGCTTGCAATATTTTCTCCTGGAACTAGGAACTCTGGAATTTGGCTACAATATTCCTAGGAGTTTCTCTTTTTGGGTCTCTTTCAGGAAGTGATCAGTGGATTCTTTCAATATTTATTTTGCCCTCTGGTTCTAGAATCTCAGGGCAGTTTTCCTTGATAATTTCATGAAAGATGATGTTTAGGCTCTTTTTTTGATCATGAGTTTCAGGTAGTCCCATAATTTCTAAATTGTCTCTCCTGGATCTATTTTCCAGGTCAGTTGTTTTTCCAGTGAGATATTTCACATTCTCTTCCATTTTTTCATTCTTTTGGTTTTGTTTCATAATTTCTCAGTTTCTCATAAAGTTATTAGCTTTCATCTGCTCCATTCTAATTTTTAAAGAATTATTTTCTTCAGTGAACTTTTGAATATCTTTTTCCATTTGCTAATTCTGCTTTTTAAAGCATTCTTCTCCTTATTGACTTTTTGGACCTCCTTTGCCAATTGAGTTAGCCTATTTTTAAAGGTGTCATTTTCTTCAACATTTTTTGGGGGTCTCCTTTAGCAAGCTGTTGACTCACTTTTCGTGATCTTCTTTTATCACTCTCATTTCTCTTCCCAATTTTTCCTCCACATCTTTTACTTGATTTTCAAAATCCTTTTTGAGCTCTTTCATGGCCTGAGACCATTACATATATATTTTGAATGTTTGGCATGCAGAAGCCTTGACTTTTTTGTCTTCCCCTGATGATAAGTATTATTCTTCCTCATCTGAAAAGGTGGAAGAAAATATCTGTTCACCAAAAAAGTAACCTTTAATAGTCTTATTTTTTCCCTTTCTTGGGCATTTTCCCAGTCAGTCACTTGATTTTGAGTCTTCTGTCAACAGGGGGGTATGCTCTGGGGACCTGTAAGTTCTCAGTTCCTCCAAAATGACTCAATCAAGGCAGAGGAATGTACTCCTCTCCAGGCCTGTGCTCTGGTCTGGGAGCTACCAAAGCTTTTCTCCCTCAGATCTGCAAGTAGAATTCCCTTTCCAGAGCTTCTTCCAGCTCTACCATGCCAGCCAGCATTCTTCCTCACTCCTGGGCCACCAATCAGGGCTGAGACTCAGATCAGGGGCTCAATTCCCCCAGGGCATTTAGGTCAAGGGCTCCAAAAATGGGTGGTGGTGCTGCTGTTACTACAGCATCCGCTGCCTGGGACTGAGAATAATGGAGGACCCTGGCCCTTCTCACCCAGGAGAAAAAGCTTTTTCACTGACCTTTGGAGTTGTCTTTGGCATTTGTGGGTGGAGGGATCTGAGAACCTTTGCTGTTGCCAAGGATTCCACCCCCGAGGCCTGTTCCAGTCCTGTCCTTCTTGCCCCATGGCCAAGACTGGACTGGGCTCCATAGGCTGCGCTCGGCTCCATGCCCCATGAGATAAACCTTTCTTGTTGGCCTTTCAGACTCCCTTGGGCTAGAAACTTCTTTCACTCTGTTGTTTTGTGGCTTCTGCTTCTCTAGAATTTGCTTAGAATCATTTTATACAGGTATTTTATGGGCTGTATGAAAAAAGTTAGAGTATGTGCATCTTTCTACTCTGCCATCTTGGCCCCGCCCCCTCAAGAAGGAAATTTTTTTAAAGGAGAATTTGTAGCCTCCAAAGAATAAATCATTAGAAGCATAGAAAAATAAACCCATAGCAGCAAGTTGCACCAAAGAAACAAAGAAAATATAAAGGATTGAGAACGCAAACACACAAAAGTGAATGATAATCTGGAAGCAGAAAAGGAATAACATTAAAAGGAAATATAATCTCATATAAAACAATTATATTTATCTTGAATACAGAATGCACAAAGAAAAAATAGGGATTATAAGTATCCCAGAAGAAGACAAAAAGAAACCTCTATATAAGAACCATTTTTTCCATTTTTAATCAGTAGAAAATAACTTAAGATTTTTAATATAATTTGAGAACTGGAAGCACTAATTTTCCTTCTTTCCTGCCTTTTTTCATTATTTTTCTATAGAATTTAACCTTTGTATTCTTTCAAATAAATTTTCCTACTACTTTAGCTCTAAAATGTAGTTTAATTGGCGTAGCATGGAATCTGTAAATCAATTTAGACTATATTGTATTTCATTGTTATTATACTAGTGTGCCCTAAACATGAGACCTGAAGAGTTTTCCAATTATTTGTCTTTTTTCCTTGGAAAAAAAAATAGTGTTTTATATTTATACTTATATAGGTCTCAAATGTGCCTTCCTAATGAAACTTTCAGATACTTAATGCATTGTGGAATTATTTTGAATGGGTCTTGCCTCTCTGTTATTTCTTCCTCAATTATATAATTCATATGAAAAAATTCTGTTGATTTTGGGGCATATGTACGACATAGAAATTATGAGACTGTTCTTTTTCCTCTCGATAAGTAAGTTTTGAATTTCATCTGTGTACTAGCTTGTCTTTGAACCTCTGAGGAACCTTTGTAAATGAAGAGAGTCAAATTTATAAAGAACAATTACATCCTTCTTTGGAGAAGACAATTTAATATACACAGCCTTCAAATGTGAGATACACACAGTAAATATAATTTAATTTAAAAATCATTTTTGTCCTAAGAATTGACTTTTCTAAATAGCGCTTGGATTTTCAGAGAATAAACATCATGATGTTTCAAGTGGCTGAGTTAGCCCTGGTATATGATGGGTCTTTTATTCCTTCCAGACCATCAAATGTTCTGGGGTGTTACTCTGGAGAGCACACCCTATCTATTTCACGTAACTATGGTGAACATCTGTGTTTGCTGCATGCACGCAATGTTTGAACATTTAAACAACTAGAAAATGGGGGAAATAATTTTATTTTCAATTAGACTTGATTATGACAAAAGCAAAAACTTGGTCTGAAAACTCCTTTTCATTGCCCCAACAAACCTCACCCTTGTCAGATTGTTCTGTGATAATTACAGTTTTTCAAAAGGTATTTTCATAGCTTCAAAAGCTCCATTTTCCTATGAACCTCCCTGCATATTACAATAACTAAGAAACAAAGCCAGCTTTGATATGTCTAAACCCAAACAAATCTATGCTGTAAAAATATCATTAATTTTCTTATTGATTTCTTACACTAGAAAAATCAGAGTGCCACCTTTATCCAGTTTATAATACAGAGAGCTTTCCAAGGCTACTGAACTCAGTTCATTGAAATTTCCATGAAGTTGATGGTGAATACTGCCTGATTAAAGATATTTTCTTCCACATCCTCTTTAACATATTTATTCACAGAACAAGAATCATAGATTGCCAAAGCATTTTAACAAATTCACTAGCTACCCACCATATGCAGAGGGGTAGTGTGCCAGCCCTGAGGTTACAAAGACAAAGATGAAATAGTCTCTAACTTCAAGGAGGTTATGTTCTGAGGAGTAAAAAGGCAGAGCACTGTGTAAACAAATAAGTACAAAGTAATATTAAGGATTCAATATAAAGAAATTTCAAGTGGTGAGAGGTAGAGAACACATACAAAAAAAAGAACCAGGGGAGATGAAGAAAACTTACATGTAGGAGATGGTCCTAAAACTGAGCTTTGAAAAAAGCCAGGAATTATAAGAAGCAGAGGGAAAAAAGCAAATGGTTTTCAGATAGGAGAAAATACTAGCTGTGCAAATAATATCTAGCATTTATATAATGCTTAAGGTTTGCTAGACACCTTATAGATGATATTTCATTTGATCCCTACAACAGCTATGTGAAGTAGATGCTATTATTACCCCCATTTTACAGAAAAGGAAATTGAGATTGAGAGAGGTTAAGTCAACAAGCATCTATTAGGTGCTTACATGTGCCAGGCACCGTGGTAAGTGCTAGATAGGTCAATAGCCCAAAGTCACACAGTCAGTAAGAATGTAAGGAAGGATATGAACTCATTTTTATGACTCCACATCCAGCACTTTATTCACTACACCATCTGACTGCTTTGCGAAGGCATGAAAGCAGGAGACAAAATGTCACCCATGGCCAATAGATAGCAGGTCAGTTTGACTGGATCAGAAGCTTTGGGAAAAATACTGATGAGAAATTGAAGAATTAATTCCATTTCTCTTACTACTAACAATACAAAGCCTTTCTCAGAAAGTTGCAGCAGAATGAGGGTTGGTTCTAGATTTGAAAACTAGGGCTCAAATTCTGCCTCTCTCACTTATTATCAGCAAATGGGCAGATCACTTAATACTTCTGAACTCTAGTTTCCTAGTATGTAAAAGTCACAGTTTCTTAATTATATAAAATAAGGAGGCTGAACTAGATTGCTTCTAAAATCACTTATAGTTCTATATTTCTGATCCTATGATCTTATAACAGGCTTCTATCCACAACAACATCAAGGAAAAGAAGAACCACCACCCCTACAAAAAAAAGCAAAGTAATCTTGGTAAAAATCTTTGTAGTGACAAAAATGCAAAGAAATAGAATGTGTCTATTGATTAGAAAATGACTGGTATTAATAAGATATTGCTGCACTGGAATAACGCAAAGAAATAAAAATATAGGTACAAATAAAGATGGAAATCACATGAATTAATGAAGCATGAAGGTAGTAGAATCAAGAGGGCATGATGTACAATACTTAAAATTATTTAAGTGAAAATGACACCCAAATGTTTCTGAACTCAGACTAATTACAATAATCAAATTTAGTCCCAAAGAAAAGTAAAGGATAGACAAGACTTCTCAATGGCAATATGGCGGGCAATGAGTGTGATATGATACATATGCTAATTGTTTTGAATGGTCGTTCCATTGATTAGGTTTTTTTCTTGAATTTTTCTTTGGCTACAAGGGAGGATTCAATGGGGAAGAGGTTATATCGAAGGGAAAATGTTTCTGGTAGTTTAAGAAGGCATCAATAGCATAGTGATTGGAGGAAAAATAAAATTATAGAGGTAGATGGGAGCCATACTGTGGTTGCTTTAAATTTCAAACAGTCAAGTTTGCATTTTATTCTAGAGAAATATGAGAATTGTGGAATAGTGGAGTAACACTGTAAAATTTGTTGTTTGGGAAGATTATTTTGCTAGGATGAGATGGGAAGCAGGAAAAACAGTTAGGAGCCTTATTTCAATAGATCAGCTGTGATGAGTCCTGAATAAATGTGATAGTTATAGAGACAAAAAGAAAGGAATGGATTCAAGAAAAGAAGTGTAAAGCATTGATGAATTTTGAAAGTTTATTGAATATGGAAGAAGAGGTAGAAAGATAAGTCAAAGACAACTTCAAGTTATGGAACCTGAGTAATTGAAGTATGATTGTGTCCTAAATAGGGAAGTTTGTTGAAGGGTTAGGATTTGAGAGAAATGTCATGAATTTGGTTTTAGACATGTTGAGTTGAAGATACTTTTGGTAAATCCTAGTGGAGATGTTTGCATAGTCCTCATAAGGTGAAACTGGAATTCACAAGACAGATTAAGAACATACATTCATATATACACAGATATTATATGTGTGTATATGTACACATGTGTATACACATATATACACACACAAATGTGTATGTGTATTTGGAGAGAGAGAGATGGACAGAGGGGGAAGGAAGAGAAGAGGAAGGGAGAGAGAGAGAAAGGGAGGGAGAGAGAGAGGGAGGGAGATTACCATCTATATGAGAAGTAGATAAATAAACTCTTAAGAGCTCATGAGATTATCAAGTGAGAGGCTATAAAGAGAAACGGAGAAAAAAGGCTTTTTAAGGGAGGGCCACATTTAGTGGATAGAAACAGGATGACAATTCAGCAAAAAGATTAAAAAGAAACTATCAGAAAAGTAGAAAGAGGACCAAGAGAGATTAGTGTCATAAAAACTCAAGATGAAGGGAATATTAAGGAGTGAGTGGTCAAGACTGTCACTAAGAATGAGGAATTTAAAAAGGCCTTGTGATTTATTGGTTAAAAAAATTGTTGGCAATGCTGGAGAAAGTGGTTTCTGTCAAGTGGTAGAATTGGCAGATAGATTGCAAGTGTCTGAGAAGTAACCAGGAGTTGAGAAAATGGAAGTAATAAATATAGACAACCAATCTTTTCTAGAACTTTAGCTTTAAAAGAGATGATAGATATGGGAAAATAGTTTGAGGATATGATAGGTTTGAGGGTGGTTTTTAAGAGAGACTTGATCATATTTGAAAGTGGTAAAGAATAAGCCAATATATAAAAGGAGAATTAAGATGAGAAAATATATTGTTTCATGCAAAATACTACTTTGGCATCAACTCTCTCACTTCATACTTATGAAACAAATTTCATGAACCTAAGTATAAGACTTTTCTTCTATTCTAACTAAACTTAATCTTGACAATGGTGTTTTATGGTCTCAAATTCCACTCAGTGTTCTAATCTGTCTACTTTTAAAGACAGGCCTTAAAATTACCATTTATATTTTTATACCATTCATTCATTCAACCATTAGGTGTGACCAGGGTAATGCATGACCAGGCAATTTTATCCCTCTTACATCACATCCAAATTAATTCTTTGGAGATGTCTTCATGATGCTCTCCCATGATGTTCTCCACTAGAAATGTCATCTTTCCCTGACAATTAATCTGATGGTCACCAATACCAGTCTGATGGTCAATATTAGACAACTCCATTGGTTATCTGCTCTGACTTTCTCTCTGCTACCAGATTCTGGGTCCCATTCCTTCAAGACCATCATCTACTGGCCAGATTGGCTGCCATCTATAAGTATGTGTCCTAGAAAGCTTCTCTCTGAAGCTTTTTTAGTCCATCACCATGACTACAAGTCATGATACATATCTAAGGGAAGGCAAATAAAAGGAAGGCAGAGGGGTCTGACAGATTTGGTTTCCTCAAGAATTTTAAATATCCTGCGATGCTCCTGTGAGTCTACTGCAGTGTTCTGGGGCACCTGGGTACCTCATTTGAGTCCTCTTGCTATTGTCATTTCCTTATATACTTCTCCTTCATGGAATTCTCCTCTGAAATAACAACAGCAAAACAAATTACACAAAATCAACAAACAGACACCCTGTTTGGTATTTTTCCATAGACCATGCCCACTAGTGGAAAAAAAGGGCATGCCTCCTTATTTGTTGCCCCAGGATACACATTGGACATTACAATTAATTAGATTTTGGCTGCTTTTTAGGGATGTTTTCACTTAAATTATTTTATTTAGTATATAATATAATGCATAACAATAAACATTTATCAAGTATCTACTCCATGTCAGGTACTATGCTAAGTTCTTGGGATACAAATGGGGTGGGAGAGACAATCCCTGCCCTCAAGGGACTTATTATCTAATGCCAGAAGACAACATACAAGAGGAATCTACAAAGCTTGGGGGCAGAGGGCAGAGACCAGCATGAGTACATGATGTACTGTGGAGTTCAAGCCAATCAGAGCTGAAGATGGAAAGTGGAAAGTAACCTGAAAAATTCAGATCCCATACTTCTATAAAATCAAACTTTGGGAGGAGTTTAGTGTTCTACCCCTCCAGCTCTCCAATATGAGGGAGTGGAAGTCAAGCAAAGTGAGAAAATATTCAGTATCTGAAACAGAGTTAAATGGCAGGATAAGGAGATTTGTAAACATCATGTACCTTGTTCTTGTTCTCAGTTAAGTAGTTCTTCCCATGTTTTTCGGTCATCATGTTTCTGTGCTTGTCTTTCACCTTAGCACCTTTCTCCCTACAGTTGGTAGTTTCCCTGCCCCAGACTCTTAGTACAACCCGCTGTTTCCTGCCATACTAGTGCTCCATCTATATCTCTTCCCTCCCAGGAATGATCCACATCCCAATCTTGATCTTTATGCTTACAAATAACAAATTTTCCTATTATATATTTTGTACCATTAAAGAGTTTTTATATTATTATCATTATATTATCAAAGAGCTAACTATCTTATGGGAAGGCACCTAAAATATTTTTAAACTTCTTTTTTTAAACCTTTTTTACACCAGCCTAAGGTGTAAATGGTAGATAAAACAGTGTATTATCATTTCTAGAGGTAGTTGCATTTTTAGTTATGCATATTCTTTACTCATATAAAAGGATAGATCTATATTGGAAAAATTGAAAGCACCAATGGCAGGGTAATAAAGGAGATGTATTTGAGAAAAATTTCTTCCAATTCTGTCAAATAAAATCATGTAATCAACCACCTACAGTTTCTGTGTATAAGACCAGCTCCACACAAAATAGCTCCAACTTTACGTAGGCCATGAAGCTTTGAAAGCATGTCCCATCTGGCAGCAAAGATTTCTGCTTAGCTACCATGAAGCTCTATTCTGTGACTTTCAATAGCATTCTATTCTATTCCCCCATGGTCTTGGCTTTCAGGTCCTTGTAGATGTTGGGAACAACTTACAGTGAAGCAATTGTCCTTTTCTGCAAGGACTGAACTGGCACCTTCTACGCAATTCCAAAGGGACAGGGGCCATAAATTACTGGGGATGGTTGGCTAGGACCAGTTGAAATCATAATGAGGAAGAAGCAAAAGGAGGAATAATAAAGTGAAGGAAACATATGCAGGAGAGAAGAAGTGAATAAAAAAGGGAGGGAAAGAGGTAGAGAACCAAGAAAGAAACAGGAAGAGGAGAAAGAAAATAGTAGTAATGACTCATATTTTTCTAGAACTTTAAAGTTTCCAAAGCACTTTGTAACCCTCTTAGGTAGGTAGAGAAAATATTATTATATCTATTTTAGAGATGTCAGATTTCAGTGAATTACTGAGTCACACAACCAGGTAGATCCAGTTTTCAAATCCTAAATCATTTTATTAGATTGCATTCCTGTAGGACATCACAGAAAAGAGGAAGAACATATCTAGTTAAGGTAGAAGCATAATGAATTACCTTCATGAAGTAGTGTGCTGGAAAATATTTGACAATCAGCTCTCTGAAATTGCACAACACAGTTTTAAAGCTCAATCTGCATTATTAACATTTCCTCCATCACTTTCTGAAGTGTAGACAATCAAGAAACACGAAAAACAATAAATTAAGATCTGATTTGTAGCATTTGCCAATTTCCATGATATAAAAGATCACACAAGAAGTTGACAATCATCTCTCCTGAGCCTATACAAGCTGGTTCCAGGACACCTCCTCATATAATACTTTCCCAAAATTCTATTTAAAGTCCTATTATTTCTATAATTGAAAATAATAATTTTCATATGTTTCACAAAGTGTTTTACATTCATTTTTTTGTGATATTTACAACAATATTATGAGGTAACTGCAAAAGGTCCACACAATCCACATTTCATATTTGAGGAAACTGAGGCTCATAATGCATTTGCCCATGCTCACAAAAGTACTAAATAGCAGAAGCAGGATTTGAATGCATGCTTTTCCTTATTCAAGTCTGATTCTTTTTCCATAATGTTTCCATCATTCTTTTTCCATTTGTCAGAGGAAGACAGCAAGGCACAGAGAGGTAATATTAATTATCTTGATTCAGATGATAATTACCTCTACATATCTGGTCCTAACCTCTCTCCTGAGCTCTAGTCTCACATTACTGACTGGCCCACATATGTCTCAAACTGGATGGTCCAAAGGCATTTCAAACTCAATCCTTCCAAAACAGAACTCATAACTTCCCTATTACTGTTTAAGTCACTTTTAATCTCTCAGTCACACAGGCTAACAAATTCAGAATCTAATTCTTCATTCTCAGACACCACACATATCTGATCTATTCATAGGTTTTATTGTTTCTACCTTCATGACATTTCTGGTATACATCCTTTTCTCTCCACTCACAGAACTGCAACCTCACACGTAGAATATTATGAGAACTTTCCAGTTAGTCTCCCTATCTTGTCTCCCTCCTCCCCAATTCCAATCTATCCTTTACTTAGCTGTCAAAGTGATTTTCCTAAAGTGTATTTGACCTTTTCACCTCCCTTACTCAATGAACTCCAGTGGCTCCCCATTACTTTAGGATTTAATATAAAATGCTACACTAGACTTTTAAAGTCTTCCCCACCCTAGCCCCTTCCTACTTTCCCATTGTGCATAATGCACTTTACTCCACTTCATACAACCACAGTTCACCTATGTTTTCCTTACTCTTCCTACCACTTCACAGTGTATCTACCAACTCCTGGACTTCTCACTATCCATCTTCCATGACAAGAATGTTGTAGTGCCAATACAATATTCACAGCACCCATGGTGGCCATGAATATGCCAGTGCAATTTTGAATTGTGAAATACAACAGATTCTCCACATGGAAGACAGAACCAAAACATTTAATTAAACACCAGAAAACTGAATCCCAACACCAGAAAGTCAAATCCATTCTAGTAACAAAGGATCATAAAGGACCTTCCAGCTTCTACATTAAAAGATCAAAGGGACTGAAATATGATATTCCATAAGGAAAAGAATCTGGGACTACAACCAAGGATCAATTACCCAGCAAAGTTGAGCATAATATTTCAGGCAAGGAGATGGACATTCAATGAAATAAGGGATTTCCAGACCTTACTTATGAAAAGACCAGAATTCAATAGAAAATTCAGTCTTCAAGTCTCAAGAGAGGTGTAGAAAGGTAAACAGGGGGAAAAACTTGCCATTCAATATAGGCAAACTATTTATATCCCTATAAGGGAAGATGATACTTAATCTTGAGAATTGTATATTTATTAAGATATTTAAAAGGGATATACATAGATAAATGACGTGATGACCAAAATGTGATTTAAGGTTATGAAGGGATTGTAACGGGAGATGTGAAAAGGAGAAGGCAAAAATAGGCAAATCACATCACAGGAAGAGGCACAAAAACATATTACAGTAGAAGAAAAGAGGCAAGGGAGATGAGCATAGTTTGAGATGTACTCTCTTTGGATTTGGTTCATGGAGGGAACAAAAAACTCAGTTAAGTATAGAAATCTAACTAGTTGTGTAGGCAGTCAGAGGGGAAATGGGAAAGAAGAGGAAGGGAAAGTTAAAAGTGGGGAAGTAGTAAGGGAAAAGGGGAGTAAAATAGAGGAGGGCTGAAAGAAGGGAGGGAAGATTGAGGGAGACAGTGGTCAAAAATTAAAATTCTATTATGGAGGGGAAGGGAGAAGGGAGAACTAAAAGCATAAATGGAGGGAAAGAGGATGGAAGAACACAAATAGTCATCATAACTCTGAATGTGAATGGAATTAACTCTCCCATAAAACACAGGCAGAATGGAAAAAAACCATAACTCCACAATGTGTTGTTTATAAGAAACACATTTGAAACAGGGGGATACACCCAGGGTAAAGGGAAAAGGCTGGAGCAGAATATATTATGCTTTAGCTGATGTAAAAAAAAACAAGAGTAGTAATCCTAATCTCAGACAAAGCAAAAGCAGAAATAGATCTAATCCAAAGAGATAAGGAAGGAAATTATATATATCCTGCTACAAGGCACCATAGACAATGAAGAAATAACATTACTAAACATATATGCTCCAAGTGGCATAGCATCCAAATTCTTAGAAGAGAAGTTATGAGAGTTACAGCAAGAAATAGACAGCAAAACTTTGCTAGTGGGGGACCTCAACTTCTTCCTCTTTGAACTTGATAAATCTAACCTCAAAATAAACAAGAAAAGTTAAGGAAGTGAATAAAATTCTGGATAAGGTAGATATGATAGATCTCTGGAGAAAATTGAATGAGGACAGAAAGGAATATACCTTTTTCTCAGTGGAATATGTCACATATGGGATACTGCAAAAGCAGTTTTTGAGGGAAGTTTTATATCATTGAATTTCTAAATGAATAGAGAAAGAGAGGATCAATGAATTGGGCATGTAGCTGAAAAATCTAGAAAAGGAATAAATTGAAAATTAAAGAGCATCAGGAGGCCAGATTTTAGCTGAGATTTAAAAGAAGCCAAGGAAGACAGGAGGTAGAAATGAGAAGGGCATCCATTTCAGATGGGAGACAGCCAAGGAAGATGCTCAGAGCCTGGACATGGACAGCCCAGTGTCACTGAATTGCAGAGCATGTGGAGGGAGGGAGGAAGTACAAGACTGGAAAGGTAGAAAAAGGAGAGATAATGAAGGACTCTGAATGCCAAAGAATTTTATATTTGATACAGAAGTGATTTCTATTGAGTAGCTTTGGAGTGGTAACATGATTTTACCTGGGCTTTAAGAAGATCACTTTAGTGATTGAAGGAAGAGTGTTTTGGAATAGACTGAGACTTTCAGGTCTAGCAGACTATAGCAATTGTCTAGGCATGAAGATGTGAGGGCCTGAATCTGTGGTAAGAGAAGAGAAAGGGGCCTATTGGGGAGATATTAGAAAGGTAAAATCAGCAAGCCTTGTAAACAGATTGGATATGGGGGGTGAGAGACAAAGTAAGGAGCAAAGGATGACATTTAGGTTATGACCCTGGGTCATTGAGAGGATGGTACTCCCCTCAGCAATGGAGGTTTGGGAAAAATACAATGAGTTTAATTGCCAGAGGCAGCCAGTGCATATGGATAGAGTCCAAGGCCTGGATTCACAAAGAATTGAGTTCAAATGTAGTCTCAAACACTACCAGATTTATAACCCTCAACAAATCATTTCACCTTTGTTTGCCTCAGTTTCCTCAACTTTAAAATGGGGGTCATAATAGTACCAACTTTACAGTTGTTGGATAAAAAGAGATAATTGTGTTTGTCCTTCGTTGCCAAAGAAGACCATGCCATCAGAGAAATGAAGACATGACTTGCACTTGACTTTGTTTTGAGTGAGGGAGGGCTGTGCAGGTCACCAGCCTCACTTCTCCTCCATCTGAATCCAAATATACTTCAGGATGACTGGAGATGACCCAGGGTGCACTGGGAGACCTTGGGCCCTTTAAGCCAAGGTCTTCACAGGTACTCACTTAGGGTAAAGCAAAGTCCACTCAGTGAATAGGCCTGTTTAAGAAGTAGTCAGGGCATGGCTCCCTTTAGTGAGGCCAAGAAAAAGAAAGACATCAGGCTGGGTGAGAAACAGTAACAGTTACTATTGATAATCACTGTAAAGCCAGGAGGGTCCAGAGGAGCCCTCAGGCAGCGGCTCATTGGCAATTATCACAGTGTCTGCCAAATAATTGGTTGTTCGGTTGTTGTCCTTCCTCGTCGAAGAGGACCAAAATGACATCACCATGATAAAGTGAAATTTCAGTGTGTCCAACTGTGACTGATCAGTTCAATACGAACTCAAAATGCTCTACCACAGGTTGGGCACAGATAGTCCATGTGAATATTTGGGGTGGATATCCCAAATTTGCGCATCCTGGGTTTACTTTGTGCTCTCAATTCTGCTTTGCTCAAAATGGGCAGTACCCTTTCTGATGTGGGCACATCATGCTGAGCTGTCTTGTGCCAGTGTCTCCCATGTTACACAGTCAAATCCAAAGTTCTTGAGAGAGACCTTGAGAGTGTCCTTGTATCACTTCTTCTGGCCACCATGTGTTCACCTACCCCATGTGAGTTCTCCATAAAATGGTCTTTTTGGCAAGTGTACATTTTGCATTGTAACGGCGTGGCCAGTCCATCAGATTTGCACTCTCTGAAGCGTGGAACCATAAGTTACAACTAATGGCTGGTCTTCTTCGGCAATGAAAGATGAACACACTAACACAACAAATGGAAAAGTGTTGAATGCTGTGGATAAGCTCGATATTACCTTGATAAAGTACTTTCCAGGCATGCACACATTTACAGTGAGGTTGATGCATGCATTGCCAGAGCTAGCTCAATGTTTAGGTAGCTCCAAGGAAAAGTTTGGGAGAGAAGACATATTAGACTGACTACCAAACTGAAGGTCTACAGAGTCATTGTGCTGACCTCATTGTTATTTGATTGTGAAACATGGACAGGATACCAGCACCATGCCAGGAAAATGAATCGCTTCCATTGGAACCATCTTAGGAAGATTCTGAGGATCCCCTGGCAGGATAAGGTACCAGACACTGAAGTCCTTGTTCAAGCTGAACTGCCAAGTCTGGCAAATAATAGGTACGACATAAATGTGTATTCCTTCCATTCTTCTCCCCTCTCCAAGGATCAACTAGAGATGTAAGTTTAGGCTGCAAGTCCAATCTCTACTTAAGTATTAAAAATTTTCCTAACTGGAGATTCTCAGGGAGTGATTGTATGTATAATTTTTCCTCTAGAAAACGAAGTTTAAAGAATCACATTGACCGTAAGGGTCATTATATTGCACCCTTTGCTTAAAACAAGCTAATTATTATGACAGTGTAACACTAGGGATCAATGACTGTTGACTAAAAAGGAGCGAATTTTCCTCTCCATGTACTCAGAGAACAGTAAGGGGACCTAGAGATGATGGGATTTTCTGCCTCCACGATGATTCACATCTGACCCTTCTCTCCAGTTATACAGAAACCACCCTAATTCATTTGCTCATCTCGTCTTTCCCAGGCTCTTGAAATAGCCTTATAATTGGTCTCCTCCCTCTCCCTCAAGTCTCTACACACTCCAGTCTATCCTCTACATGGAGACAAGGTGTTGCTTTGTTTTTTCCTTAGAAACAGAGTTGACTCGGTTATTTCCCTACTCAAAAAATTTCACTGGCTTCCTATTGGTTCTAGGATGCAATATACACTCTTCTGTTTAGCTTCACAGCAACTCCCATCTAACTTTCCTTCCTGCAGTCAAAGTTCCTCAGAGAGAGCTCTCCACCTCCCTCCCATATCAGGTCTTTGCCCTGACCATCCCCAAACTTATAATTTATCCTATTATCACCCTTGTTTCACAGAATGTCTTACTTCCTTCAAGATGCATCACAAATGCCACATTTAACACCCACTAGATAGTGAACCCCTTAGGGGCAGTATCTATATTTGGCTTCTTTTTGTATCCTCAGTGTTGACCACAGTTCCTGACATGCAGCAGGCACTTAATAAAGGCTTATTGACCAACTGACTGAAAGCTTTCCTGATCACTCTGCCCACAATTGCCAGTGCTCTTTCTCCCTTGTTAGAATGTTTCTAACTTCTATTTATGTAAGTTCATCCTTTTTATATTTATTTATACATTATATATAATATGTATATATATATCCTTTATATATATATATACACATACACACATACATATATATACATGCATATTATATTCTCACATATTCTTGTGGTCTCCTCCATTAGAATGTTAATTCTTGAATGGGGGTAGCATTTTTCCTTCTCTCTATTTGTACCCGCACTGCCTACCATACTAATAAATGTTTAGTTATTGATTTAGAGCTAAAAGAGACTTTAAATCTCTAGTTAAATGCCTTCATTTTATGAGTTGGGATTTGAACACAAGTCCTTAGACTTAAGATCTGGCATTGTACATGACACCATGTTACCTTCACCGATGTATCCTGATGGTAAGGAGCTCATTCTGGAATCTTGAAGACTATGCCAATGGACATCTCTGCTCTGAATTCTCGTCATGATATGGAAGAAACTCGGGGTTGCAAAGACTTTGGAGGAGTACCCCCAAACTCCAGCAGGTCCTTACAAGCCAGAAAGGATACAAATGTAGGCCCACAGATGAACTTATGCCTATCCTTTAAGGCTCAGCCCAGATAAATTCAGAATTGAATTCTCAGCCACAATAACACAAAAATCATCTACTAAAAAAAGGAAAGGTTATAATCTTGTAGGTGGGTGTTGTACCAATATCAAGGAGATCAAAGATCCTTAAAGGCTTCTAATAAGTATAAAAGCATGGTACTGTTGTATTGAAACAAGATAAACATGGTTCAACAAGCAACACAGAAAGAGTGCTCAATCCTGCCACTTTGAAAACAATTAAAATTGAAAGGCAAGACTTAGGGAGCTGGGAGAAAATGAGGAAAAACCCAATCTTCATGTTTTGTTATCATTTTAAACAGAAATTTTACAATGTGCCCAAAAAGAAAACTTGTAGGGAGGGAAATGCAGTCACCATTTGGCATGCTAGAGATGTCTGCACATTCTATTATTTGTAAGGCTGTCTTGAAAAACAGGAATAAGTCCGTGAAATATTAGAAATGGGGTAAGAACTGAAGTGTGATGTTTCTGTTATTGTTGGTGAAATGACAGCTGAAAAATGATGCCCAAGAAGCAAAATAAAGAAATAAAAAGGATTTCCAGAGAACTCCAGTGGGGGGTCTCACATGATATACTTTTAATAAAAATGGCATTTATGTTACAAAATTGATCAATACATGACCTCTAACCTGAAACAGACCATTTTTAATAAATGTGAAAAATATTTCACAAGAAACATTGGAATATTTTAGGGGTCCTTAATCCTTCTTATGAAAACCTTTCATAATGATAAATTGCAAAGGGAGAAAATATGGTATTTAATTTGGAATGTTTTAGTAATACCTCTGTCTGCATGAATGATAGGCCACAATTACAAATCCTGGGGGTGCTGCAACAGGCTTTTACCTCATCCATTAGGTAACTCCACAGTGACTTGAGAAGGAGGAAGTACTTTTAAATGATTTGCAATTTTTGTTACCTAGGAAAAGAGGTGTTTTGATTCCACACCCAAAACTTGGCTTCTAGAGGTGAATGAGTATGATTTTCTCTTCAGAGCAGGAACCAAGAAATGGATGATCCAGTCTCAGCACTGTGGCTAATTGGGTGGATATCATTAAGGCCAGAAAATGAGGGGAAAAGGATTAAGGAAGACCCAGCAATTTTGAACTTATTTTGAAATGGAGTAGAAAGATAATGCTTGCACCTTGATTTTCCTGACAGTTATGAGAAAATAAGGACCAAAGGAGCAATCCATAGCAGTGGTAGCCAACTCAAATAGAAGAATTCCACACATAAGAATTCCACAGGGCAGCATATTGACTTAGAAAACCACAAATTAGCATTATCTATGTTCTATTGTATTTGGTTTATTTTGTTAAATATTTCCCATCTATATTTTAATTTGGTTCAGGCTGTGTTTAGGAGTGTTGCAGCTACAATATACACAGGCAGTTCTACACAGTGGATAAGGAGTTAGAAGGTTGTTATGTTCATCCTTCATTTTCAAAGAGGACCATGACATCAGAGGAATGATGACATGACTTTCATTTGACTTTCTTTTGAGTGAGGGAGGGCTGTGAAAGGTCACAAGTCTCACTTTCTCCTCCTGAGCCATTTGGATCCAGTGACCAAATATTCATCAGGATGACTGGAGATGGCCCAGGATGCAATGGGAGACTTTGGTCTTTTAGGTTAAGACCTTTTCAGATACTCACTAAAAGTGAGATAATGCCCATTCAGTGAATATATCACTTTAAAAAGTAGTCAGGGGGGTGGCACCTTTAATAGAAAAGAAAAAAAAGAGATAAATCACCCTGGGAGAGGCAGGAGCCTCCAGGTTCTTGTTTGGAAGAGAAGAAACTTACTATTGACACTCACTCTAAGCCAAGAGGATCCAAAGCAGCCACTGAGTGGAGGTTGGGCAGGCACCTTTCCTTGTTCTATCCATGGACTTCAGAGTGCACAGGGTCCAAGGTTTTAGGGGAGATGAGAAAGAAAGAAAGACAAATCAAAGTAATAGATCACACAAATTATTTTAGGATCAAAGTATTACTGTTTTCAAACAATAGTATCAGTAAATCCTAATCCTGAACAGCCTCAAAGGCATACTATGCTCTACAATATCAACACTAAAGAAACAATCAATTTCATTCAACTCAATAAGGATTAATAAAGAACCTAAGAAGTTCCAACAACTAGATGAGTCACTGTCCTCAAGAAGCTTACATTCCACTGTAAGGAAAGAAAGTGTTCGTGGGTAATTAAATGCAAAGTATGTCAGAGTAAATACAAAGAAATTTTGAAGGAGAGGGCACTGACATCTGGGGGAGATCAGGAAGGAGTTAATGTAGAATTTGCAGTTGAGTTGGATCATAGACGGGGCTAGGCATTCAAGCAGCAGAGAAGAGAAAAGGGGAGTGTTCCAAGAATGGGAAAACAAGTTTAGGCAAGGGCAAAGAGGTGGGAGAAAAAAGAAAAAATGCAATGGCAATCTGGTTAAAATAGAGAGCACATAAGAGAAATAGTAAGTGAAATTAGTCTGAAAAGATCAGTTAGAAACAGATTGTGAAGGGCTTTAAAAGGTAGACAGAGGAGTTTGAATTTTATCCTCAAGGCAAAAGCTAACAAAAGTCACAGAATTTTTTTTTTTTTAGCAGAAGACAGACTTGGTAAAAACCTACGATTTGGGAGGATTATTTTGTTAGCTCTGGGGAGGATGGATTGAAGAGAAAAGAGACTTAAGGCATGGAGGCTAATTAGGAGGTAAAAGGTCAGAGAGGCTTGAATTAGTTAAGTACCCAAGTGGAATTAGGGTTGGATACAAGGGATGTTGGGGAGGTAGAACTGAACTTGACAATTAATTGAAAATGAGGTAAAGTGAGGTTAGAATGAAGAGTCAAATGTTGCCAGCCCAGGTGTCTGGAAGATGGTGATTGTCCTTGACTCGCTGAAAAAAAAAATAAGTGTGGAAGAAGGGTGTTTTTCTTTTCTTTTGTTAGAGGGGTGGGGGAGAAGATAATGAATTCTGCTTTAAAATACATGAAATGAACAATACCTACTAGACACATAGAAGAGATTTCCAACAAGCAATTGCTATGTATCACAAGTTCTTTCATTAAAATCAACTTACCAACTGTTAAAGCTTTTTCTGATTTTCCTTCCAAATATCAAGTAAGCCTTTATTTCCATTCACCTACACTGACCCCAGTTATAGACACATTTCTCTCATACCTCATTCCCTGATTATTGTACAATGATATCCCTACGGTCACATCTACTATACTATCTTAGATGATTTTAACATGTATATGCAAGGCATCTGGTCTGAGGAGCATTTAAAGCAGTCCTTTATTCTATCAATTATTTTTTTCTTTTTTCTTTTGTAAATAAACTATAGACAGAGGAAGATCTTATATTATTCTAAGACACAGGTAGGTGGCATACTAAATAGGGTACTGGGCCTAGAATCAGAGCTCAGATCCAGCTTCTGACACTTACCAGGCATGTAACTCTGGGCTAATCAATTAAGCTTAGTTTCCTTAATTATACAATAGAGATAATAATAACACCAAGATCCCAAGGTTATTGTAAGACTCAAATGAGACAATATCTGTAAAACACTTAGTGTATAGTGCCTTGCATATAGTAGATGCTTAATAAATGCTTCTTCCTGGAGTAGGCAGTTGCAGTTGGATATGAGAAATTGGAGGTCAGCAGAAAGGTTAGAATTAAATATGTAGATTTAAGAATCATCAGAATAAAGATGCAATAAAGATTGAATCCACGGGAGCTAATGATATCCCCAAATGAAATCATATCGAGAGGAAAGAAAGGATGGCCCAGGACAGAGTTCCATGGAACATTTACAGTTAGGGGCCCTGACCTGGGGGGAGATCCAGCAAAAGAGACTGAGAAGTGAGTGGTCAAATACGCAGGAGAAGGACTAGGAGACATGAGTTTCACAGAAACCTAGAATGGAGGGAGGATCAAGGAGAGGGTGATCCACGATATCAAAAGCTGCAGAGACGTCATAGATCCTGATCCACTCTCCTGGTCTTTCTACTTACTTTAAGGACATTCTCCAGCTTTTAAATGTACTCCATGGAGATGGTGTCCATCATCCAGATTGAGTTTACATAGGGTACAATACAGTGGGACTGCTAGCTCCCTAATCCTGAGCACCATACCTTCCAATACAGCCTAAGATTTCATTAGCTTTCTCTTTCTCTTGTCTTTTTCCTCCATCTCCTCTTCCTCTTCTACCTCCCCCTCCTCTCTCTCCTTTTTTCTTCCTCTGTCATTTTTTGCTGTTTTATTAGATGACACTTGCAATCTGTAAGAATCTGCAGATATTTTATATGCAATGACTGTCTAGCTGCTTCTTCCATATTTTGAGTTTTTGAGGCTGTGCAGAGCTGTGAGCTTCACTAGCCATCTACATCCCATGACTACCCACAACTAAAAATTTCTCATATCCTTTTTCTCTTCTCAACCTTGTACTACTCAGTTACTAGCTACACAAGAGCAAGTTATCCCCAGTCCTCACTTCCTATTCTCTCATGTCCCTTCTCTTCAACCCTACCCTGCCCATGTCCAACTAATCCACAGCCCCTTCCACTAGGATCTCTGGAATTCCTGTTCCTAAACAAACATTTGCTCCCTGGACCTCTTTATCCCACACTCCTTCTTTCTACTGGCCCTCATTGAGACCTGGCTTCTCCTGGTGACATTCCATCTCTCTCCATCCACTGGCTGTATCTTTTCTACCCTTCGACCTCCACTGATCTTAGAGGGGGCAATCAAATGCTCCTTGTCTTCCACTGCCCCTTCTACACTTTCCTTAGCACCATGCTTCACAGTTTAGCAATTTTTCCGTTGTGAAGTCCACCTTATCAAAAATTTCTAACTAATCTAGATCATTTAGGTCATTCTAGACTGACCCTTAGGTCATTCTCTCTTATTTCTCAAAGAGTGAAACATTTGGCTCACTATCTTCTCTCCCCCCACCAAAAAGCATTCTGCTTTGGACTACGGGACTTCAGTGTTCTCAATGATATTTTCTCAAACTCCCTAATCTTACAATTTTTTTAGCTTCCTTAAGTCCCAAATCAGTCACATATAAGTCTCAATGATCATACTCTGGATTTTGCTATTTTTTACAAGTCATCCATTTCCTTAATTAGAAATTGACATTCCGATATCTGACCTTAACCTCCTATCAATCTCTCTCTCACCCTATCTCTTACCCCTCCAAAATCTATTCACCTTTTATTTCTTTCTTCAAAGTTACCAGTAATCTCTTAATTTCCAAGTCATGTTGTCTTTTCTCGGTACTCAGCCTCTTAATTTATCTGCTATAACTGACAGTTGGCAAACCTCTCTTCCTGGATAAACTACTCTTTCTTGGTTTCCATGACACTACTCTCAACTCAGCAAATCTAATAGTACTCACAAAGGATTTACCAAGTGCTTGGTATTGTATTATGTGCTGAGGATACAGATCAAAGCAAAAAGATAGTTCTGCCTTCAGGAGGTTGTTTTATAATGAGCAAAGACATCACAAAATGGAATTCGAAAACAAGAGAAGAGAGGGAAACTACCCAGGAAGAAACATGGTGGAGATGTCCAAAGAATGAAAGTTAAATGATCTGGGGCCCTTCCTCAAAATAGAGGTTCTGGTAGGAACTATCTAGTAGGAGAAGGGGTCATAGCATTTGAGGGGAAAAGTAGCTGAAGTGTGATAATCTGAGCTTTTCCTCAAAATGTAGGTTCTAGGGCAGAATCACCAATGGGAGAAGAGGGCATTGGGTAAAGGGAAAAGGCTACCATATATATAGTGGCAAAATCCTGAGTATTAAACATGGCTAGTGTATTTTCTTCCTCAAAATGGTGATCTAGGGAGAAACTCATGGGGGAGGGGGGAGAGGGTGGTGGGAGTAAGGGAGAAAGTAGCTGAAGCACAGTTGTAAAGTATGGAGACTGATTCCTGACTCTCCTCCAACCTATCTGTCCCCTCCTCTATTTCCTTTGCTGGCTCATCATCCATACCATGCCACCTAAATACAGGTGCTCCTCAAGGTTTTGCTCCAATACCTCTTCTCCCTGTCTATTCCCTCTCTGTGTAACCACATCAACTCCCACCACTCATAGGTAGATAATTCACAGTTCTATAAATCAGATCTAATTATCTTCCTTAAACTTCAGACTTTCATCACCAGTTGTCTATATGAAATTTCAAATCAGATATTCTAGAGGTATCTCCAACTCAAATATACAAAGCTAAATTCAGTGCATTTCCCCACAAACTCTCCTCTCATACAAATATCCTTAATCCATACATAAGGATCCCTGCTGACGATATATTAATTTAATTTTAAAACATAATCTTATCTATGTTTTATTGTATTTTTTATTTTGTTAAATATTTCCCAATTATATTTTAATCTGGTTTGGGGTAGTACTGGGGAACGTGAGCTGCATGCAGCCCATGGGTCATGTGTTTGATACCTCTGGTCTACCAGAAGTCATCTCTTCGTCCTCTATACTATTTTACCTGCTAATTCCATTATTTCCTATTGATTTAATTACCATCTTTATGCTAAATGATTCTCAAAATTATTTAACCAGTCCGATTCTCTCTCCTACCTCCAAGCTTGAATCTCCAACTGCCTATTAAACATCTCTTTACATTCCACCGGATCTTTCAGCCTTTCAACCAATTTTGTTTGTTGTTCCAATGCTGTTGTTATTGTCTAAGTGTCCTCCAGGCTCTGCTCACTTCAGTTTCTATATTCTAGTATGTTTCATGAAAATAATTCTTTTATTATTTCTTATGGTACAATAGTATCATACAAATTATGCATTTAGCATAATTTACTCAGCCATTCCCTAATTAATATTATCTCCTTATTTTTCCAGTCCTTTCTTGATATAAAAAGAACAGTTATAACCATTTTTGCACTTTTCCTCTTTCTTTTCATCTATTTGAGGTATATGCTAAGTAGTGATATTCCTGGAACAAAAGCTACACACAATTTGTTGGCTTTTTGAGCATAATTCCTAATTGCTTTCCAAAATGGCTCTACTAGTTCAGAGTTCCACTGGTGAATCAATGTGCCTATTTTCTACAGATCCCCTATTTCTTTTCCTCCATGAGATTTGCTAATATGATGAGTTGGGGGTGGAATCTCAGAATTGCTTTAATTTACACTAATTCTTAGTGATTTCGCTATTCTCACATGTCTAATAATAGCTCAGATTTCTTCCTTAGAAAATTGTCTGTTTATATTCTTTAACCATTTATCAACTGGGGAATGATTCTTATGCTAATAAATTGGAATACTTTTTCTTGGAAAGGTGACTTTTATTAGAAACTGGCTGCCAAGGTTATTCCCCAATCTACCTATTCCTTTTCTAATTTTGGTGCTGTTTGTGCAAAAACTTTTTTAAATTATGTATTCAAAAATGATACATTTTTGTAATCTATGAACATCTCTATCCCTTGTTTAGCCTTAACATTTCCCCCTACCCATAGATCTGAAAGGTAATTTCTTCACTACTACTTTAATTTGTTTATGATATCATCCATTACACCTACTACGCATTTGGACCTTGTCTTGATAAATCATAGTATCAGAAGAGTTCTCTTATGGAAGAAGAATTAGACTTTCTCTGTTTGGACCAAAATGATAGAATTAGGAGGTGGTTAGAAGATGCAGAGAGGTGATTCAGGCTTTGGTCAAAGAAAAATTTCCTAACAAATAAAGCCAAACAAATGGGAAATGGATGGCCTTGGGAAATAGCGAATTTCCCCTTATCCAAAGTCTTCAAACAAAGGTGAGATGACAACTTGATGCTATAGGGGAAATTCTTGGTTAGGAATGACATGAACTAGAAGAGCTGAGAGTTCATTTTGTTTTATTTTTCCCAACCTCTGAAACACTGTTATTCTATTGTCATTCTCATAGTAACCTATTGGTGTATATGCTCATATTAGTATTTTAAGTTAAGACCATTACTCCATAAAACCTATCTTCTTATCATGAAGGACATGAAGAAAACAATCCTACTAATCTATTTATTTACCCCATGAGAAATTTTCAGCCATCCTACTTGAGTTTCAACTTGTTCATGTCTTCTATTCTCATTTATAGAAAGGTAAAAATAAATACAGTCATTTTCTATAGCAGTAAGTCAACTCATGGTCATTGGATAATGCTAATAAGTTAATAGTAGCAATTAAGTGCCTGACTCATTGTCTTTCTTCCCACCCTAGCTCCTGATCTCATGCTAGGATACTTCAACATATTCCCTCAAATAATCTAACTTCCCAATCCTTCAGTCTATACATTTCCCATGATCTATTCCTCAACACTGTCTTTGATAACCTTAACATATATATTTCTATCATCCTCAAAGTCTTCCATTTCCATGCTCATGAACTCTGAAGTTTCTGTATTTGATCATAACCTTTTATCATTCTATGTTTTCCTCTACTTACCAGCCTGCTCTTATTCCTTACTTTGATCTCCAGTCTCAGCATCCATCAATTCTTTACCAGGTCATCATTCCCATACGGGTTATATTTTTCCCCCTATCTCAACCCCTTGATAAACCAGTTCAACATTATGCTCTACAATGGAGTCCGCTGTGCACTTTTCCTATAGCCAACAATGCCTTGCCAAGCCCCAAACTAGAATTACTCCCACCGTCCACTATCTTTGCTCCTATTCACACACTGGAGAAAATCATAAAACTATCTCTTGAGTCTACTACAAACTTGTTCATATAACTTCAACTGGGCCCTCACTGTAGAGGATAATCCTTTGTACCTCCCTAACCACTTCACTGTCATACTCACTAAAGCACTATATATATATTCACATGCATTTATATACATATACATATACATATACATATACATATACATATACATATACATATACATATACATATACATATACATATACATATACATATACATATACATATACATATACATATACATATACATATACATATACATATACATATCTGCTCTCCAGTCACAGAACCATTACCTTGGTTTAGGCTCTTATCACCTCTCTTAGACCATTATAACAGTTGGCTGGTAGGTTCCCTAGCTTCAGCTCCTGCTAGCATACACTTTGTCTTCTACTATGCTGCTAAAGTAATTATCCTAAAGCAAAGGTGTGACAATACCACCCCACCCCCTAATCAGTAAACTCAAGCGACTCACTATTGCCTCCAGGGTCAATAATAAAATCCTCTTTTTTGTCTTTCAGAACCAATCCTACCTTTGTATCTTCTTCCATTACAATCCAATGATAGTGGCCTTTTTCCTCTTTCTTGGACACACAAAGCTCCACCCCGCACCCCCCCTCCACACACACACACACATACACACACATACATACATACATACACACACACATACACACTCTGTGTCTCTTCATTGCTTGGAAGGTTCTCCTTCCTCAATTCTACCTCCTGGCTACCTGGGCTTCCTTCAAGACTCAGTCAATGCCCAATACTCCCTAGAGGCCTTTCTTAGCTGCTATACTGGTTCCTTCTAAGATTACTTCTCACTTACACTTCATGGATCTTGTATGTATGTAGCTGTTTGCAAGTTCCATTAAAATGTCAGCTCCTTTGGAATGGGACTTATATTTCTGGTATCCTCAGCCATTAGCATACTTCCTGGCAAATAATCAGATTTAATAAATGCTTCTTGATGATGAGGGTGATAACAATTATCATGATAAGTAAGCTAAAGTTTGGGGATGGTTTAAGAACTTTACTACAGTTATACTCCTTTGGTTTGTACTTTTTGACACCACTGAAACCATGGAATCCAATCTATCAAGTCCCTGCTATGTGTCAGTTCTGACCTCTACTTTGCACCACCATCACCCCACAAAGAGGATTGTGTGCCCTCCTTGCAGAGGGTGACCCACAAATCATCTATTTGTATAAATAACAAGTCAAGGTTCTCTGGGCTTTCACACACAATATTTATGACAGTTACTAGCAATGGAAACATGGTAAACTAACAAAGAGAACCATCTTCCTAAGCAGAGCAAAAGAGCCCTAAAGAACAGTTCATTTTAGAGAGTAGTCAAGGAAAAAAAGATTACCATTTTGCATCATCCACACTTTGCCCTATAGCATCTGACAAAGCAAATCTATCATTAATAAGAATATGGTCGTATGTGACTTTATAGAGCTCCTTGCATTCACAATTTAGCTCAAAACTAAAAAATACAACCGTTCAGCTTAAATGGACAGTCCCTTTGGTAACTTTCAAGAAAATAGAGCTGCATTAATAATGCATAACATTCATCTCCCTGAATATATTTATCCCACTTGATATTCGATCCACTAGTTCCAAGTGCCTAAAATATGAGTTTCATAGGCATCTTCTTAGTTGGAATGGAAATTTTTTGCTTTCGAAAATCTAATATTTCCACTGAAGTCTCTTGGGAGTCTAGGCAATACACTTTTCTGTAACATCATCATGTTAATAGCTGAACATGGGCTCACCACCATGACTGGCTGTCTGTAAATAGAATGCCAATTTAGCAAGAGTATTTTGGATGCAAGAAATACCCTCTAAACCTTCGAAGAGATTTGTGCAAAACCTTATTCTGCAGTTCATCAAGGTTTGGATGGATTATTATCTCACAAGAGAGACAATGAGGTGTAGTAGGGAAAAAGAAAGAGACAAATCCAGGGAGATCTAGATTCATGACCTGCCTCTGACCTAAATCAGCTGTATGACCCTGGGCAAGTCTTTTAACCTCTTATTATTCTATGTAGCTCTCTGATACTTTATATTGCAAACAATGGGCTGACATGCATAATAAAGTTCCTCACTTGGAGCTCTCTGTCCCAGTGAAATCATAAGGCTAATCCCAAATACCTCCCCAATTCTATTTCTCAAAGAAATCATCTTTGTTTGTAAAGCTAATTTTACTGGGAATCACGGAAATCTTCACTGAAAATTACTGGCTGAAGTTAATCTTTTGGATTCTGCAAAGCAAAGTCTTTTCTGTTGTGGTGGTTTATTCTGGTTTGATTTTTATTTAAACTTGTCCTGTAATCTGATCTTTGTAGAGAAATCCCCGTGTGGAAACTCACTCCACTGATGTTGATCAACAATTCTTCTGTAATGTATAGTCTATCACTTCCCTGCTGCACAGAGGGGTTAAGTCCCATATCAACCCCATTTGTATCTGCCATAATGCCAAATATAGTGGGGTTTTACATATAGTAGATATTCATAAATATGGAATAGAGTACCCGAAAAGGTTAAATTGTCCTTTAAATAACTGGTAGCCAAAAAGATTAGCCATGTTTTTCAACTGAATCATCTACCAGTGGTCTCAAGGCTGTATTTGGCCCTCTAGGTTCTCAAGTGAGGTCTTTTGACTGAATCCAAACTTCACAGAACAAATTCCCCTAACAAAAGGATTTGTTTTGCAAAACTTGGACTCAGAAGGCCACACCCAAGGACTTGGAGGGCCACATATGGGCTAGAAGCCACAGGTTCCCCACCCCTGGTCTAAACTATTGATATAAAACTATGAAAGCAATTTTCTGACCCTGTATGTGTCACTCAGTATGGATGAATGTGCTGTGCTACATTTTGATCAGTATGGAAAAGCAGAAAAAGTAAAAGGTTGTGTCATGATGGGCCTGGAGTCAGGAAGATCTGAGTTCCATTTTGACCGCAGACACTAACTATGTGACCATGGGCAAATCACTTCTGTTTGCCTCACTTTTCCCATTTGTAAAATGGCCATAATAATAGCACCTATCTCCCAGGATTATTGTGAGGATAAAACGAGATATTTATAAAGTACTTAGCATAATATCTAGCATATATAGTAGGTACTTTATAAATAAAAGCTTATTATTATTTTATTTAAGAACCTGGCAGTTGTATGTTCCCATGAAGTAGAGGGGATTCTTGTCTAAGTAAAAGTTTAGGCTAGTTGTTCTCTGAAATTTCTCCTAACTCTGGAATTCTATAGTTCCCTGATGGATAGAGTGAGTCAACCATCCTCTCAGATATAAAAGATGAAAACTGAGCATATGGGAGGTAGTAAGGCCTTAGAATAAAAATTTGGTTTAAGTTCTTCCTTTGCCTCATATCAGCTGAGTGACCTAAGGCAAGTCATTTAACTTCTCACTGACCAGGGAAACTTTCCTAGAACTTGAAAAATGATTGGTGATCTATGTCGATAGAGGGCATTTGGTAAGAAGAGTTTCCTCACCAACAGTCCCCTAAACTAATTCATTTGTTGATATGGACAAAAAAAGGAGGGGGGAAATAATAGACCTTTAGGCTAGAAAAGACCATAGAAGAAGCATCTCTTTTAATGCTCTTCTTCCATAGACAAGAAAATAGAGGCCTAAAAATAGTTATCCAAAGTAACACAGGGGTCAATTAATTAATTCAAAGCTAAATTGAACAGTAAATACATTACTGGAACTGGCATCAGAAAGACTTGAATTCAAATCTGGACTCAGACACTTACTAGTTGTATGACCCTAAATTAGTCATTTTTCTTTTCCTCTGTTTTTCTCACTTTTCTCAATTGTAATAACACTAATCTCTGAATGAAGGCAAAAATGAGATAATATTTATAAAATGTTTTGCAAACCTGGAAGAGCTATGTAATTCAGGCTGTTGACATTATTGACCAGAATCAGAATTTAAGCCCAAGTCTTTTGTCTCAGTATCAGATGCTTTTCTCCATTACAACAGAGACAAGATAGAGCTAGAAATGGAGATAGAAATAAGTCTATCAGTCATCATTGTTAGATTTTGAATTAATACTTCATATATTACATTATAATGACTCCTCAATTTAATTCATTGGAAGTAGGGGAGAGGGGAGGAGTTAAGAGAAGTAACTTATTATTACTATTAAACCTGGGCTGCTACTGTGTTTTTGAGTTCCCCATTGCCCCGTACCAAAAAAAAAAAAAAAACAACCACCTAAGTTAATAGCACCAGATCTAAAATGTATTGATATCACTTCTCTTTGAATTGTTTGTGCTTAGAAAATGGCGTGTAAGTACCTACCTAACATTTCAAAGAAATACCCATTCAAGTGCATTTCTGAGATTAAAAAATATAAATTTGAAAGATAGCTGTACTATGTGGCACCAACCAAGTCCATAATACAATTTAATAATATTAATGGCACACTAAAAATATCAGCTATTACATTCACATGCCAAAAGACGACAAGGATAATAAAGTTTTAAAAAGCATTGTATAGTAATAACATACCCAGAAGAACAGTAAATGAGGCATCTTTAAAGAAACCACTTTCACAAGAAGTACTTGTTGTCAGGAATGTTAATATCAAGCAAGCAAGAAAAGAAATGAAACACACAGAAAAAAATTAAAATGAGAACTTTGTTATTTATTAATCTAAATGGGAAGAAAAGGATTTGATCACAATCACCCAATGTTAAAAAAAAAAAAAGACAGCATTATAATCAGGTATCCCAAATGAAGTTTTTTTTTTTTTTTACAAATGAAAAGAGACACTCAGAAAATATAGTCTCTTAATATTAAGATACTGAAATATATGAAGAACTGTGAAAAATGAATGATCTCCCTTATTGGAACAATCATTCATGAGAAGAGATAAAGAAATAGTTCACATATAAATGAAGCAAGATTCCATGACCCTCTCCGATGCACAGTCATGAGCAGAAACTATCTCCCTGCCTCTTAGTCTAAACCTTAAAATAGGAAGCAAGTAGACTTTTTATCCTGGGCTCTTATGACCAGCCATCTAGTTTACTATTCTAGGTTTCATTTTCCCATGTATATGCCCAGTTAGACTTTGCTAACAATTCATACCATCATAAGGTCATTGGATTATAAATCTAGAGCTGGGAGACACCTTCCAGATCATCTACCCAAACCCATCATTTTAAAGACAAGAAAAATCAAAGAGAAGAAATGACTTTCTAAAGGTCACACAAAATAGCGAGTGACTGTGTAAAACTTTGAATCTAGATCGGAATCTACAGTCAGCGATTTTCCCATTGAAACGTGCTGTATCCCATTTTCTTGAGAGATGAGACTGAGTGATAACTTGCCTAAGCTCTCTCATAGTTAACTGGCAGTCCACTGATGGAAAAATAAAATCTTTATTGGACAAATTGGTATGAAGCATGTCTCCCACTTGGGTTGATAGAGTTAGTTAATTTTCTTTCTCTACCTGTAATTCATTACATCTATCCTTACTGAATTTTATCTCATGCAGCCTAATGCTCTAGGCGGATAGTATGAAATTCAAATAGAAACAGAGACCGCCAAACCATACATAAGGATTTCTGTACATAATTATTTAGGAAACCACATATTAACATTATCTACGTTGTATATTTTGTTGAACATTTCCAGAATTACATTTTAATCTGATTCAAGCAGCACTCAGAAGTATAAGGCGTCTCAGGCTGCATGGATAACACCTCTGCTCTAATCTTTCAAGATATTTTTAGATTCTGACTCAGTTATCCAACGTATTGGCTCCCATTCTTAGTTTTGTATCTTCAGCAAATTTGATCACTCTACCATTTATGCCTTTATCAAAGTCATCAGTTAGAAAAAATAAACAATGTACAACCTGAGTTATTTCATTGAAAACTTCCATCCATCAGTGCTGACACTAGACTATTACTTACTATTCTTTAAATCCAATCATCCAACAAATTCTGAATCCACTTATTATATTCAGTAAATCTAATCCATATCTTTCCATGTCTTCTGTAAAAGCATCACCAATGTGTATTATCAAATGCAATCACTCTCCATATACTATCACTGGGACAGTTCAGGTCTCTACAAGTGGAGTATCTCACAGTTTTATCACTGAAGATATGATGAATTCTGACAGGCTTGATTGGGAGTCTCACTTTCTGGAAACTGGAACACTGTAAGACTTAATATGTGTAAGGATAACTATTCTTGGAAGGGACAGACAAGTGAGACTCTCAAATTCTCCCATTATCTGGTCAACTGTAGCAAGTCATTTACAAAAGAAAGCCATACTTTTACTTCCAGAGGGAATTTCTTATATGTTACCAAAACATGGCCTCATAGAAGGAACTGTAATAGAATCTGAAAAGTGATTAATAGATATATAGATCATAACTTTATATTTTTCCTCCTGGTACTCTAAAAGTTTCTCTCCATTATTATAAACTATACCTTTGAGATATGATTTATTGCCTCTTTATAGATAAACGTTACCAGGTTATTACCATCTTCTACTGATACTATGTAATCATTTTGTTAAAGCAAGGATGAAAAATTATTTTAGGTGAAATAATAGAAAGTGGTCCTCTGAGCCTTCAAAACTTTTCACTCTTATGACTAATTGGCCTTTGCCTGTATGCTTTAGCTATGTTTTTTCTGATCTCCCAAATCCATGACGATTCAAAGGTCAAGTGCTATATTAGCCTGTGTTTTGAGGTTTGGAGCAATACAGTTTCAATTTGATGATTACCTTTTTGGTTTCTCTCTCTCTCACTCTCTCTCTCTCTCTCTCTCTCTCTCTCTCTCTCTCTCTCTCTCTCTCTCTCTCTCTCTCTCTCTCTCTCTCTCTCTCTCTCTCTGTTGAAGCATGGATAGCAAAAGAAAACTTTTCTTTTAAGTGGGATTCCTGGCTTCTAGTCCCACAATAACTAGTTTTGTGAACTAGCTAAGCTAAGTCAGGTTATCTTTCTCAGCCTCAGTCTTTTTATCTGTTAATTGAGGCAAGTGGGTAATTTAACATGAAACATCCCAGGTACCTATTTTTAAATTCTAGGAGTCTAAATATCACATATTTAAAAACCAAAATAGGTAAGAAATCGAAGCTACCTATCATCATATAAAAAATCCTCTAAAACACAATTGATGAGAGAAATGTAAATTGACAACTCTGAGGTATTACTTTACATCTGGAAGAGATGTGGGAATACTAGAATCCTAATGCACTGTTGGTGGAGTTGTGAACTGATCTAACCACTCTAAAGAGCAATTTGATACTTTATCCGAAGGGCTATGGAACTATGCATACCATTTTGATCCAGCAATAACCCTGCTAGGTCCATATCCCAAAGAAATCAAAAATAGAGAAAATGACCTATTTGGATGAAAACTGTGTGTGTCTTGGTGCGCGTGTGTGTGTGTGTCTGTGTGTCTGTGTGGTGGCTAAGAATTAGAAATCAGAGCATGCCCATCAATTGGGGCATGGCTGAACAAGCTATGGCATGCGATCATAATGGAATATTATTGTGCTCTAAGAAAGGACAAGTAGGATGATTTCAGAAAAACTTGGACTTACAAGAACTGCAGTAGCAGGAGAATGTTGTACACAGTAACAGTAATATTGTACGACCAACTGTGAATGACTTAGCTATTCTCAGCAATACAATGATATATAGGACTCTTGATGAAAGCCACCTCCAGGGAAAAAACTGATATTGTCTGAATATAGACCAAAGTATACTATTTTTCTCTTTCTTTCTTTCTTGTTCAAGTCTTCTTGTACAAAATGACTAACATGGAAGTGTTTTACATGAATGTACATGCATAACCTATATCAGATTGCTTACCTGAACTCCCCTGCCATTTCTTTCTTTCTTTCTTTCTTTGTTTCTTTCTTTCTTTCTTTCTCTTTCTTTCTTTCTTTCTTTTTCTTTGTTTTCCAATTCTTCTTCTACAAAATGACTAACATGAAAGCATTTTCCATGAATCCACATGTATTGCCTATATCAGATTGCTTACCTTCTCAGGGAGGGAAGGAGGGAAGGAAGGAGAAATAGAATTTGGAACTCAAAACTTCAAAAAAATGTGAAAAAATATTTTAACATGCAATTGGGAGAAAATAAAGCATTATTTTAAAAAACAAAGCAGAAAAGTTAGAAACTTTTTTTTTACATTTTGTCATTTTTTCATTTTGTTTTTACACTATAGTTGTTTCCTCTTAACTGACCCCCTCCTTGACACTGAAAAAATTGAAACAAAGAAAAACGTCCAAGAAAATCTATCCAGAGTGGCTGCAGCCGATACCATGTTCAAAATCTATTAGTCCCCTCTTCTGTCCTAAGAAGTAGCTGTGATTCCTTATCCATTCTCAAGAATTGAGACAGTTCATTACAATTCATCAGAATTCAATTGATTTTAATATAATTTACCTGATTGTTGTTTCTGTGTGTGTGTTTCTGTGTGTGTGTGTGTGTGTGTCATTTGGTCACATTTTCTTTACTCTATGTCATATCATACAAATTTTTCTATATTTCTCCAAATTTCTCATATTTTTAAAAAATTTCTTATAGTGCAATAATACTCTATCACCTGCTTATATAAATTTCTTCAGGCATTCCCCAAACCAAGGGCATCCATTTTGTTTGGGGGAGGGAATGTTTGTTTTGCTATCACAAAGATTGCTATCGTAAATATTTTGTTATATGTAGGACCTTTCTTTCTAACACTGGGGTAGATATCTAATGATAGGAAGACTGAAGGGTCACCAGGTATGAACAATGCCCCCAAATTATTTCCAGATTCATTAGACCAATTGACAGCTCCACTACCAGAATGTTATGTTCCTTGACTTCCCACATCCCCTCCAATATTGTTTCTGGGATTTTTTAAAGATTTTTTTCATTTTTAAAGGTTTAAAGTGAAACCTCGGAGTTGTTTCAATTTGCATTTCTCTTATTATTAGTTATTTGGAGCAACTTTTGATATGGTTTTCAATTATTTGCTTTTTTATTCTAAAACCTGTTCAAATCCTTTGGCCACTGGGGAAATGGCTCTTGTTCTTATATTTTTGTATTAATATACTGTATATATTGATGATATCCTGGTTATCAAATATTTATTAAAGATGTAGAATGCCTACGGTTGTCTCTTTTTCTATCTTTTTTTTATTCTATGTTATTTTGGTTCATGAAAAAGTTTTTTTTTTAATTTTACACAAACAAAACTTTCTATTTTATCTTTTATGATCACTTCTATTAACTTCTTGTTCGCTTAAAATTCTCTACAAATAATAGTTGCAAAAGATACCTCCATTTATTCTCTTCTAATTTATTATTATGTAAGCTTTTATATTTAAGTCATATATCCATTTGGAATCAATATCTAGTGAATTTTGTCAGTGTGTATGAAATGATTAAGCAGGATATTTCAGACAAAATGTTCTCTCTTTGGCTGAGGCAATATAGGGAGAATAGATTGACTTTTTTTACTGGCCTTGTGTTGCCCACTCCCTCATCCACACACACACACACACACACACACCCATGCACACCCATGCACACGCTCATACACATGTGTGCCTGTAAGCTAAATTTATTTGCCATCTGACTAAATTGAGAGAGGAAAGCACATAGCAGAGGCTAGAGAGCCAAAGTAATCACCAAGAGGATGCGAGTTCTGGTTTGACCTCTCATACGTTGAAAGTGTGATCTTGGGCAGGTCACCTAATCTCATTGCACTCTAGGCAACTATCTAAGATTATAAATTGCAGACAAAGTGACAGCTTGCATTGGTAGAAAGTTTCCTCATCCTACACTCCATATATCAATGAAATCATAGGTTCAGTCCTTATCTCTTTCTGTGACTAAATTGAATACTTCCATGGACTGATTCAGCATTACATAGTCACAATTTCCATCAAATATAGGCTCTTTCCAATTGGACTGGCTAATTTTCTAAATTCATATTATTCTTGGACAATAAACGCAACCTCAGCAATTAAATGTGTCTACATTATTTTAATGAGAATGCGAAGTTCCTGGGATCTCACTGTCCTGATTCTAAAATTCTTAAAAGGTCAGCAGAACCTCACTCACGAGAATTTGAGTTTGACCCACCACTGTTCCCATGAAAGCTTTTGGCAGGACACAGTCTTACTAAGAGACAAGAGAAGTCTCTGTCCATATATGGATATTCAGTGTCTTGGTCTCTGACTTCAGGCTTTGTGGCTGCCACTTAACTAGAAGCAGTCGAACCATATAGGGGAACTGGCCATGGTGGCCGGAGAGAAAAAGAGGGAGAAAAGCATCTGCCTTTCTAATCTTCCTCCCACCAAGCAGCCATCTCTTGCTCTACCCTGGAGTCTAACTAATATTCTACTTCTCACCAGATAGAATGGATGGTCATAACTATGAATATCCATGTTATATTCCAGAGTGGCAGTTCAGGTGCATTTTTATTAGGCAGAATTATATTAGTGAAGACCAAGTACACCACATCCTGACTTGTAAAAGTCTGCTTATCTCTCTCAAAGTCAGTAATGGTCTAAAGAGAAATGTGGCATGCTTTTCTTTCTTTACATAACTGAACTTTAATCAAGATTTGTATTTTAATGTTAATAATGATCATGCTATCAACTGATATTTCTCTCTGACTTAATGGTTACAAAGTACTTTCGTACAGCATTTCTCTTGAGTATCACACTAACCCTTTGAGGCAGGTAAATAAATCCTTGGTGACGAATTGATTGATAGGTATTACATACATGATCTCCATGTTTTCAGATGAGCAAACAGACTCACAGCAACTTGCCCATGTTAGAAGCTAGATTTGAACCCAGGTCTTCTTGACTTAAGACTGCAATGAGATATAAAAATGCAGTAGGTAACTGAAATCAAGGATGAAGGAGGGGAGAGTGCATAACCAAGTTACATGTGTAGCAATATTATAGGGAAAAGTTTAATATTCAAAGATACTAAAAATGATGAAACTATTGTTTCTGTGCTGCAGGGTAGGGAGAGAATAACCATCAGTTTGCTGAGAGCATCTTCCATGGCTCCCTATTATTTCCCTAACAATTAAATTCACATAACTTTGCCTGGTATTTAAGGTCTTCTGCAAACTAGCACCACTATACTTTTTCCAATCTAGCCCTTCTATCCATCTTCTTTCTAGAAAAACTGGACTGCTCTCTGTTCCAAAACAGTCTTTGAACTTACCCACTCCCATGTCTTTACTCATGCTACTTCCTATCTGTGAAATGTCTTCCCTCCTACTACTTGTTTGCTGAATTCCTACTTATCTGTGAGTCAGTGAAAAACAATTTTAAGGAATGAAATAGGTATTTGTGAAGTGCCTACTATGGACTAGATAATGGGCAAAGAACTTTAAAAATTCTCTCATTTGATTCTTACAACTCTAGGAGGTAGGTGCTATTATTATCCCATTTTACAGCTGAGAAAATTGAGGCAAGAAGAGGTTAAGCAACTTGGCCAGAGTTACCCACCTAAAAGTGTCTGAGGGCAGATTTGAATTTAGGTCTTTCCAACTCCAGTTAACTATCTCAATTTGACTCGTCTTGGGGCCAGACTTCTCTCTTCCTTTCCTTGTCCTAGAGATAACAAGACAGTATGCCATTGGTATCCTACTGGCTTTTTGTCTCAAATAACTTTTTTTAGCCTGGAAGAGTCATGGGTCTTTGATTAGAGTATGGTTACAACCACCATGGTCACCAAGACTGTCCTCACAAGCTCTTGTCTTCTTCCCCTTATGGCTAGCAATAAAGTCTGCTAAGCCATTTCTGGGTGATCTGGGTCTCTCATCTGAACTCCCCTACCTTCCACCATCTTTTAAAATCCAGACAAAATAACAGCTGCCAGAAGAAACCTTCCCTGATTTCACCCCCAACCCCATCAGGCCCCATGTTGTATTTCTTTTTTACTTCCCTGATATACTAAAAATATAATAATTGGGTGTTACAGTTACCTGTGATTCCTCCTTTTCTTGCTCCATGGAGACAGAAGCCAGTTTCACCTAAAGTGTGTACCTTCTCCAACACTTCATGCAATTACTCAGCATAGAATATGTCTCTTAAGAATGCTTGTTGAAATTAACAAGGTAGAATATCTGAAAGGCATTAGAACATAAGTTTTCTCAGATGGCAATGGAACCATACAATGAAATAACATGCACAAAAGTTGCATATGATATGCTATTATATAATATATGATATTGATAATATGTGATATATATTATGTTTTGTAATAAATATAATAAAATGTGTTGATTTGAGAGGTTTTTTTGTTTCTTTTAAAACATCAGCTACCTCATAAATACTGACTCACCTTCGTAGGGGTTGGTATTTCACAAAGAACAACCCTAAGAGACAAGGAAGGAATTATAAGACCGGCTTGGGCTTGTTCCACATGAATCCCCTTAAATACTCATGGATTTAGCTTGGGAGGCCAACTTGCTTATATTCACCTTTGATATCATATCTCCCTGCAACGGCACTACCTCCTCAGCATCACATCCCAACATTCATCACTTCATTAAAAGCTTACCTACTATGCCACCTCCTAGGAGATGGCCTTCTAGATCCCCATAGTTGTACTGCCATAAAAATATGTTATATTTGCTTATCTGTTTACATTTTCTAACTTTCTAGTAGAATTTAAGATCCTTGAAGGCAGAGATTCTTATTTAATGTTTTTTTGCTTTTTTTATTATTAGGGTTCTCCTTCTTATATATAGCAGGTACTTAATACACAAATGTTTAGATTAGGAGGGGCTGGATTAGAACTCTACATATTTCACCAAAAAATAGCATTTAATGCATAATAACATTTTAAATCTTTCATGGATTTTTGTTTTGTCAATGATTTTTACTAGTCAGAGTGTTATTTTGCAAGGTGACCCAGATGAAGACAACTTACTTCAAAATTTAGAATTTGTTTAGCAATTCTGATATCCTCTGCAGACTCCTGAAGGATAGGTCTCAATTACTAAATGAGTAAATCCTATAGCTTTACAAGAGAAGCAACAATTTGTAGCGGGAAGGGTCTCACCTGAGGATCCATTATTAGCTAGCTGTATTACCTTGGAGTAATCAATTACCCTCTCCAGGTTTCAGTTTTACAATCTGCAAAATGGGGACAAGAGGGTGACTTGCTCTCAAAGGTCCCATTCTTGCTTTAATATTTATGATTTCATACATGATGGGTTTACTCATTCAAATTCAAAACCTCAGCCCAAGAGTTCACTCAAATCAAGCAATGAATATTGTCCCAATTTCAAACAGAAATTGCTTTCACCGTCTATCACCATCAGTCTTTCTATTTTATAGTCTCCTTTATCATAAGCTATTCAGTATAAAACATTGGATTGCTTCCATTTGGGAACAAAAGGGCATAGAAGAAAACTGATACTTCTGTTTATACCAAAAGCAAACTACCAAAATTCTTCTTTCCAGTCATCTTTTCCTCTCTTGCCTTTAGTCAAGACCTGACCCTCAGGTCATCTTGGTCTTGAAGATATCTGGGATGTCTGTGGGAAATCATCAGGACATTTATCTCTGGCTCTTCTTGATAATTTCCAAATGGGCTTGCTTTGGATCCATAATATAGACCTCATTTGTGAACTGATTATAGTTTCTGTCTGAGTATCCCCTTATCTAAGCTGTTATGTAAAAATTGGTCCATTTCACATGTGAATCATTAAACTGTTACCTTGGGTTATTACCACTGACAGCATTCATTCTACATCATAGCCAAGTTTTTCCTTCTATAGATGACCTGAATCTTGCTGGGGCCTGAATATTCCTTCTTGATTCAATTTAGGAAACACTTTTAAGCATTAGTTACTATGCTCTGTGCTAGAGATTTGAAGATAAAACTCAAACATTCCTACTGAATAATCACTGTATTCCTTGATATCAAAAATCAAGATAAAGTCATTTCTCTCACTTCCCCTTCCCAACATTTTTATATGAGGGTGTTTGATTTTTTTTTTATCAAGAGTTGTTGGAAGTGGACAAGATGTCATGAAACAGTCGTTTTTACCAGCTGAGGGCACAGTTCAGAGGGACAGGGTATAAATGGACTAACTCTATGGGAATGATGTTCTGTCAAAATCACCTCCTTCTCTCCTGACTAACTGCCTTTCAAAATTCCAAAGCTCAATGATTAGAATAATCCCTACAATGCCCTTAGGGTAGGTCTTGACTCTAGGAAAGAACCAGAATCATAATGTTGCCAAAGGGCAACAGCTGTGCTTGTCCGGGTCCAGTATAAATTGCTCTGATGGAGGCCAGGGAAAGAGAGAACAATAGTCATTTTAGAAGATGTCCCCAACAGCCAAGGGTCTTTCAGACCATAACAGAGGCTGGGAGAGGAATTTATAGGTAACAGACACATTATTTAGGTATCTGGGAGGAATCTGTGATCTCTTTTCTCTCCATGAATTCCCTGTGATGCACGAGTTGCTCATTTATGGTCTATACTTTGTTATCTCCCACTCCCACCCTACAGGTCTGGGAATCCTTGAAATTCACTCCTGAAAACTACATAGTATGTATGGAAGAAACAGGGTACTCTAAGCTCTCAATGGGTCAGATATCTGAATTTAAATCATTTAAATTAGGAACAAATAGGGGTTAGCCTCTTTTCAATATGCACAAGTATAAAACAGAAATAAAAAAACCTAGACGGTGATTATATGCTCTTCAAAAGGATGCTTAAGCTATCAAAAAGTTTTCCTGAAGAGCTATTTTTAAGTTCAGAACTCTCCTAGTTCTATCAGCTTATCCCCAACACTTACATATATACAGGGTGTCCCAAGAGTCTTCATGTAAATTCAAGCTATTGAAGTTTTAAACTGCACTAAGACTTTTGGGACACTCCATACCTAGGGATGAGTAAACATACAAAGAAAGATTTCTGTACAGCTGCAATAAATGTCACATGGTCTATACACTGAAGTTAATTCAAAACTTGCTAATACTTCTGTATAGTTAAAGGTCATATGATGCGATGAACTGAATTTAGACTCAAAGGACTTGAGTTCAAATCCCAGTTATATTTATGAACTTTGTGAACTTGGGTAAACTGATAACCTTTTCTGGACCTTGGTCTCCATTTCTATAAAATGAATGGGTTACATTAGATCCATTACCAATAATTATTTTTTAAGTATCAGTGATATACAGTGCTGGGGACCCAGACGAGAAATACAAAAAGAGTGGAAATATTCTTTGTCCTTGAGGACCTAGCAGTCCATCTTCTAGATAACCACTGAGGTGCCTTCAAGATCTAATGTGAGGATATTAATATCCTACCTTTTGGGTAGAGTGAAGTATTAAAATTAAAAAACATCAGAACAACATCCCATACCAGGGAATGGATAGTAAGGGACAAGGGTCCCTTACTCAATTTTAAATTAAAATATAGTCAGCCACAAGCCCTATTTTAATTCATTCTCTTATCCCTCTTTAGTCTTCAATCATTTGAGTTCAAATTGGTTAGAAATTCTAAAAGGAGCAAGTAGGAACTATTTTTATTGGCTATCCTGATGAAATGGCATCATTCTATAGTGATCTTTCCTTTTCTTGTCAATCTATAATGCTCAGATCCAAATATTATTATATTTATATGGCACTTACTATGTAACAGGTGGTCATCTAGGTGGAACCATGAATACTGAGGGATCTGAAGTCACGAAGACTCATCTAAGTGAGTTCAGATCTGACCAACAACACTTACTGGCTGCGTGACCTAAGCAAGTCACTTAATCCTGTTTGCGTCAGTTCCTCATGTGTGAAATGAGCTGGAGAAGAAAATGGCAAACAGCTTCAGTATCTTTGCCAAGAAAATCCCAAATGGGGTCACAGAGAGTTGGATATGACTGAACAATAACTCAACGAGAACAACAACATGGACCAGGTACCGTGAAGGAATGGTGTTCTTCCTAGAACTTACATTCCTTGGACATGGCAATCAAGAACCTAGGATCACTTCCATACCACAAGGAAGCTATTGAAGTAGGACTTTCATGAAAGACTCCCATTTTACATATGGAGAAATTGAAGACAACGAAAATCGAGGGTTGTGTGACTAAGGGGTAATTCAATTAAAATAGGGCGTATATTCTGATTTCGCTACATGACACCTCAAGAATACTATTACCCACTATTCTCTACTTCCCCTGTGTAGACACTCAAACACAGAGCTAGAACCTCCATTCTGTAAACATACTGTCAAAGACAATTTATATCATGCCTCTTGGGTTAAATATACAGCATTCTCCACTAACTTCATTCAACAGAGCCCGAGTCTCCAAGAAGCAAACAGTTTTCCAAAGAGAGATGAGAAACCAGAGCAGTACAGATTGGATCCAATTACAAACTCAATGCAATATATACAGTAAACCAGATAAAAAAACATTCCCCCTCTAAGTAACTCCAAGCAATATTAAGCACTCTCTGAATATGAGAAACTAAGTCCCTAATCACTCACAATTTACAGCCAAATGAAGTAGAAGCAATTTAGTAAGCCAAAAGGTGATGCAATCATTCTAAAATAATGTCATTATGCCTTATATTTTGACTAATTTTCCAAGTGTCCTGGGACTCTTTATGTATCAGAGTCCTGGACAAACCGGCAACCTGTGCTGGTTACAATGAAAAGAAAAACTTGTCCTATTTCAATAAATTTAATAAGATGCGACTTCAAATCCCCTATAGGGAATAACTCTGTTTTATTCCTTATCTGCAGTGCTGTCTAAGTCTCCTAGTGAAGACTTTACACAAATACTGTCATTCAGGCAGAAGAAAAATCCACCTGGCTAAAATGCTAGCTGTGCCTGCTTTACTAAATAATAGGCTCCCTGCCAAAGAGAATTATACAAATATTTATCCTTCTTTAGGCCGAAGGACACCCTGTCTATGCCAGCAAATTATAAGCATTAATTTTCCTTGATAGGATCAGCAATACTGAAAATCATTTCAGAATACATAAACATACTTGGCACTACATTCCTGAAATATAGTATACATACTAGGAAATGCAACAAGATGAGAGGCAAGCATAGGTCTAACTATAACACTCTACCAATCAAAATATTTCAATGACTCCTTATTACCAATGAGATATCAATGCAAATTTCTCAGTCCAGCATATACTAACCGGAACTCCAATTTAGAGCTAGAAGGAATTTTAGGGGTCATTCAGTTTAAACTCCTTATGTTATGTATAAGGTTAAGTGACTTGCCCAAGATTACCCATGTAATAAGTAGCAAAGCTAAGGTTTAACTCCAGGGCCCACAATTGCAAATTCAGTGTTCTTTCCACATTCCTTTCTATTCTTATTGAACATTATTTCTCTTTCTATACTTGCCATTCTAGAAAAAATAGCCTGTTAGCTATTTCCCATTCATTGAGTCTGCATTTGCACAAGTTCCCCACTGCCACCCCATCAGGAATTGACTGCCTCCCCTTCTCTACTTCCTAGAATCCCCAATTTCTTTCAAAGCACACCTCAGGTGTCATGTCCTACACAATGCCTTTCCCATTCTAAATGTCTTTAAGTCTCTTGCCTTGAATAGAAAGTCAACTAAATCAGTTGTTGCTATCCCTGTCCTTTAATTGAACAGCATCCTCCTCCCAGACTTGCTAAGGCATGTAGAGTAACACTTCAGAATGGGCAAGTCAACGGGTAGAATGGATCTCTGAGAATGGAGTTGATTCTATGAAGAGACTCTGAAATCCAACCCAGCTCCTTTGCCATGTTGGTCAAGGAAAAATACTCAGTTCCCGCTATGAGTCTAGTCTGCAAGAAGACACTAAAATCCCTCTTTACTTTCCTCATTGAATCCTCTTCTTTCTGTGTCAATTTGGTGTATTCCAAGTAAAGGAGACTTAACTAGGTTTTCTATGGAAACGTTGGTAAAAGTCAAGGGTTACTAGGAACTTAGTAGACTTCCTCCTTCTTGGAGGGTGAGATGAAATTGAGTCAGAAGTACAACAAATATTATACATGTTATACATTTCATTCCTAACAGTCAAATTAAAAATGCATTGGATCCTGTGACTTCCCTACCAGAGCATTTGTACATGATTGGGAAGCTAATTTAAAAAATGCTTTTGATATTCTGTTATGGAACCTTAATCATTTCCATAGTTACTACTTTAAAGATATAAAAACATAAACTATCAAAATAAATATTTTCTTCTCCCTCCTTTCCTGTCCCCTCTTCATGCATTTTATGAAGAGGTATGGAAATATAGTACAATAGCAACTGAACAAAAAATAAGACAGTATTGATAGAACCTGTCTAGTACTTCTACAATTACATGGAAATCAGTGGAAAGAGACTAAACTGCTCCTGGGATCTTTATGGGCTTGTCCTTAATGGTGGATCCCATTCAAAGTGAGATACCTGAAAGGATATGAAATGAAAATTGATTTGATATGCCTAGCAATAAAACCCTTTCACATAGTGGATGTAAGGCATCTTATAAAACTTAAAGAATGATGTTGCTGTTTCATTTCAATTGCGTCTGACTCTTCCTGACCCCATTTGGGGCTTTCTTAGGAGAGATCCTGAAGTGGTTTGCCATTTCCTTCTCCAACTCATTTTTATAGACAAGGATTGAGGTAAACACTGTTAATTGATTTGCTCAGGGTCACACAGCTAGTAACTATCAGAGGCTAAATTTGAACTATTGTCTCCCTGACTCTAGGCCTGGCACTCTATCCACTGTACCATCTAGCTGTCCCCAGAATGATAGAAATACCACTTATCACTGTTATTATTACTGTCACAGCCCAAGAGAGAATTTCATCATCTCTACTCCCATGACAAACTTTAGACATTTGCTGTAACAATACAATAAATAGCTATTTATCTTGACTACACTCAGCCAGAAACCTCAAATCACCATGATTTTCACAGAACAGTATGTGAGATGTTCATAATGATGGCCCTGAGGAACTACAAGAGCCTTGTAAATCAGAGAAATATCATGTCTACTATACTTTGTGTTGACAAAGGTAAAATCTGATTGAACTCAATTGCCCAGTATTTCACAACTCTCTCTTCCAAAATAACTTTAAAAGGAACAGGCTAATTCTCATGAAAGTTATATATAAAGGATTAAAATATTCCTCAAATTTAATCTGTAACTCCAATGACTATCACGAATCAAAGATCAGTCAAGAGTTTTACAAACGGGCTTAAATCCTGCAACTTTTAACAAATTCAAATGAAATAGAATACATATGGAAAGGTTACACAAATAGAATAGCTCTGTGAGAATTACAATTTGAAGTACATTTTATTCTATTTTAATCGGTGATTCATGGTTGACATATCTTCCACAAAATCCAATTCCATTGCCCCATCCTAGCATGGAAGTATTTCTGAGTTTTAGGGAAAGATTTGAAGTGATCCATCATACTGAAAAGGCATTAAGTACAGTCCCAGAAACGGTTAAATGTACTTTAGAGACCAGTATCTCTAAAAATGGAAAGATTCATCACCAATAAGATGGCTACTTAGGGATTAATTTGTTTTATTTAGCAGTGGAACCTCATTAAATAGAGAAAATTACAAAATATCCCTCATTTAAATAGCAGAACTTCATTTAATAGAGGAAAATACAAAATGGCTCTCAGTGACTTCCATCCCATTACCATTTCTGCAAAGACCATGATTAGAATGACAAAAAGAAGGCAGGAGAATGCTAAGATGCATTCCTAAATAAAACAACTGTTGGCATGTTCAGTGTGAGATCCTTAATAAAAGATCAATTTGGAAGCATAAAATGTGGCTCTTCTTATATTAAAAATTCTTTTCCAATTTTTTAGTCATATCTGATGCTTCTGGACCATAGAACAGCAGATCCTTTTATCCTCCATTATCTCTCAAAGTCTCTCAAAGTTCAAGTTTGCCATTTCCATGAAATTATCTCATCCTCTGCCATCCCCTTTTCCTTTTGCCTTCAATTTTTCCAACATCATGGTCTTTTCCAATGAGTTCTATCTTCTCATTATGTGGCTAAAGCTTCAATATTTGACCTTCCAGTGAACGGCCTGAATTAATTTTGTTAAGTATTTACTAACTTGATCTTGCTACTCTGGCACCACAATTTGAACCTATCAATTCTGCAGCACTCAGTTTTCTTTATAATCCAACTTTCACAGCCATATATTGCTACTGGGGAGGGGGGGTGGGGAACATAATTTCAATTATACAGACCTTCCTCAGGAAGGTGATATCTCTGCTTTATAGCATGCTATACAAATTTGGCATAGCTTTCCTTTAAAGGAGCAAGTAAATTTAATTTCATGACTGCAGTCACTGTCTACAGTGGTTGCAAAAACTATATATAAAATCTGACACTGTTTCTACTTTTTATCCCTCTATTTGCCAGAAAATGATGAGACCAACTGCCATGATCTTGTGTTGCCAAAGCTTTACAAAGCAGGCTGGTGGAAGTTTTGAAGAAGTAGTAATACCTTATAAAACAGCAAGAAGCAGTGGAGAAGAAAAAATAGTTTAGCGGTAAAGTCCAAAAGCATTTAAATCGAAACCAGGACAACCAGCAGAATAAAGATGAAAAAATCTGCAAAGATGTTTTCATTAAAAATTATCTTGCTGTCAAGGAAAGTGGAGCCACTATATCACTTGGACTCTACCATTACAATTTCAGATATGTTCTTTAGGCAGTAGACATGGCATAGAAGGAAACAAAGATTAAAAAAGCACCTAAACTAAATTAGTTATACACTGGGCAAGTCTATGCTGGTAGTAACATAATTTTGGGAATACTGAGGATTCGATTTTCAAAGGACCTGAGGAAAATCAAGATGTAAAAAGACTGGAAAAATTACTAGATCTCTTTATTTTGAGGTAACTGAGAGAACATCAATAAATACTCATTTGTATGTCTACTTTCTTATCTCTATAAGATTTTTATAGAAATAATCTAGTATTAAATGAATAATACTTAATTTTAAGATTTTACAAGGGAGCAAACAGGGTTTCTAGAGAATACTCCACAGTATATCTTTATATACTTTATCTGTAGTATATATACTTTATCCTTACAGTATATCCACAATAAATCTTTACTATCACCATATATTTGACTAAAAAATGTATAAAGATGTATAAAATACAATTTCCCATTATGATAATTTTAAAATTATTTTTAAAAGAATTTGATGCTATAGTGCAAAAGACTACTTTTAAAGGTTCTCTCCCCCAAGTAGACTCCCACACTTCTATCAAATTTATTAAAAAATCTTTCAAGCAGAATGCAATAGTAAATAAGCTTATTTGATAATCATTTTACCATAGATACCAAGGAAAACATAAAACAGGGGGAACAGATATATTTTCATCAGATATGCCCATAATTCTAATGGAAAGGACTCATCTTCCTGAGTTCAAATCTGGTCTTCAACACTTACTAGCAGTGTGACCCTGGACAAGTTTGTTTCAGTTTCCTCATCTGCAAAATGAGCTAGAGAAAGAAATGGCAAGCCACTACAGTAGCTTTGCCAAGAAAACCCCAAATGGGGTCATGAAAAATTGAAAATGACTAAAGTAACTGAACAAAAATTCCTGATTCTAGTCCTCTGACTGCTCCTCACAGTTAGTCCATCAAGCAGTAAAGAAATGGGATTCAACTAATATAATCCTATAAGAGAATCTTGTCTTCCCTCTCATCTCTCTAACCTTGACTTTGATACTACTTTCTACTGCCTTGACTTATTATTCCCTTGATAATTTTTTTCCACTATCTACCAGTTTTTTAGCCTTGTGAATTATAATCAAACTGAGACACAGAGAGACAGTCATCAGAGAGGGAGAGATATTGAAACCTAACCCCATTTCACCAAATCAACCAGTCTTCAGTCTCCAGGGAGGGTATCAGCTATCATATTTAAAAGAAAGAATTTGCACAACACCAAGCAGCACCAAAAATCCTTTAGAGAAGTTGACCAAGGAGGCTGTAGATAGGACAGGGACACTCACTGAGGAAAGACATGCTCTGAACATGGTATTTTACTTGACTATCCTCAATGGCATGCCCTTATGCACTGGAAACAAGTAAGACATTAGCTAGAGATCTAATGCTCACAGAGATAGGCAAAATAAAATAGTCTTAGAAATGGAAAAAATCTCAGAGATCATCTGGTCCAATCAAAAGAAGGAGACAGGTGAAGAGATCCGAGGAACATTGAGTGACATCTGATTCCACCAGACTGCTACAATGCCTGAAATCACGGGCAGTGAACATGTGCGCGTCAAAGATGGATGAAGATATTTATATGGCTGGGGAAGAGTATGATAGTTGCTAATATTTAGCACTGGTTCTTATTGTTATAGATCCCACATTATCTGCATAGAAAATGACAGGATCTTGTAGGAATAGGACACAGAAGGGATAAATTTTGATGGGAAATCATCTCAAACATCTGATGTAGGAAGCAATTTGACTTACCCCTGGCAATATAGGTAGAAAGTATTAAATTATATTCAACCTCCATGGTAAATTTCCATCTTGTTTCATTCTACCTTTGGAGAAATTCCTAGAAATTTCCTAGATGGAAAAACAATTACCTAATGTTCTTTTCTTGCAAATCTAACTGCTAGTTTCTAAGAGTTACATCAGGTTGAACTTTGCCTGTCAAATAAAATAGCATATACATTAATCTTTCAATGATCAAATCAAACTAACCTTCTTTACTTTAAATGGAAATATAGACTCTTCCTAGCTGAATCCCTCTCTCCTAAGTACTTCAGCACACAAAGAAATTAAAAGGATTTCTATCAGTTCTGTTAATTCTCAACTCCCTCCATCACAGAATTAACAAAAGATAAATTAATAGTCTAATTCTTTGGATTTCTAGCTCAGTAGAAGCTCTGCTCATGTGTAATTAATAAAACAAAGAGGTTATTTTAATTATGCATCATTTCCAAGTCACTTTAAGTAGGGAAAGGACTTATGAGGCAGTAAAAAAAAATGTTTTCAGTTGAGCATTCAGATTATTCATAGGACCTGCAACTTTGAGGGTCAACCTTCCTTCATGGGGGGAAGTGATACTAGTGGCTAAGATACGTTTGAGATGGGCACAGTAATGGTCTTTGGAGAATTCAGAGCATATTGCTTCCTTTTGACATTTGGAAAGGGTCTCAGTTCAATCTGTCTGAGTGTATCATCAAAAGGAAGTTCTAATGGGTCTATTGAGATTCCATCTCAGATCCCACATATTGTAGCATTAATAGCACAGCTCCTAGAAAGCCAGATGGCTTAAAATCCATGGGATTCCAGTTCCAGGAAATGAAAAGCTTCCAAATAAATGCTCCAGATAAATTGGTGGGCATGTTTGGTTATTGACTGAAAGGCTGGTGCTTCACATTCACACCCAGGAACTAGGGCTAGTTCAGATAGATTGGGCTAGTCCAGTTCTTAGTCACCAGGGAGAAAGTTGTGCAGTGTAATAGTGTTGGACTTGGCATCAAAAATTCTGCCTCTGACAATAGCTGTGTTACCTAGGCAAAACATTTAACCTTTCTAAACATCAATTTCCTTATCTGTAATATGTGAGGGGACTTCTATGGTACTTTCCAATTCTAGATCTATGATCTTTAAAAATCTATATAAGTAGGGCGACTAAGAACAAGTAGGAAACTGACTGAAAATTCATCGACTAAAAATTCTGTTTCCAAGAATAAAGAAAGGGATGAACCTGATTAGGAGACAGGATCTGTTTCCCGGTCATTTGGCTTGACAACTATTACTTCACGTCCAGTAAATATCATGACAAAATACTTACAAGGTTCTATCAATAAACATCAGTGTCTTTCTGGAGATTATATATAGATAGTTCCCACTCTCTGGATGACTTGTGTTGCAAAAATCTAAGTGTAATTCTGTTTTGTTTCTACCTTTGTAAAAATGACTAATCCTAATTGCTCACTGAGCAGACCTTTAATATATGCTTATTAGATTGAATTGGATTAAATATTTCCCATGGAAATATACACTAAACTACAATAGTCAGAATCCCAAGACATACCATAATGGTCTAGAGAGTCCATGTTGTGTGTAAAGTGTGGGACAGAGAGCTTTCTCAAGCCAAACCACAAAATAGAAAAATGTTTCTTCAAAGCTCAAGCATCAAGGTATTATTAAGGACTGCGATCCTGTCTCTGATTCAGTAGTATGCAAAAAAAAATCTTGTGCTCCATACTTAAAACTTTTCTTTGGGTATGGTGTCAAATCCTGAACCCAAGGATCTCACATTTGATCAGAGGAAACTAAATGAGACGTACATGTAAAATATATACAAAGTAAAGGCAACTTGGGGCAGGGGTACAAGTAGGGTGGAACATAAGGAAAGACCTCCTTTGTGGCACAGCAACTGAACTGAGTTTTGAAGAAAACAAGGGATTCTAAGAGGAAAAGATAGCATTGCACAGCAAAGGACTCAGAGATGGAAAATGGAATGTCATTTGTAAAAACAACCAAGGACCCAAGTGAAGGATAGTAAGAATCAGTAATCCATTATACCAAATTCATTTTTCCTCCATAGTGTCTTTTATTTATATGCTCTTTTCTACTTCTACTTGGCAGGTAGGTAGAACAGTGGATAGAGCACCAGACCTGAAGTCAGGAAGACCTGAGTTCAAATCTGGCCTCAGGCATTAGCTGTGTGACCCTGAGTAAGTCACTTAACCCTGTTTGCCTGAGTTTCCTCATCTACAAAATAAGCTGGAGAAGGAAATGGCAAACAACCCCAGTCTCTTTGCCAAGAAAACAGTAAATGGGATCCCAGTCATAACTGAAACAACTCAGCCACGACACCAAGTCAGTTTCATACTACCTTCAAATTTGGCAAATATATCAAATCCTCTACCTCGGGATGCATCAGAGCCAATAGCACACCTGAGTTAGCCTAAACAAGACTAAAATATAAATGGGGAATATTTAACAAACTAAATAAAAATACAATAGGACACAGATATTGTTAATATATGGTTTTCTAAGTCAATATGTGACCTGTTTTTGATACTTTTCTACATACTGGTGGTTTCTATTTGAGTTTGATACTGCTTCTCTACCTCTAAGTCACTGTTTAAAATTTTAAATAAAATATAACCAAGGGCAGATCCATGTGACCCTCAATGAAAGACTTCCTTTCAAGGTGACATAACCCCATTAATGAGTATTTGGGGGTCCAATAATTCCACCAGCTCTAACTCCAGTTGTAACTGCATTATCAAAGGAGAGAGATGCTTTCTGACACCTCTGATATGCCAATATACTTACAGAGCTCAGAATGAATATGAGGAGAATCTTGCATGAACTGTTCTTGAAGCCAGGATGACCTTTAGTGATCACTGCTTGTCTTTCCAAATGCTCATAAATCATGCCTTTAATAATGTTTTCCAGCATTTATTACAGTAATAGAATTAAAATTCACCATCATGGCATTTGGAGGCCCTACCTGCATTAAACTGATGGGCAAACTGAGTGACACAAAAAAAAATCTTGTACAGGAAATGACTACAGGGAGAGACTTGCACCTATAAAGTAAAGTTTATTGCAAAACACATTAGGCATTTTCTCAGGCTGTCCCCCTTGTCTCCCCCAGTGCTGTCTCTTCTTATCTCTTCCTTTAGCTTCCTGGGCTTTCTTCAAGCCCCAACTAAAATCTCACCTTCTACAGGAAACCTTTCCTAATCTCTATTAATTCTACTCTCTTTCCTCTCTTATTTATTTCCTATTTCTCCTGTATAGATCCCTTGTTTGTCCATATTTCTTTGCCTATTATCTCCCCCATTAGATTGTGAGCTCCCTGAGGGCAAGGTTAGCCTTTGACTCTTTATATCCCCAGCACTTTGTGCAGTGCCCAGCATACAAGGGGCGTTTAATATATACACACACCAAGAAACTGCAGTCCTTTCTCTAGCAAGTATAGTGCATTAATAACTCTAGACCAGTATCCCAAACAGTCATGCATTACCACAGACCTCCCATTGGATGGCACAACAGTCTCCTTAAATTGCTATCTGAAGCACTGGGATGCTGAGAGAGACAGACACAGAGAGAGACAAACAGACAGAGAGAGAGAGAGACAGACAGACAGACAGAGAGACAGAGAGAGAGAGAGAGAGAGAGAGAGAGAGAGAGAGAGAGAGAGAGAGAGAGAAAGAAAGAAAGTTAGCCTCTTAGGAGCTAGTTGGAAAAATACTGCCACAGTTGATTTGTTATATATCAAAGCCAGGTCCCAAAAGATGGAGAAGTGGCCATCACTCAGGACTTTATTTTTTTAAGACAAAATCAACTTAATTGGCCTTACAAAAGACATCTGCAAAAAAAGAAGGCAGATAACAAAATTATAAGAACCAAATGATATGAGATTATAATGATCAAGTTTAGCTCCAAAGAAAATGCTTCAGACAGCATCTCCCTCAGCATCCTTACAAAGTTGGGGGGCAGGGGTCCCATGGGAGGTCAACGTTACAATGTCAGACTTTTTTGATATGTTGCTTAGTAGTCCTGAATAATTTCTCCTCACATTCAATTATTTTTTATTTCTGTTGTGAGACAAATGGAAAATAGATGGAGGAAAATAGATGGATGGATATTGGGAAATGTTGATGAGGAGAAAACAAGAGACAATAATAAAATATTTATTTTTAAAAGTGGGGAAGGAGTAAGGCAGGAGATTAGAGCAACCTTACAACATGCCTGAGTCATCTTCTGTAGGGCAATTCCATAGCTGGGAGAAGCTAATTCTCAGAGGAAATACACTTGAGCAAAAAGCCAGTCTCAGGACATGAATATGGACCAACCGCCAGGAAAATGCTGAGGCTGGATTTGGCCTTCCATGTCAACAAGCACACTATTGTTGAAACTGATGTCCCACATGCAACCCAATATCCACCCCATATCCTCTTTAGAAAATCATAAAATATGTGCTTTTGTCCAGTTCTGCAGTTGCTCTGCCCTGCTTCAGTATCCTTCAAAAACTGATTGGCACTGATTCAGCAAGTAATGTTAAAATTTGACTACCTTACAGCAGAGTTCATCCATCTAATGAGGGCAGGCATGTGCTCTCTCATCATCTGCTGACTTTAGCTTTAACCCTCTGTTAACTTCAGTCATTTCATTTCCATCTTCAACCATGTTTTAAGTAAGTGGAGCTGAAATAAGTTAGTGACTGATGGGCAATAACCAAAACAAAAAACCAAAAAAGACAAATGGTGGGGGAAGAGGGAAAGGCTGAGCTGGAACAGAGAAGAGATAGATGGAAAGGGTAAATGAGCCTTAATTTACAGGTGCTAAACTGAAGAATTTAACTAAAGCTATCAGGAGCTGTCCCCTAAATGTACCCTTCAAAGACTGAGCGAGATTCTCTGCAAAAGTTATGTTCTTTCCACAAATTTCCCTTCCTCATACTGTGCAGTAATGGACATTGTAGTATACACTACTTCTTTCTTTTACCCAGGTGTTTTCTTCCTTATTTTGCCTCAAACATAAAAAGACCAAGACTTAGCTAGAAGTAAACAAACCCATTAGGACAAAGAACAAAACCTATATCTACATGTTAGGAAGTTTCCTAGCTTAGGGCTCCAACTTTTATGACTGTATCTTTTCATTTCTTAAAAACTCCATAAAACAGCAAAGAAAGGGGTCATGTGTGCTTGAGGGTCATACATTAACCTAGGCTAAAAGTGAGTTTGATGTTTTAACAGATATGGCTAATTATATTTCTAACATCAACGAGAGAAAGAAAAAAGGGTAAGTTAGAAACAGATAAGACCTTGATGAGATAGATGAGACCTAGGGGAGAATTAGCTATTCCCTTTCCAGAATGGAGGAGGGAACATGAATCATGTGTGTGTGTGTGTGTGTGTGTGTGTGTGAGAGAGAGAGAGAGAGAGAGAGAGAGAGAGAGAGAGAGAGAGGGATCTGTTTAAGTAGATATAGGTGAAATCTACATCTACATATAGATATGCATACATATACATACACATTCATACACACATACACATACATATTCATCACAATTGGCTAAGTAGCACATTTCTGGATGAAATATATAATACCTTTGGCCAAGGGACCAATTATAAATGCCTATGTTTTAAGCCACTGCCTAGAAATCTAAATCATATTCTCTGGATCACAGATATTCTTGTCTCTTCTAAATCCTCTAAGTTTAGTTGATAGCAATGATGAATACAGGCAGTTATTAAACATTTATTATGTGTCTACTATAGGACAGGCATTTAACACCATCACTGCCTCCAAGGTCTTCAGAGTCTTGTTGAGAACTTTAAAATCCTTAGCAATGCTGTCTAGTTTCTTTTTGGCAATATTATTGTCCCTACACAAATCATCTGAAGTGGGGTCAAGCTTAATAAGACTTGGTAGGTTGTCTATCCCATTCCCTGATACATGCCTCCAAGAAGAAAACCATCCTCTTTCTCTTCAGACCATATTCATAAATAGTAACCCTGGTTTCAGAGCCAAGATGGTGGAGGAGAAACAGGAACCTGATAGAGCTCTCCCCCAAAACTCTGAAAAAAACTGTAAAAATGACTCTGAACAAATTCTAGGGGAGCCAGATCCACAAAATGATGGATTGAAGCAAATTTCCAGACCAAGACAATCTGGAAAGCAGAGGGGAAGGGTCCATACCACTAGATGTGGAGTGGGAGCAGACCTCAGTTTGGTGTGGGTCACATCTGTGCAGATGCAGCTGTAGCAGGCTTTAGGGCACCGAATCGCTGACAACTGCTGTGTTTTCTGGACTTCTCAAACCATAAACACCAAAGACCGTTTCAAAGTGAAAAAGCTCTCTCACCTGGGTGAGAGGGGAGTATGGTTTGGCCCCAGCACCAGGGTAACGGCAGCCACTGCACAAGCAGAGGCAGCTTCTGGAGCTCTACACTTAACAAAGAGTCCAAAAGTCAAGTAATTGGCTAGGAAAATGAGCAAATGGAGAAAAAAGAAACAGACTATAGATTCTTACTTACTTACTTACTCCCTCACCTATGTATGGCTCCCAGAAGTTATAGCATACAGTGGCTTGACCAGACTGCTTAACACATCTATGACACACAAAAAAAGTTTAAGAAACCCTGTTCTAGATAATTTAAGGGCTCATCTATGTTATTATTCAATTTATGAGGTATTCTTTATAATTAGTCATTTTCTGCAGCCTATGGGAGGTAACATTTCCTTCTAAAGCAAATTCCTATAAAAATTCAACAAAATTATATTAAAGTAATTTTATTAAATCCCTTATTCAAAGCATTATTTGATTTTAAGCCTTGTTACAAACTCCCAGAACAAAGAAATAGTTGTAGAAACAAGTAGTTCATTTGTGAGAAGACTAGTCTTGTCTCTCTATGTCTTATAGATAGTGCTTAATACTCATTCAGGAGCAAGTGAGTTGCTATTCATAGGCAAAGATCATACTCCAGACCTCCCATTAAAAGAGAATTCACTTTGAGTTATTTTTCCAAGAGTGAAGATGGATATATTTGTACTAATTCATTCATACTTTCTCATCCAGTCCCCTTTTCAACCAACAACTCATACCTGAGAAACAACCACCCAGGATTATTGGCTTTGTCTGCAGTCACAGGAGAATGGGACTCATGACTTCAGCTTCATTAGGACCATGTTCTAACCAAATGAGTTAATTGCCAAGGATATAATTAATGAATTAACAGCAATAATTTGCTCTATGCCTTGGCATAGGGTTTGATACATTTGTGCCTTTAAACTCGATTAGGGCCACTGGAACCAGATGACAGCTGTTCCAATATATAACTCCATCTAGTATGCTGGAAATCCCCAAGGTGATTTTTGTTCTGGGCTAATTCTTTGGTGAAGCAATAGTTAGGTTCAGGGGGAAAAATGTGTTAAAATTCAGCTGATGCTCTATAAAAATGACCTTTATATCCTCTTTTGATGTGCATATTTCTCTGGAAAAGTTTCCTCTACTTTGAATCACAGGAGAAGCAATTTCTGTGATTTCCCCAAAGAGAGGAGGAGCAGGTGTTAATCTTCCAGCAAATATCATGCTGAGGCTTGAGAATTCACAACATTTCATGAATTTGCATAGAGTAGCCCTGAGTTTAGGTGACTAGGAATAAGAAAATTAGGTTAGCCAAATATGGATGAACTAGATACTAGTTCCCAAGAGAATAATTCCCCAATACTTCCTGCTGGCAAGGCTCCTAAGAGAAATTGTAATTAGTAATGAATCAAATAAACCTAGCAGTTAAGGAGAATGAGAATTTAGTATCGCTATTGCTGGTAGACATTACTGAATTGTATAAAATATTAAGCATATACAAGTCATGGCACCATACAAGGCATTATAATTACTAATAGAAATTACTCCTGACTTCAGGAAGCTAATAGTTTAAGGACACCATAAGGAGATGGAAGAGAGCAGGACTAGACCACTGATTACATTGGAATAAGGAATTCCTGAAGATAGAAATTCTACCAATTCAGGTTATGCAATTTATAGTGCTAGTAAATTGCCTCAAACACTGAGAGGTAAAATAATTTACCGAAGGTGATACAAGTACATCTCAGAAAGGCCCCAAGATCAGATCTCAATTCACCGTGCCAAACTACTTCTCTAATAGACACAATATGTGGTGACTTTGTTTCTTAAATATAACATTTCAGGCTGGAAATGGGCAGTTGTCTGGGGACCAGTCTAGCTAAGTACAAAGAAGTTAATCACCAAGTTGGGTGCGACAAAACTCTTAAAGGCCATCTATTATGTTAAAGAGGGTTGCAATCTACATATGTGGGAGAATTATGCTGACGGATAAAATTACACATGTGTGTAGTATTGAACTACAAAGAAATGAAGGGTATGGAGCAGTGGCAGTTCATACACACTAATAATTTCACAGACTATTATAGTAGGTTTGCCTGGCACCTTTATTATCATGCAGGGTAAACTATTGTGAGAAAAGGGAGGAGAGTTTCTGGAAACAAGAATGAAAGGATTTTCTGGAATAGCTACACAAATTATGGTGCATTAATATAATGGAATATTACTGCACTCTAAGAAGTGATAAATACACACAGAGAGAGACAGAGGTATACATATATATGTTTATATATGTATATATACACGTACATATGTGTGTATATAGATATATGCATGTATACATATACATGCATATATATACACATGTGTAGATATACATACAATACAGGGAGTATGGAAAGATGTAAAACAAATTGTGAAAATGGATATAGTATCTACAACAATGTAAACAGAACAATAAAAATAGAAACCATATACTTTGTAATTATAATGATCTAGGCTGACCCCCCAAAATACTATGGGGCTGACCCTCCTTCCCTCCTTTCTTTACAGAGGGGAAATATAGTGGGGACTGAACATAATATACACTTTCAGACTGACTGACTTATTGATTAGTTTTGTTAAACTTTAAAGAAAAATCTTTCTCTTTTGTCTTTGATATAGAGAATGTTTATTTTTCTGAGCAGTGAATAAGGGAGAGATATTAGGATTGAAGGCAATACAAAAAAACAAAGATAATAATTTTTGAAAGAAGGGAAGTAAATAAGCATTTCTACAGTGTTTACTGTGTGTCAGGAATTGTGCTCAAGATTTACAAGTATTATCTCATTTGATTCTTAGAACAATCCTGAAATGTAGCTGCTGATATTGTACCATTTTAGTTGTGGAAACTGAAGCAAACAGAGGTTAAGTGATTTGCCAAGGGCCACACAGCTAGTATTTCAAGCAGGATTTGAACTCATGTATTCTTGACTCTAGACGCAGGGTTCTATCCACTGTGCCACCTAGCTGCCTCTACATCATAGAATCTAGAAAGAGCTTTTGAAATATTTTGGTCTTCCTCATTTTATACATGAGGAAAATGAAATGTTAACTCAAGGTCACATTATAATATGTGATTTACCCAAGGTCATATTATATAGTAAGTAGTTGAGCCAGGATATGAACCCAGATTACTTAAATTCAAAGGCTTTTTTCATGGCTTCTTACTGCTTCCTGGGAGCAAAGACAAGAAGGATGGCAGTGAATGATGGTCGAGGAGAAGGTCCAGGAATATTAAGGAAATGATATAAAAGCCACAACAACAGTGAAAAGGGTGAACAAAAATGCCCAGTGTGAAGCTGGCTGCTTTGGTCTTCCTGGCTTAGAAGTTTTGTTTTCAGTTTTCTTATATCTAAATCCATATGACTTGGCCACTCTCTATTTTTGTAACTTTCCTAAGGTGCTGTCATTGGCACCACCATGGAGAATAGTCAACATTTTAACAACATGATAACAGGGTGGTGGGTGGACATTTTTAGATCAGGGCTATAATTTCACTGGCATCAAGAATTCCTGGTGAAGAAATTCTACCACTAATGCAGAATGATTTTTGCTCTGCAACTTAAGATTGCTGTAGATTGTTGTCCAAGACCTTGGGAGATGAAAGAGTTGCCCAGGGTCACATAACAGAATTTGACAAAGGAAGAATTTGAAGACAAATATTCTCACCTCCCATCTATCCATTCTATCACCTTAGAGACCCTACCCTGCAAGAGAGTATTAAGTGATGGCAACTTACTATTTCTACATCAATGAAATTATAATTGATCAATTGAACTGATCATGCGCATTTATTTGCTGCTACATTTATTTTCTATTTTTCTCCCAATCCAGGATGGTGGTTTCCATAGCCATCTACCCAGTTAGAATTACCAAGATAGATTCACGACATATTCTAAAGCCTATGCTGGAGTCCAGTCACCAGTTCAAAAAGATTAGGTATTCCAACTAAATATTTGATGAAATTGAAATCATGCCACTTGCCCTCACCCCATACTCACTATCCTAGATCAGAGGTGGGGAACCTGCAGCCTTGAGGCCACATGTGGCCTTCTTGGTCCTTGGGTGCAGCCAATTTGTACTGTGAAGTTTGTATTCAAAGGGCTGCTCTTGAGGACCAAGAAGGCCATATGTGGCCTCAAGGTCGCAGGTTCTCCAACCCTGTCCTAGATGATCATGGGATCATAGAGTTAGAGCTGGAAGAGATCTTAAATGCCAGCAATTTCAACTCCTTTATTTCACAAATGAGTAAACTGAGGCCCAGAGATATTAAGTGACCTACAGAGTGCTACACAGCTAGCAAGTATCTTAGCAATCTGAAACCAAATATTTTTCACTCCAAACCCAAGGTCTTTCCCACTGTACCTCACCATCTCTCATGATCTAAAATTTTCCCAACCACTGCATATGTGAATATACTCATGTAGGTATATGCTAATGAGATCTTTGGTATACCTTATATTTCTCATTCTCCTCAACCAATTTCTGATTAGTGGGGAAGAAGACAGATATGGAGATGAAAAAGAAGTATTGCATGTATGAAGGAAGGGAGAGGAAAAGAGGTAGAAAGGGGTGTTTGGGGAGAGAGTATATGTGTACTCATATGAATAAAGGGGGTAGAGATAGGTAATCAGTGCCAAGGTCCTGGGCCACCATCAATAATGTGTCTCTGTGTGTCCCAAACAAGTTCCCAAAAACATTAAAAGAATTTGGGGGGAAATAAAGTAACGTCATAAAATCTGATAACAGATAAGATCCATTTTTCATTCACTTAGAAGAGGAAGAGAGTTTCTTTGTAAAAAAAGAAAAAATGGGAAGGCAATGAATTTGTCATGGTAACCTAGTCTTTAGCTTTTTGTATTTTTTTCTTTCCAAATCATGTTTTAGCTCAAGTAAGCAGCTAGACGATGCAGGGAATAGAGGGTGGGACTTGAAACAGAAAGACCCCAGTTCCAGTCCTGCCTCAGCTGCATACTGGTTATTTGACCCTAAGAAGTCATTTCTCTCAGTTTACTCATTTATAAATTGGGGATAACAATAACACTTCCCTCGATAGTTGTCATAAGGATTAAATAAGATAACGAATATAAATTCTGTGAACTTCACAAAGTGCTCTATAAACACCAGCTATTATCATTGTTGCTGTTCAAGTAAGCTCTTATCAGAAAATATTTTTCAACTGATTTTTTCCATTAGGAATATAAGGGAGAAAGAGTTAACTGTGTCTCTTATTAAATAGGACTGATAGAACGTAAAGAGCTTTTTAAAAATTCAGTGCTAATAAATAGCTGATCTTAGTCTTTCCCACCTGTCCATTACCTACCATTCTTTAATTCTGTTTATAATTTACATATGTACTCTGTCATTTGTGTTCCTTTCTAACTCATGGATATTAATGTGATAGCTTTAAAGGTTGGGGGCATTTACAAGAAAGTCTTCCCTGAATCTCATTGAGTTAGGAGCATTTGGCGTACTTTGACGATAGGGATTAAAGTTCAAGGGGGGAAAGGAAGTAAAAAGGTGTATCTGAGAGAAATAGTGTGGCTCAGTGGTTAGGACACTGGACTGGGAGTAAGAAAGTGGGAGTTCGGATCCATCTCTGCTACTCTCTAGCTATATACACAACCTTGGGTAAATCACTGAGCCTCTCTGCACCTATGATTCTTCTTTGAGAAAAGGATGATCTCTTGTTCAAAATCCCTCTAGGACAGAATGTATTAAAGAATGACAACTCTTCTGGTTACCTTCTAAACCTGCAGTAGAAAGCAGATGTTTAACTCAATTTTTACTTTCTGACTGCAATGTTGAATTATTGGACTATGAGAGGAGCTGCAGTGGTATCCAAGATTTCCCCTACAGCATGTATTGTCAGGAAGATCTGGGTTTGAATCCTTCCTCAAACATGTACTAACAATACAACCATAAACAAGGCACTAAAACTTGAGTTTCAGAGTTTCTTCAACTGTCGAACAGGCGTTCTAGCCGCAGTTCTAACATCACAGGACTTTTATAAAGTTCCAATGAAACAAGAAATTTGTGGAAGCATATTAAAATCTCCTTTCTGGTTTAAATATTAAGAAATAGATATTTATTCAACCTAAAGTCCTTCCCAGACTTCCACAAAGAAAGAAAACTTTATCAGAACTTAAACTTCTGAAGAAACAGTGCCCTCTACTAAAATCCTTTTACTTTTTCTCTTGAGAAATTGTGTAAAAGAAGAAATTTCAGGCCCCAGAGAATGTATTAAGAGTGACCAGTCTTTACCAAAGTCCTTATGCCAGTTAGTCAATCAATAAGCATTTATTAAATACCTCGTTGTGCCAGGAACTGCGATAAGTGCTGGAAATACAAAGAAAGATAGTCCCTGTCCTGAGGACCAAATAATCTAATGGGAAAGGCAAGAAGCAAAGACATACATACAAACAGAAAACATAAATATATATATATGCGTATATATATGTATATATATATATATATACGTATATATATATATATTCCTGATAAATAGGAAAGAATTAACAGAAGGAAGACATTAGAATTAAGAGAGGTCAGGAAAGACTTCCTATTAAAGAAGATATTTTATCTGGGACTTAAAGGCAACCAGCAAGTCAGTAGAAGGAGGGAGAGCATTCCAGGCATGGGAAACCACCATTAAAACATATGTGTAGAGCTGAAAGACACAATGTCTTATTCACAGGAATGACCAGGAAGTCAACAATACTTGGAAAGGTATAGTGAATGAACGGACTGAGGTGGGTAGCCATTTTTTCCCTTTTCTCCTGAAAGATAGCATGTACAGAGTTTAGAAGGGAAGGCTTACTCCCAAAAAGTGTTGAGTTGCTAGGTAATCTTTGCTAACATTAAGGGAGGGCAGAGGGAATTTCTCAGATTCTTGCAGATAGGGGCTCAGGTTCATGGATTTAAGCAGCTCAACCTGCCTTGCTTTCCAGCATCAACTGGTGATGGAACCTCATTACAGAAGGAACATTTTGTTTCTATTTAATATGCATTTTAAACTATTCTCTTCCCTTAAATGAATATTTTTCACATCATGTTCATCCCTTATATAGGAGCTTCAGCTCTGATGATAGCTTGTGATTCTCCATGGTCAGGGATATTGGGAGCACATGTCAATAAACAGAAAGGAAAAGGTGGAAAAGACAAGTGAGGGTGTGAGCAAGAAACATGGAAAACATTAGGGGCTGTTCTCCGGTAAAAGCTGATTATTACTACCCTGAGAAAAACAAGAACATGACGTGAACTTTTCTGATACAAGTTGAAAGTGAATTTTTAATGTCTGAACAGGTCATATTCAATCTTCATCAGCCTCTGGAGGCAGGCTAGCATCTCTGACCACAATCCTCTATACCAGAAGTTAAAGAGAAAAGCAAGAGTCTGTGGGGGAAATTGCAGAAAAGAAAGGTTTCTGAGTACTGTTGCACGACATTTAAATGTTTCAGGCTTCATTTAGGACCTTAAATCTTTTCACTGAGCTTTAATTCAGTGTTCTGTCCATAGTAAAAGGAACTGCATTGTAAGAAATGGGAGTCAAATTCTAGCCATGTTGTTTGAATTTAAATGTTAATGTTGTTCCAGCATGGAAAGAAGAGAATTTTTAGAAGCAGTTTCTGAGAAAGACCCTCAGAAACATTGAAACTGAAAGGCATGTGAATATGTTTTGTAGGTGACTACATGGAGTCTCACTTCAATTTCATTACTTACTCCAGTGATGCTCAGTAACCAACGTACAGGAAACTCAGAAACTGTATGGGAGGAGCTTTGTAGGGATAAGGTTTGGAAAGTCATAGTAGGGGGTCACTGGAGTTTGGGGTTCCAGGCTGAAATACTAGTGAGTGATTACAGTAGGAGCAGAGAGTAAATCACAGCTGGGAACAGAGGAGTGTGAAGGTGGGTTTGAGGGGAAAAGGGACAGTGGTTGAATTTTTAGAATAGAAAGTCAAGGCACTGGAGATCATAGACTAGTCTCCCTCTATCAATAGTGTTTTGCTCTCCTTTCTGAGACCTTTCCCTTCTTCCAGGAATCCAGAGTCCTTATTCCCCATTGTAATTCCATCTAAGATACCTTGCACCTCATGGTCTTATATGTGACTGACCCTGTTGTGCTCAGGAAGATTATCAGATCAATCCAGACTTATGATTATATGGATAACATTGCCTCTCCTTTATGATTTAGGACCATAGGGCATCTTGAAGGTCATCTAGTCTGAGTCATTCATTTTAGAGATGAGGAAACTCAGACCTAGAAAGTTGAGGTGATTTGTCCAAGAAAGCACGTCTTAGATACGGAGACAATGAGGTAAGATTAAAAAAAAAATACTGGGCAATTTGAGGTCTATTCCTCATCGTGGCAGTTAACTAGATAGCATAATCATAAACAAGTTAATTCACCTCTCGGCCCTAGTTTGTTCATTTGGAAAGAACACCTTAGGGAAGATGGTCCTTTAAAAACATATTTCTATGATTCTTTGGATAATGTAGTATATACTGCAATTAAGAACAAATTGATATTACAATTTGTTTGGTCCATTTGGTCCCGAGTCCTTTACAGGAGATAGAGTTGTCCTACGATAGAGGTCATTATTCCATCTGACCTTCAGGGTAGCCTGATCTTCTTCTTATGGATGGCCAGTAAGTAAAGTCTCTGCTACTCCCCAATCACATCTTAGTGATATCCCATCGTGCCACCAACTCCTGGAAATTCTGCCTAACAGCCTGAGATTGTGAAAATTTCCATCGAGTCAGAAGTAGTCAACCCATCTTACAATCAAACCAACATTGGAGCACTACTAAATATAACACTCTTCTAAAAACTTCGGGTAAAACCAAGTGCAAAGCATTATCTCTGATCCCAAAGAGTTAACAAACTACAAAATGTAGTCAGAGAAAATATAAAGCCAAATATGATCAGGGTTAGTTAAGTAGCATCATCAAATGCAGAAGAGAGAGATCATTGTGTGTTGGGGTACAGAAGGCAGAGTTCATGGGGGACATAGGTCTTGAGCTGTAACTTAATAGATAGGAAAATCTACAGTTACAAATTCTGAGGCCTCAACAAGTACCATACAACATGTCTCAGCATAAAAAGCATGAAAAGTACCCTCAGATCAAAATTCTAAGATAAATCCACGTGGAGGCAGAATGGGGGAAAAAGACACAAGGTTCCCTTCCTACCTCCAACAACCATGGAAGAGAAGGGACATAGACCTCCCAGGGAAAAGGGACCAATACTAAGGAGTCTACCCCACCAGAGGCAGGTGCCATGATGGAGCCATGTCATAGAGGAGTTCACATGAGGTATGGCAACCAGTAGACCAGCAGTGGGGTAAAGAGGGGATTGTGCCCTCCACCAAGATTCAATAGCTCCCCATTTTAACCAATCATTCTTGCTAAATGAGAGCTAAACTCAACTCCTTCTCCAAGCTCTACAGATACAAGGATTGTAAACACCTTCTATCTTTTGACTTTTTGGGACAAAACCTCAATTGCTCCACTATGTTTACAGCTCTGAGTTACAATTTGAATAAAGAGAAATTAAAGGAGAAAAGAAAAAGTTTGGAGACCAAAAATGTGCAAAGGAGCCACTGGGTTTAATACGTAGAAAACTTTTTGAAGATATTAAAAGATCAATGTCTGAGTGCAGAAGGCCAAAGTGTACAACAGTCAGACTCCACAGCATCTTCTCTAACCCTGTAAGTTCCCCCTAGAGTACTAGTTCAAATTTATGAAATGCAAAAGAGCTTTTGGACAGCTAAGCATTATCCATTTTTAAAGAGTCTCAGGTTAACAGGTAAAAAGTGATGATGTGCCATGGAATGAAAGAAAAGTGATACTGAACTCTGATATCACTTCACATCTTTATTCATCCCTGAGGAAAGAACGCGCAACTCAACACAAAGCTGTTGTTCTCATGAGCATTACACTGGAAATATAAGTGCAAAAAGGTATTAATAAAAGATTTTCATCAGGTTAAAAAAAGCCCATTTTTCCCATTTAAAAAAAAACACTAACATGTGTTTTTAGATAGCTACAAGTCATAGAATCCCATATCTCCAAAGTACTAAAGCTGAGGGTCATTCAAAAGGCAAATGGAGATGCACATAACAGGAATGAGCAAACTGTAATGCATCATAGTTTGGTAGTGGCACAAAGCCAATCATCAGAGTGATGGAGGACAGGAAAGCGGGTTGGTGATATAACAAGAAAAAGAGATCACTAAAAAACAAACTGCTTGCTCCTTTGGTACCCACCCAACCTTCAGAGGGGGCAAGGAAGATTACTTATACTCTCAGGGACCTCTGTGAAGGATTGGAATCTGCATCATTAGGTGGATTACTGACAAATGAAAATACCACTTCTATTTCTTGGCAAAGTGGTTACCAGGTAGGTGATGCCTTACTCTACAGGCAAAGTTCTGTACAAATGGACATTCCTAGAGATTTAGGATAATAAAAATTGGATTGGAAAGAGATTGTCCCCTCCTCCTCCTTTGTTTCATAAAGGAAGAAACTGAGACTTAATGAGAAATTAAGTGAATTGCCCAACCAAGGTCCCAGGAACAGAAACAAGGAAGAAGTGGTATTTCTAGTTTTCTTCCCACTTCACCATGTTTAAATTATATTATATTCTAATTTCTGATTTTCTCTTGAGTTATTATCCTTCATAAGATAGGGAAAAGAACAACTTACTGATAAAAGTGCTCAACTGGGAATGAGATGACCTATGTTCTAGTCCTTATAACTGACCAGATATATTACGCTGGACAAGTGAACTAGTATCTTTAGATCTTAGTTTAACTCACCTGGAATATAAGGGAGTTGGCACAGTTAGATAAAAAGATTGGTTCTGGGTTTTTTCAAGCTACATTAGGAGAAAAGGGATGATGCAAGGTGGAAAACTTCTTGGATCGGGTGCATGATTGATAACTGATGAGAGAAAGAAGGCAGAGTTACAACTTTTGTTTTTGCTCCTGGTTTCTCCATCAAAGAGCATGAACATTGCACTAAAAAATGAAGAACCAGATGACTAACAAAAAGTAGATATTCACAATGAGAAATGTGACAATAAGAAAGCACCTAGTTACCCCTGATGAATTCAAATCACCTGATTCAGATGAACTATATCCTTTACTAGTGAAAGAATTGGCAGATACAATTTCAAAGCCCTAGTCTGTAATATTTGAAAGAATATGGGAAACAAGAGAGGTACCAGAATAATGGGAAAAGACAAAAGATGAAAGAGACTAGACTACATATATAAAAATAATATATGCATAGATACACACACATACATATGTGCATATGTATATAAATTCTATAAAAGATGATTAAGTAGATGACTGGTGAACATATAGAATGGGAAGCAAAAATTAGAGCTAGCAAGTCTTGCCCAATTTAGTCTCATTTCCTTTTGTAATATAGTTAATGAATAGTTATGTACTTTTTCCATATTTTATTCTTGATAAAGTATCTTGTGTCTTCTTATGGAAAAGATGGATAGATGTAGATGAGAACTGATGATACAGAAAGATTCAGAGATGATTAGATAAATACAGCTAAATGATCGTTGATAATGGTACGGTGGCAATGTGGCAAGGGGGAATGCAGCAGAAATCGACAATAATCTGGATTTGATCATATGCTGTGCAATATTTTCATTAATGATTTGGACAAAGGATCAAATTAGCAGATGACATGAAGCTGAGAAGGAAAACTAAAAAACTGAAAAAGTGCCAGGTTCAAAAAGATCTTGAAAGGCTAGAGGAGAAAAATCTAATGCATGACCTACAAAGCCACATGCAGCCCACAACATTCTAATGTGGCTTGATCCACAATGAATATAATTGAGAAATATTCAACAAAAGAAAGAAAAATACAATAAAATATAGATAATACTAATACATGGTGTACTAAATTAATGTTCAGTTCATAGAGATCCTTATCCATGGTTTAAGTGCCCTTTTTTCTATTTCAGTTTGATACCACTGCAAATATAATAAGACAAAATTCATTAGGAATAAATGTAAATTCTTAGTTATTATAGTTATAAAAATGATTTTTAAATGGTTATAAAAATCAACTTTACAAATACAAAGTAGGGGAACAATTTGTCTGAAAGAGATCTGAGGTTTTTAGTGGACCGCAAGCTCAGCACGAATACAAAGAAAAGCTAATTTGTTCTTTGGCTTTTTAAAGAATCATAACTTCCAGGGATAAGGAGATGACAGTCACACTATACACTGCCTCCTTCATTACTACTCAAAATCATGGTTTTCAATTCTATATGCCATAGATTAAAAAGAACATTAACCGGTTGGAAAGTATTCAAAGGAGGGCAAACCAGACAGTGAAGAATCTTAAGTCCACATGAAGGACTGTTGAAAGAATTCATTAAATGACTATTTAATGTGGAGTGGAGAAAACTCAACAAGGACATGTCTTCTAACATCTGAACAATTTTCATGTGAAATGACTTGTTCTATTTAATCCCAGAAGTTAAAAATCAGAAGGACAGGTGAATGTTTAAAAAAAAAAAATGGAGGTTTAATATCAAGGAAATCTTCATAACAATTAGAGATATCTAAAAGTAGACTGAGTTACCTTGGAAAAATGGATTCTTTTCCTTCATATGTCCTCAAGCAGAGCCAGAATGGCCCCTTTCCAGATGTGGGGATTCCCTTCATGTATAAATTCTGAGTTAGTTGGCTACTGACATCCTTGTCAATTCTCAGGTTCTGTGACTCCACATCTGGAGGAAATCAAAACCCTAAGACTCCCACCATTGCTACCATTTGAAGACTCAAGGAATCTATCCTAGTGTGTACAGTCTGGCAGTTTATAATCTGTCCTAGAAGACCTCACTATTTAAAAAGGGCTCAAATTATAAAATTGCTTGGGTTTTTTTTTTGGTTATATAATTATATTTCTTAATGTATCTGTAGTAGCTAAGGTCTAGACTTGGATGTCAGATATTCCTAGGTTTGTGTCTTTCCTCTGATATACACCAGCATTGTAGTAGTGGCCAAATTACTTAAGCTTTCAGTGCCATGGGAGAATTCCCCTGTATTATGGGAGAGCTATTGATAAACATCAGTGTGAGAAATTTCCACACTAAGGTTTCTGTATACTGATCAAATCATCTGAAAATATTATCTGTTTTCAGAGTCTGAGGTTTCCTTCAAATAAATCCACATATATCCCTGAAGATTTTGCTTTGCCATTGTTGTAAGGGACAAGTGTAGGACTATGAAAGAATTGTACTTGGAAAATTATTCCCAAGACCAACAACTTCCCACATGCTAGCATTTAGGTTTGTTGAAGTTACCTCTTGTCAGGAAAATATTACAGTTACTTGCTAAACAGATGGAACAGAAAATAGATTTGAAAATTCTGGCACCTGATGTTTCCTAGATGAGAGATTTTTTTTAATCATATACAAATTCTCCAAAGTTACGGACAGGCAGAATGCATTGGATTACTTTATAAGAGAAAGAGCACATATTGTAGTGTTTCTGAGTGCCATTTTCTTTGGTGAGCTTATGTCCTATTTATTTCTGCTTATTACTGATTATTTATTGCTTTCCAGAAGTATACGTGGTGCTATGAGGAGAGAGGATGAGAAAAAGAGAAAGAAGTTTAGGAAGAGATTGTGTCTGTGGACTTGAGTTTCAAACATGTGGACAGGAAGAAAGAGAAGCAGGTGTGTCACAAATGAGTGAGATGAAGAGCTTATAACAGGTGAGATGCCCTAAATGACAATAATCACAGTCAAGCTGAGCTGGACTTAGTTCAGCAAAGATTGATGGTAAAAAGGAGCTGACATAAGGGCTAAGTAAACTAAGAAATAGACAGGAGGCATATATAAGTTAAATGTGAGCAATCTTTTTAGCATTGTAGGTATTTGCTGAAATCCTTAAGCAGAATATGTATGAGAAGTTACCGAAGGTAATCTGAAAATTTCTGTTCTGTTGTTTACATTTTTTAATTCAATTTAACAAGAAATATGTATTAAAAACCTAGTATGTGTCAAGAACTGGAGACATAGAGTCAAGTAACTGGCTGGGAAAATGCCTAGAAAGGGGAAGAAAAATAAGACTTTAGAGAGTTTTTTCCAACAAATGCAAATGATCCCGACCTTCGGATCTGATGGGGAGGACGAGAACGTATTTTTCCCATCAGAGAAAGATGTGGAGGGCGGGGCCTCAGTACCCCAGACACCCCAGGGGGGTGTAGGGTGGGCTCAGGCCTTGGAAGAGCTTAAAAAGGATTTTGAAAAGCAAGTTAGACAGATGGAGGAAAGACTGGGAAGAGAAATGACAAAGATGCAAGAAGAGTATGAAAAAAAGGTCAATATCTTGGTAAAGGAGACCCAAAAAAATGCTGAGGAAATTAACACGTTGAAAAATAGGCTCACTCAATTGGCAAAAGAAAATGAGAAGAATGCATTCAAAAGCAGAATGAGCCAAATGGAAAAAGAGGCTCAAAAGTTCACTGAATTTAATAGTTCTCTCAAAATTAGAATGGAACAGATGGAGTCTAACGACTTTATGAGAAACCAAGAAATCACAAAACAAAACCAAAAGAACGATAAAATGGAAGAGAATGTGAAATATCTCATGGGAAAAACAACTGACCTGGAAAATAGATCAAGGAGAGACAACTTAAAAATTATGGGACTACCTGAAAGCCATGATCAAAAAAAGAGCCTAGACATCGTCTTGCATGAAATTATCAAGGAAAACTGCCCTGACATTCTAGGACCAGAGGGCAAAATAAGTATTGAAAGAATCCATCGATCACCACCTGAAAGAGATCCAAAAAGAGAAACTCCTAGGAACATTGTGGCCAAATTCCAGAACTCCCAGCTCAAGGAAAAAAATCTTGCAAGCAGCTAGAAAGAAACAATTCCAGTACTGTGGAAATACAATCAGGATAACCCAAGATCTAGCAGCTTCTACATTAAGGGATCGAAGGGCGTGGAATAGGATATTCCAGAAGGCAAAGGAACTAGGACTGAAACCAAGAATCACCTACCCAGCTAAACTGAGTATAATACTTCAGGGGAAAATATGGTCTTTCAATGAAACAGAGGACTTTCAATCATTCTTAATGAAAAGACCAGAGCTGAAAAGAAAATTTGACTTTCAAACACAAGAATGAGAGGAAGCATGCAAAAGTAAACAGCAAGGAGAAGTATTAAGGGACTTACCAGAAATGAACTGTTTGCATTCATACAGGGAAGGACAATATTTCTAACTCTTAAAACTTTTCAGTATCTGGGTGGTTGGTGGGACCACACATACACATGTACACGCATGCACACACATACACACATGCATTCACATGCAGAGACAGAGAGCACAGATTGAACTGAATAGGATGGGACCATACCTTAAAAGAAATTAAGGTAAATGGTGAGAGAGAAATGTAGTGAGAGGAAAGAGGGGGAAATGGAAGGGGGTAACTATATGTCATTTAAGAGGCAAGTAGGAGATGTTTTTAGTGGAGGGAAAAAGAGGAGAGCTGAGGAAAAAAAACAAACAAACAAACAAACAAAAGTTTACCCTCATCACATTTGACTAAACGAAGGAGTGAAATGCACACTCATTTTGGTATGAAAACCTATCTTACAGTATAAGAAAGCGGGGGAGAAGGAGATATTGGGGGGGGGGATGATGGAAGGGAAGGCAAAGGGAGGAGGGAGTAATTGAAAGTCAACACTTGGGGAGGGACAGGATCAAAGGACAGAAGAGAAACAATGAGGGGCAGGTTAGGAGGGATGGCAATTCAGTTAGTCTTACACAACACGACTATCAGGAAGGTCATTTGCAAAGCTACACAGATATGGCCTATAATGAATTGCCTGCCGTACCAAAGGGAATGGGTGGGGAGGGAGGGATGGGGAGAATTTGGAACTCAAAGTTTTAGGAACAATTGTTTAGTATTGTTGTTGCAACTAGGAAAGAAGACATACAGTTAATGAGGAATAGAAAGTCATCTGGCCCTACAGGAGAAAAGAGAGGATGGAGACAAGGGAGGGGAGGGATGACGGAAGAGAGGACAGATTGGAGATAGGGAAAATTGGATTGCTTGGGGTATTGGGGTGGGGGGAGGGGAGAAAGGGGGAGAAAATTTGGAACCCAAAAATTGGTGAAAATGAATGTAAAAAGCTAAATAAATAAATAAATAAATAAATAAATAAATAAATAAATAAATAGATAGATAGATAGATAGATAGATAGATAGATAGATAGATAGATAGATAGATAGATAGATAGATAGATAGATAGATAGATGGATGAATGAATGAATGAATGAATGAATGAATGAATGAATGAATAAATAAATAAATAAAGAAGAACTGGAGACATAAAAGTTTTTGCCATTAATGAAATCTGTAATCACAAATATTTATTTTGCCTCCTTTATATGCTAAATAAAGTCTTTACCTCAAAGGACTTATGATCTAGTTAGGGAGACAAGTTTGTACCACAGAAAAAAATAATTAATGATATAATTCAAGATTTGGGAAGGACTAACACAGAAACCACGTTTGAGAAAGAGTCAGGGTATAAAAGGCATCTGAGGAAAGGAACGTCAACAGTATTGGAATATATAATCTTACAGATAGAATGATGTACTTAAAGGCAAGACTGGGGTTCCAGTCCCCTACTAATAGTAGCTATGTGACCATGGTTAAGTCATTTATGCATTAACCAATCTGAGGTTCACTTTCCACATCTCTAAAATGGACATTATAATAACAGCAGGTGGTACCTATTTCAGAGTGCTATTGTGATATTCAATGAGATAATACACATAGAAACTTCAAACTGTAAATGACAGTTACCAATGTTGGCACTCTTAAGGAACTGAGAAGATTGGGAAGTATAGGTTCTCAATTGTTCAGCCACTAATCAGCTACATGACCATAGGCACTTCAATCCACCTTTGTGAACCTCAGGTTATTTACATGGCTACAATTTTTATTCAAGACTGTGCTTCAATTGAGATTGGTTGTTGACAGTTAGACCTCTAGAAATATAGATCCCGTAAGGTCTAAGGCTAGAAAGAACTTAACTTTTAATAATTTAATACATGAATTTTTTTTTTACTAGATTTGTGATATCATTGGTGAGAAATTCTGATGAGGAAACTCCTAGCAAAGGAGTTTGTAATCTTAGGGAAATGGCCCAGAGCACTGAGAGGTTAAGTAATTTGTACAGGTTCACCATAAATAGTGACATGCAGCATTTGAGCTCAGCTCTTCCTAGCTAATTTTTTATTTACTTTGCTATTTAAAAAATTCTTGTTTTATTTCTTAAGTTCAGAAGAAGAAAAATAATTTACTTTGCCATATTTCCATAACAACAATAATTGCTATTTTTAAAACAATTTACATTTTATAAAGTTTCCCAATAACTCTCTAATTTCATTAGAGCAAGTATTATAACCACATTTTGCAATCAAGCTAACTGAATTACCAAATTGGTGAATGACTTGCCCAAGGACAGCCTGATAGTATTTGGGAGAGTCAGAGCTCAAAATCAGATTTTTGTGGTTATCAATCCAAGGAACTTTTCCACCCCTGCTACATCTCAAAAATAAAAGTGGAAAAAAAAATGCATTGTACACTGTGAAGAACGAGTTACTTTGCTAGGTAACCAAACATAGATCATATCTCCACTTTGAACCTAGCCTCAATCATGCATGAGACTACAAACCCTAAAATTCCATTCTGTGTGATGTTGTACTCTTCATCTCACATTGCTTATTCACACATGCAGCACAATAAATAATAATACCTTCTATTGATGTTGTTCAAGGGTTTTTTAATGTTGTTTGTGTCAGAGACCACCCTTTTGACAGTGTGATGAAGTCTCTGGAGCACTTCTCAGGATATTTTAAATGCATCAAATAAAACATGTAGATCATAAAAGAAATTAATTATGCTGAAATGATAATAAAAATGTAAAACTAAGTTCATGGATCCCAGTTTAGAATCCTGATATATTTAAGTTTACAAAGTACTTTACAGATATGATTACATATGATACAAAAACCACAAATTAGATGCTATTTTTATCTGCACTTTCTAATGTGGACACTGAAGCTCAGGGAGATTAAGAGATTTGCCCAGAACCACAAACTAGTTCTTGTCAGAAGTGAGATTTGAACTCATGTCTTCCAGACAAGTCCAAAGCTCTATCCCACTACATTGTGTTGCCTTCATACATTATTTAGTGAGACTTTGTGCTGAAATTCTCTGAAGGAAATTCTGCATTCTTCCCCATCTGCATTAAGCAAATATTTAAGATCAGTGTTAAATGTGACTGGTGAACTTCACAACCCAATAAACCTAACATGAAGGTCTTATGGTGTTGAAGACAGGCAAAATACAGTAATGATATATTACTTCTACAGATTAGGAAAAACAGTGTTGAGACCTTCCTCCACCAAACTATATTACAACACACTTGTGACTTAGCAAGTAACTTGTGGGGGTTTTCTGAGACATATAAAGGACAAGTGACTTACCCAGAATCACAGTTACTAAGGCTGAAAGACAGGAGAAGCTGTGAAACCTAGGATTTCCACAATTCTTTCACTGCATTGATTATACCCGTCCCCTCTTGGGTGTATGACAAAAACTTGTCTCAAACATATCTTTCAAAAAAAGTCCTTTGAGGCAATAATAAAAATCTCCTAGAAAAGAAATTTGGAAAGGGAGCATCTGAAATGTCAGACAGATAGAGTGTGACTTGCCATGTAGAGGTTTGTAATTTATTTAACATCAAGAATCTCAAATCAATTTTATACTTTATTGCAAGTTAGCAGAGTTATCACAGCATAGGGGCACAGTATTGGAAAAGCTTCAGTCACTGAGTACTGTAATTTAGCTACCAAATACTGAACTAATAGCAGAGGAACAGCAAGAAGCAATGTAGACAAGGATATTAGAGTAATAAGGTCATGGGGAACCAAAGCGTTTGGGGGCCCCGGCTGAGAAGGCAGCCCAGGATGGTTGCGTTTGAGACGAAAGCAGCATGCTTATATCTTCTTAATAGGAGCCTGAGGAGAAAGTGCCCAGTTATAATCACCAGCCAGACACTTGGAAGCAGAGAAGTACTAATCGATATACATTGACTACATCAGAGAATCGGAGAGATCTCGGAGCCTGGACGCAGACTTGAGTTCCAATCTGTTCTCAAACACTTCTTAGCTATGTGACATTGGGAAAATTGTTTAACTTCTTTCAACCTCAATTTCTTCAACTGTAAATGGCACCTACCTCAGGAGGTCGTTGTGGGAATTAAATGAAAATTGGCAAAGTGCTTAATAAAGATCCTGGCATATTTTTGCAGTTGTTGTGGTTCAGTAATTTTAGTCATGTCCAACTCTCTGTGACCTCACTTAAGGCTTTTCTTGGCAAAGATATTGGAGTAGTTTGCCATTTCTTTTTCTGGATCATTTTATAAATGCAAAAACTGAGGCAAAGAGGGTTAAGTGATTTTTCCAGGGTCACACAGATAGTAAGTGTGTAAAGCTGGATTTGAACTCATGAAGATGAATCTTCCTGATTTCAAGCCCAGTGCTCCATCTACTGTGTCATCAAGCTCTCCCTCCTGACATATAATAGGTATTTAATAAATGTTTTTCTCTTTCTTTCCTTCAGAATCTAAGAGAACTCTAGAAATAATACCTTCTTGTCTGATCTCAGCTTCAGAATCTTATTTTGATTAAATGATAAGCACAGAAACACAGGCTGAGAGGTTCCCTGTGCAGATTATTTAGCCCATAGTCCTGCCTTCAGTGGTAGAAGGATTGAACATGGACCACCTCATGGCTGTCTACCATTTTATTTGCCCTTGTGGAGAGAAAAGGACCAAGGTCTTACCACTACATTCTGGACCATCTCCAGTCATCCTGATCACTATCTGGCCACTGGATCCACATGGCTCTGGAGGAAACAGCGAGGTTGGTGACTTTGCACAGCCTCCCTCACTCAAATCAAAGCCAATTGCTAGTCATGGCATGATTTCCCTGATGTTACGGTCCTCTTCGAGAATGAGGAACAAACTACACACAGCCCTGTGCAGAAATATTTCACAAGTCCTCTTAGAAACTCATCTCCAGGGGCAGCTAGGTCATGAAGTGGAAAAAGGACTGGACCTGAGTTCAAATCCAGCCTTAGACATTTGATACTTACTAGCTGTGTGACCCTTGCAAATCACTTAATCCCAATTGACTCACATGAAAAGAAAGAAAAGAAAAGAAAACAACTCATTTCCATATTTGCTTGTGTTGATGGTTAAAAAATTGTGTGTATCTAATCAAAAAGCCTCCAGTTTGCTTATATATCCTTTCCTCTTTACCTCTTCACAGAAAACAGACTTCCTTCCAAGATAACTTTCCCTAGTCTTATAGATTCATTAAGCATTCTTCAGCTCTCATATCCATATTAAATAATCCATAATAATGCCACATTTATATAGAGCTTCAGGGTTGGTAAAGTGCTTACCTCAAAAGCACCCCATGAAGTAGCTATGCAAGTATTATTGTTCCCATTTTTATAAGCAGTGAAACTGAAATTCCGAATAACTAAAGCAGATAATGGAAGAATTTCAGATTTGGAAACAACCTCAGCAGCCCTCTAATCTAACTCATACCGGAAAAAGAATCCCCTCTGCCATAGGTCTGACAAATAACCATTCACCCTTTACTTGAAGGGCTATTGTAGGAGGGAACACACTGCCTCTCAAGGTAGTCTCTAGTTTATATAGTTCTTCATATATACTTTGAATAGCTCTTGTGAGAGGAATATTTCCTTATACCAAGTTTAAATTCACATCTTATCAAATGCCATTCATCATTCCTAATTCCACCTTCTGGGGCTAAATGGAAAAGTCTAATGGCTCTTCTAGACAATATCCATCAAATATGTGATTAGGGCTATTTCCCATGAAAGTCTACTCTTCTTCAGATGAAACAGCCCCAGTTTTATCAATTTGCCCTCATTTGACACAAATTAGAGGACCTTCACCCCAGTTTACCCAAGATCTCACAGCTAATAGAGTGGGTCTGGAGGTCAAGTGAATAGTATTCTAATCTCAACTCTAGAACTTAATGATCTTAAGTAATCTGCATAACTTTTGTTTCAGGGGAAAATGACTGATAATAGGAAGTTGCATACCTAAAAAGTTACTAAGAGAGTACCTAACTGCCCAGAGTTCAAAGCGTCAGGTCTCTGCAAAGGGTGTAGAAAGACTAAGCCAGTGGAATTGCTAAGCCAGGGTCACTGATCACTGAAGAAACATAAAGAACAAGAGACATGTGGTATGGTCAGATAAATGGTAGCCCAATTGCCAAAACACAGAAATATGGAAAGTATAGGTCAGACAACTTAACTGTGATCCCTGGCAGATTTCTATAACAGGTTATTGAACAGAATTGTTAGTGAATACCCGGATAAGGAAATGAATTGTTATCTGCAAGAACAGATCATGAAAAATATGTTCTCTTTTGGATGGGCTTATTAGAATGGTAGATAAGAAGAATGTTATAAACATAGTAAATATAGATTTTAGCAAAGTATTTGCCAATACAGTACCTCTTAAGCAACTATTATGGAGAAGATAGAGGAATATGGGCTAAGTAATAGTACACTAGAGAACCGGTGGAAAGGTTGAACCCAAAGAGTCACCATTAATTATATGACATCATCTTGAATGGAGGCCTGTAGTAAAATTTCCCTAGAATGTCTTTTTTTAATGTTCTCTGCTATTAATATAAATGAATTACTCTTAGATATTAACATTAAATTTTATCTATTTTGTTTATGTTGTTAAATATCTTCCAAAGATAAATTTTTTCTGATCCCTACATGTTTGATACTTCTGCATTATATCACATAATATATTGTTCCAAAACATTAATAATAAGAGAAATGCAGAATAAAGGCTCTTTGAGGTATCACCTGTATCAGTAAGCAACCCAACATATGCAGGAGGGCCTGTTATCACAGGTTCTTAGATCTGCATTCATAAAAGGAAAGGCAACTTTTGAGGGATTAACAATCACTTTAATCAAGCATATGTATCATTCCTTTAACCAAGCATATATATCATTCACCTAATTCAGGGGAATCAGCACCCTGAATTTCAAAGAAAATGCAGAGAAATTAAAAGTCAACAGACATGGCTTCCTCTGCCTGAATTCAACAGACAGACCCCAACTGTGTGACCATTCTTACCAGAGAGGAATACACTGATACCTGGGTTTTCAAAGGGGGAGTCACTTCTTAAAGTGACTTCCCAGAGTCCTCATCTGGCCAAACAAACACTTCCAAGCAGTAAGCTCCAAAGTAAAACCTCACCCTCAGAGTCTTTATACCCTTTTTAGAACCAGAGTGGATCACATCCCTTGAAACCCAGTGCCTCATTAACAAAAGGCTTGGACTTTCTTACAAATCTTCCCAGGTCTGCTAATGGGTGGGAAAGATACTCCTTAATCACATGCAAATAGAGACATTATGCTTCTTGATTATACTAAAACAAAAACAGCAAAAGATCCTATTTTACTTGACCTTACAACACCTCACACTCAAAAAAATCAACAGAAATGACAATAGGTAGAAAATCAATATTGAAGGAGTTCCAGGAAGCAGACATGCTCATACGTTGCTGACATAACTCTTAACAAGGCAAAATAATATGGGTAGTACTTTCAGATTAAAAGAAAAAGGTAACTACCAAGATGTCATTGTTGCTGGGTTGTTTTTTGTTTGTATGGTTTAGATTGAAGCCTTTTTATTGAATGGAATTGAAAATAAAAGATACAAAATTCAAAACCCTAGTAGTTGAGCAATTCCTCATGATGGGATCTGAAATCTCTGTGTTCCAACTGTGACAGCCCCTCAGGTTAAGACAAGAATTAGCAAAAGCTCACATCCCTTTGACTAATCATCCTACTGCTACCCATAGGATTCAAGGTCTTACAGGAATATATTTTACCATAAAATATTCTTGCACCATTAGAAATAAAAACAAATAAGGAAGTCAGAGAAGCATGGGAAGATTTGTATGAACTGATGTGGAATGAGATCACTAGAGCCAGGAAATCATAAATGCACAAAGACTACAACAACATAAACAGATTGAATAATAGAAGAAAATGACATTTTGTAGTTATGGTGACCAAATTTGGCTCCAGAGAAAATAAAATAAATGTACTTTGTTGATAAAGACTTATGGGATCCAAGATGGAAGAGAAATCAGTAAATGACTTTAACTCTTCCATACTCACCTCTGAACAACCTGAAAATAATGGCTCAAAAAAAATCCTAGAACAACAGAACCAGCAAAAAGATGGGATGAAACAATTTTTGAGCCCAAGAAACTTGGAAGATTGGCAAGAAATGTCTGTCTTACTTGGGTAAAGTAGGAGTGCATTCCAGGACAGGGAGCATCCCAGCAAACCAGCAGCAAGCCCAACCTCAGCAAACCTTTGGAAGACCCTGAGCTCCACTGGGGTAGAGCATGCAAATAGAAACACCAGGAGCCCGTGCCTCAGCATAGCCAAAGAGGGAGAAACCACCTGTGAGAACTGCCACTTGCTTCAGCACAGCCCTGGGCGCTGATCTCCATGTGCTTCAGTGTAGCCCTAGGTAAATGTAGAAAAACCCCACCAGCCTCAGCACACACCAGAACTAGGACCCCACCTCAGCACCAGGAAGCTGCCAGACCCATACTGCCTCCAGCAGAGCTAGTCACCCTCCACCACACCCCCTCAGCACAACACCAGACATGAGGGTCCCCTGTGTGCCTTAGGATGACAGCAGTGCAGCACCAGATCATCACCCAGGGCTTGTAGCCCCTTGCACAAGAAGACTGAGACAGTCTCCCTTCCAACCTGAGAACAGAGCTCAAACTTAAAAAAAGGAGAAAAGGCAAAAAAAGATGAACAACAAACAACAAAAAAAGAATCTGACCATAAAGGTTATTAGATACAAACTCAAAGGAAAACAATATCAAAACGCATATGGGCAAAACCCCAAAGAAAATAGGAAGTGATCTGAAGCCCAAAAAGAATTCATGGAAGAGTTCTAAAAGGAGCTTTAAAAATCTCATCGGAGAAGTAGAAGGAAAACTGAGAAAAGAAATGAGAGTGATACAAGAGAATTATGTGGGGGGGAGAGTCAACAGCTTAGAAAAAGAAAACAACTGCTTAAAAAGTAGGATTGGTCAAATGGAAAAAGAAGACACAAACAATCTATTGAAGAAAACAACTCTTTAAAAAGAAAAATTGGCCAAATAGAAAATAAAGTACAAAACCCAATTGAAGAAAAAAAGTCTTTAAAAGATACAATTGGGCAAGTAGAAGCTAATGACTCTCTGAGACATCGTGAATCAATCTAACAAATGAAAAAGAATGAAAAATGGAAGAAGATGTAAAATATTTCATGGGGAAAACAACTGATCTAGAAAAATAGATCCAGGAAAGACAATAAAAAGAATCATGGGACTACCTGAAACCCATAGTCAAAAGGAGGACCTATACAGCATCTTTCAAGAAATTACCAAGAAAAACTGCCCTGATATCCTAGAACCAGAGGGTAAAATGGGTATTGAAAAAGATCTACCAATCACCTCATGAAAGAGATCCCAAAATAAAAACTCTAAGGAACATTATAGAACTATCAGGTCAAGGAAAAAATACTGCAAGTGGCCAGAAAGAAACAATTCGAATATCAGGGAACCACAGTCAGAATTACACAAGTCTTAGCATCTACAACATTACAAGATCAGAAAATGTGAAACATGATATACTCAAAGGCAAAGGAATTAGGACAACAACAAAGAATCATCTACCGGGTGAAATATATCAAGGCAAAAAAAAGCAATCATTCAAAGAAATTGGAGGATTCCAAGTTTTCATAAGGTGAAAAGACAAGAATTAAACCAAAAATTTAATTTCCAGTATCAAGACCCAAGAGAAGCATAAGCATGTAAAAATGAAAAATAAAACATATTTTTTATTCAATATAACAATAGTCATTCAATATTCAATATATTAAATTCAATATATTCAATATAACAAAAGGTATTCAATATGACAAAACAGTTTGTATCCCTACATGGGATGATAATATTTACAATTTAAAAAAATATATATCACTAGCAGTACAGCTACAAGTAGTATACGTATAAGATGAATTTTTGGAGATGACTCAAAAATAATTAAGGAAGGAGAAAGAGAAGCACATTGAGTACAGAAGGAAGGAAGAAGTATAATGGGGTAAATTATTTCATATGAAGAAACACAAAAGACCTATTACAGTTGAGAGAAAAATGGGAGGGTGGGCAATAGGCATCACTTGAATCTAACTCTCATTAGTATTAGCTCACAGAGGGAATATTATACATAATCAATTGAATATAAAAATATATCTTTCCCCACAGGATAGTAGAAGAGTAGATTAAGTAAAGTTTGAAGAAGGGAAGGCAGATTGGGGGAGGTAGTGGACAAAGCAAAACTTTGGTGAGGAGGGAAAGGATGAGAGAGAGGACAAGCAGGAGGAAAAATAGGATAGAGGGAAATATATAATTAGTTATCATAACTATAATTGTGAATGGGATGAACTCTCCAATAAAACAAAAGCAGATAGCAGAGTGGATCAAAAACCAGAATTCTACAATATGTCATTTACAAGAAACATAACTGAAGCAGAGAGACACATACAGAGCAAAGGTAAGGGACTGGAGCAGAATGTGTTATGCTTTAACTGAAGTAAAAGAAAAAAAAGAGGTAGCAATTCTGATCTCAGATATACTAAAAGCAAACATAGACCTAATTAAAAGACATAAGAAAGGAAACTACATCCTGCTAAAAGTAGCATACACAATGAAGCAATATCACTATTAAACATACATACACCAAAAGGTATAGTATTCATATTCTTAAAAGAAAAGATAAGTGAGTTACAGGAAGAAATAGGTACCAAAAAAAGCTATACAAGAACAGAAGAGAAAACAATATATCTTTTTCTCAGCAACATTTGACACTTACAAACAAAAAAGAATCTATACAGAAACCTCAAAATCAAATGCAGAAAGATAAATATTAATTGTATTATTTTTGGCTCATAATGCAATAAAAATACATTTGAAAAAGTGAAGTAGAAAGATGGATTAAAAATTAAATGGAAACTAAATAATCTAAACCTAAACAATAAAAAGTCAAAGAACACATCATAGAAATAATCAAAAATTTCATTGAAGGGAAGGAAAACAATGAGAAAACATACTAAATATTTAAGGGATGCAGCCAAAGTCAAAATTAGGAGAAAATTTCTCTCTCTAAATTCCTACATTGACAAAACAGAAGAAGAACAGATCAGTGAATTGGGTACTCCACTAAAAAAAGTTAGAAAAAGAAAAATTAAAAACTCCAATTGAGTACCAAATTGAAAATTCTGAAAGTCAATGGTGAGATTAATAAAACTGAAAGTAAAAAAAAAATGAGCTAATAAACAAATCTAGGAGCTAATTTTATGTATAAACTAATAAACTAGATAAGGTATTTTGTTAATCTGATCTCAAAAAAAAAAGAAGAAGAAGAAAACCAATTACCCGGCATCATAAATGAAAGGTTGAAATCATCACCAATGAAAAAGGAAATTAAAACAATCCCTGAGAAATATTTTTGCTCAATTATGCAAGAATAAAGCTAACAATCTCAGTAAAATCAATGAATATTTCTGAAAACATAAATTAAACCAGTTTAACAGATCAGGAAATAGAATGTCTAACTCCATCTTAGAAAAAGAAATTTAGCAAGTAATTAATGAACTCTCTAAAATAAATCCCCAGGACCAGGAGGGTCCACAAGTAAATTCTGCCACACAATGAAAAAAACAATTAATTCCAATACTATATAAACTATGTGGAAAAATAAGCATAGAAGCAGTCCTACAAAATTCCTTTCATAACATAAATATAGTGTTGATATCTAAACCAGAAAGAGTTAAAAGAGAAAGAAAATTATGGATCAATTTCACCAATGAATATTGATGCAAAAATTTTGAAAAAAATATTAGCAAGATCAACATCTTACACCATGTACCAAAATAAAGTCAAAAGGGATACATGATTTAGATATAAATGCTGATACTATAAACAAACTGGAAGAGCAAGAAATAGTTTACCTGTCAGATTTATGGAGAATGGAAGAATTTATAACCAAACAAGAGATAGAGAACATGAAGAAATGCAAAATGAATAATTTTGATTACATTCAACTGAAGTTTTTGCACAAGCAAAGACAATGCAACCCAGAATAAGAGGGATGCAGCAAGCTAGGAAACAATTTTTACAACCAGTGTCTGCAATAAAGGCCTCATTTCTAAAATATATAGAGAACTGAGTCAAGTTTATAAGAATATAAGTCACTCCCCTATTGATAAATGGTCAAAGGATATAAACAATTTTCAGATGAAGAAATTAAAGCTATGTATAGCCACATGAAAAAATGTTCTAAATCACTATTGATTAGAGGGATGTAAATCAAAACCACTTTGAAGTACCACATTACACCTATCAGATTGGCTAACAGGGCAAAAATGAAAAATTATAAATGCTGGAGGATATGTAGGAAAATTGGAACATTAATGCATTTTTGGTGAAATTATGACCATTCTGGAGATCAATTTGGAACTATGCCCAAAGGGTTATAAAATGTGCATAACCTTTGACCCAACAATACCACTTCTAGGGTTATACTCCAAAGAAATCATAAATATGGGAAAAGGACACATGTACACAAATATTTATAGCAGCTCTTTTTGTGATGGCAAAGAATTGAAAATTGAGGGAATGTTCATCAAGTGAGGAAAGATTGATTAAGTTGTGGTATATGAACGTAATGGAATACTGTTGTACCATAAGAAATGATGAGCAGGTGGACTTAAAAAAAATGGAAAGTTTTACATGAACTGGCGCTAAGTGAAGTAAGCAGAACCAAGAGAGCATTGTACATAGTAATAGGCACATTGTGCAATGATTAACTTTGAAGACTCTAAGACAACTCCATAAGACTCATGACGGAAAATGCCATTCACATCCAGAAAAAGAACTGTGCATCTGAATGAAGATCAAACTATTGAACACTATTTGTTCTCTCTTTCTCTCTCTCTCTCTCTCTCTCTCTCTCTCTCTCTCTCTCTCTCTCTCTCTCTCTCTCTCTCTCTCTCTCTCTCTCATTCTCCCACTCTCTCTCTATTTTGCTTTATCTTCCTTGTGTTTTCTCCCATTCATTCTATTTCTTCTCTACAATATGACTGATGTGAAAATGTTTAATAAGAATATACATGTAGAGCCTGTATCATATTTCTAGCCATTTTGGGGAGGGGTGAGGGAAGGAAGCTATAGAAAATTTAAAACTCCAAAGTTTATGACAGCAAATGTTGAAAACTAAAACGTAATTAACAAATTAAAATAAAATGCTATTGAAAAAGAAAAATGTACTCTGTCACTTTATCTGAAGAGGTGGGGGACTTTGAGTTTATGGATGCAGAATGGTACACATCCTGCTGCTTGATTTTGCTGAACTTTTAATTCTTTCACCTTTCATCATAAGTGAAAGCTCATTGGACAGGAGAGAAAAAGGAATATTTTCGTAAAAAGCAAAAGTCATCAATAAAATTTTCAAAAATAAGAGCAAATTGGGAGAAGTATGACTAGATATCAGTTTGTCTGAAACTAATTTGAATGTTTTAGTGAATTACAAGTTCAATATGAGTAAACAGTGGCAGCCAATAAAAAAGATAATGGATGTGGTGCACTCCTTAGTGTCCAAAATGAGGGAGGTGATAACCCCACTGTACCTATCCTCATCAGACCACATAATGAATATTGTATCCAGTTCTGAGTGCCATATTTTTAAAATGGTAGTCCTATGTTGGAGATTTCCCAGAGGAAGGTGACCAAGATAGTAAAATTTCCCAGATCAAGATATACAAATAAATGTTTGTAGCTCTAACCTTTAGCTTGCAGAAGAGAAAATACAGTGGGTTTGCGAACTGTTTTCTAGGATTTCAACAGCTGATCTGTCAAGCAGAAATTGAACTTCATTTGATCATAGAGGACAGGAAATTTAGGATTCATGTTACAAGTCAAAACTTTGACAGTATAAAGCACAATCTTCAGAAGTAATAGGTTTCCCCATAACTAGGAGTACAAGAAATGGGCTTTCTACAGCTTAATTCCTTTAATTTAATGGTATTTTTCCTATGAAAAGGTAAATCTCTTCACTCATCACCAGTTATTTATAAGCACTGGTAATGATTTTCATTTTGAAGTAGTATTGAGCAGAAAGGCAATGTTTTCCTGACAATGAGTAAGATGAAGTAACACCTAGATGGGAAAAAATAGAAACAAGAAATTTGGAAGTGTAGAAAATTTTTCCCCACTTAAATTTTGCCAAGGGCTACCTATGAGCAGCCTGTTCCTGTTACTGTAGATTAGGTATTCTATTCCAGTGAGAAATACTGATGAGTGTGTGTCAAGCTCATGCTTCTAGGAAACCTACTTCTTTGCAAGATTCTTGGATGGCTTACAAGCCCTAGGCACCAATGGAAAACAAAAAGAGATGATTCCCAGAAACAGGAACAAAGCAGTAACAGTTCTCTTCAAGTCAATCATTAGACCATCTTCAGTATATTCAAAAGTTGTTCTCGATATCTTGACATATCTGGAGGTCATTTCTTTTAAGTTAGACTATCTTTCTGTCAGGCTCTCATCTTGCCTAAGTGATTTAAAAGAATACCAGTATCTCAGGTTATCACTATTCTTTCACAAAATGTGAGTTTAACAAGAGTATGGGGTAACATGGTAGAACACTATTACATTACTATTACGGCTGTTGCTTTTATTTTAATTCTCCTATTTGATATAATTGTGATAGAAATGGTCATGGGATATCTTACTATTTTACTATCTTACTATTTCATTCCTTCATGTCTAATGTTTGGTGGAATACTTTAGGTGAATAAAAAGACTGCTACCAATAATAAAAGAAGTAGATGTAAGTTTACCAGATGAAAAAAGTCTGAAACCCTCTTTGGGATAATCCTGTGAGTATACATGATGAGATTCTTATGAATTTCTTTCTGCCACATGTTATTTTTTTGTTTCTTTCTCCCTCTAACAGGCTAGATTATGAAATTTTTCCCTTTCATATAATTCAGGATTTAGGACTATTCATTATGGCAACTTCTATTAAAATATTGTTATTAATTTTCTATTGGTTAATGTTTTCATTGTTTTCTATATGATGGTCATCTTTTTAAATGAAGTTCATGTAGAAACAGCATGAGAAGAGACTGGTCAATAAAGTCACAATCTTGGGAGCATACCCAGGAACTACTCCTTAAACACCCACATGAGTTGGTAACAGACAGATCTGTATGTGTGGCCAGTCCACCTCTACATGCACACATATGCAATTTCATATTTAATTCTCTGGGTACTGTCTTGTAGGTAGATAAAACAATTGGGGAGAGGAGGGTTGGTGTGGTTTTTTTGTAAGCATATAAAGCAGTTGGGATGTAAACTTACTTCCATAATTTCTTGGAAAAAACCTCTTGGAAAAATTCCAATAGCAGGCAAAATGACATCAAAATGTTATCTACTCATGAATTAGATGGAGCCTGAGAGATTACCTAGTATTCATTTTATAGATGAGGAAACTGAAACCAAAAGAGGTTAAATAACTATACTCACAGTAGAATGCATAAAAGTAGCCAATGTAGGATTTGAAACCAGGACCTCTGACTCTAAAACCAGTGGTTTTTGCACAATATCATGTTTCCTCTATGTAGGAACCTTTTAAATTATGTACACAAATAGAAATAGCCACCAGAGTAATACCTTCTTATCTCACTTCCAAGCTTGTCCCATGTGTCATACACTCTTGCATATATGTATTTCTTGTATTTTTTCCACTACTCACATATTGTTCTCTTGGACTCTTGGAACATACAATAATTATATGACTCTTTTGATTGATTAGGTTTCCAAATGGGGCTCCAAAGTCAATGAGTCTCCCTCACTCAGAATTTATTTTGTTTTTTTTTTTCCCCTCCTCTTCCCAACAGTGAAAACATGTGTGTTTAAGAAAGCAGTTTAAGTGCAGGAGATAGAGATCTGAAAAAGCAAAGATTCTACATAAACAGAAAGTATCAGGAGAGAGGAAAGTGAAGTAATGACAGCTGAGAATTGAATTCCCTAAGAAATTAACCAGTTAAGCCAAGATTTGTGCTACAGTATCATCATCATCAATAGCCATTTCCTTCAACTAAAGGACCATTGACAGCAGTTGCCTGAGGGGTTTGCCAAGGTACACATTGACTCTTCTAACTGGCCCCCAAAGTAAAGGTCTGCTTTCTTCCATGACTGATAGAGAACTGTTGGATTGGGAAAGTGTTTATTGAAGTCGCAAACATCTGCAAATATTTGGAGGCTTAGGATTCTCCCAGATGAAATTTTTGTCTGTTTAAATTGTAGGGTGATTTTGGGGGAGAGAACATGCAAAGTTGGGATAAGCCCACTGACTCTCTAATCTGTCCCAAGACACACACACACACACATACACACACACACACACACCATATTTGGCAGCACATAAAGTCCTTTATTGGAGAAAATACAGGAAAATACAGAAGGATACCTTTGAAATTCATAAAGTCTTTGGAGTGGGACCAGTTAGTGCAATGAACATTTAATTAACAGAAAGTACTATGCTTTCTGTGAAAGAAATGTTCCCTCTTTCCTGCCTCCTAAGAGATGTATTCAAACAGCCATTCTATCTGTAATCCACCGAAGTTGACTTCCAGTCTCAAGTGACCTATCTTCTTTGGAATGTGTGCCCATGTGTTATCGTTGCTTGTGTTCATCCTTCACTTTGAAGAGGACCATGAAATCAGAAAAATGATGACATGACTTGCACTTGACTTTGGCTGTGCAAGGTCACCAGCCTCACTTTCTCCTCCTGAGCCATCTGGATCCAGTGACCATATATTCATCAGGATGCAATGGGAGACCTTGGCCTTTTAGGCTAAGGCTTTTTCAAGTACTCACTGAAAGTGAGGTAATTCCCATTCAGTGAATAGGTCTCTTTAAAAAGCAGTCAGGGGATGGCCCCTTTAAATAGAAAAGAAAAAACATTTAAATATATAAATAAATAAAGCTAGGAGGGGCAGGAGGCTCAGGGTTGTTGTTTCGACCAGAGACAGTTACTATTGACATTCACTGTTAAGGCGTAAGGGTCCAAAAACAGTCATTGAGAGGAGCTTGGGCAGAGACCCATTGTTGTTGAATCTATGGTCTTCAGAGTGCACTGGGTATAAGGTTTTGGGGAAGGAAGGAAGGAAGGAAGGAAGGAAGGAAGGAAGGAAGGAAGGAAGGAAGGAAGGAAGGAAGGAAGGAAGGAAGGAAGGAAGGAAGGAAGGAAGGAAGGAAGGAAGGAAGGAAGGAAGGAAGGAAAGAAGGAAGGAGAGATGGAGGGAAGGAAGGAAGGAAGGAAGGAAGGAAGGAAGGAAGGAAGGAAGGAAGGAAGGAAGGAAGGAAGGAAGGAAGGAAGGAAGGAAGGAAGGAAAGGAGTGAGAGATGGAGGGAAGGAAGGAAAAAATCTAGCCAGTAAACTCCAAGTTAACTGGTCAGCCATGAAACATTCTATAGGAACCTAACTTGAGCCATATACAAACCCCAGACCAGACTTCTTTTATCTTCATAAACAAAAGTTGGTTGGCAAAAGACACAAAGAGCAGGAGGATGAAGAACAAGATGCAATTGAGTGGTAACCAAAACCTCCAATGGGTCACAGGGCCCTAAAACCTGTATTTACAAGAATAGCAATATAGAAACCCTTTGAAGTCCTCTCCAGGTTTTCTAGTCACAAGCATGCCCTGCATTGTACAGGACAGAAGACGCTCTCTGGAGTACACCTTTCCTGGGGAGGCTGAAGTCACTTGATTCAAGCCTGCCCTGAAACACAAGTAGACGTTTTGGTCTGTGTGCTCTTGGCACGCTGAGAAGCTGCTGCCATCAATGCTCATTAAGTCACTAATACAATCCATAACCCCATTTACAAATCTAATAGAGTTCAATCTGGGAAAGTGAAGAAAAATATACATGATGAGAATAGAACAAGAAGGGAAGTGTTGTATGATTTATGAAGGAGGATAATTCAGTCAGTTTTTAATCTACTCTTTGCTCAATATAGTGGAGTAAAATAAGTCATGGATTTGTATTTAGAAGAACTGGGTTCAAATCTTGGCTCTGCTTCTTAGTAAGTTTGACCTTAGAGAATTCACTTAAGCTCTATGAGTTTGTTCCTCATCTATAAAATGAAAGATTTTATATTAAATTGGAGATGCAAGACAAATTTCTCTAGAGTCAGGTAGTTAAAATTCTACCTCTGATATTTATATATCTACCTGGGTGACCTTGAGCAAGTCACTTAACCCACTCATTCTCACTTTCTTCACCTGTAAAATAAAGTGATAGGATCAAATAATGTCTGGGGTTTGTTCCAATTCTATGATCCTATGAAGTCTAAAACCCCTCTCAGCTTAATTTTAGGCTTAGACTGTTCCTTTCTCCTGGAGAGCTCAAACCTCAAAGCCAATGAGAATCCAAATCGCACCTTATCCTTACATCAATGAGTATTGCTCAATGAACTTACCTAATTACTCATGTATGGACTTAATTCGGTACTCACCAGATATTGCTAAATATCATTATATATCTCCTCCTCTAGACCATTCCTATTCAGCTCATTCTTACAAAATATGTATTTATCCTTAGTATTTCCTGCCAAGATTCATTTCCACATTGCTATCTTTTGATATCTTACTCTCAAACTGTCTGAAATAGAACTTATTATCTTTCCAAAGTCCTACCCTCAAGGATACCACCATCATCCATGTCACCCAGTCTTGAATGCTTCTTGGCATGGATCTTGGATGCTTCTTTCTCATTCTCCACACTTATCCAATCCATAGATAAACCTTGTTTCCACCTTCACAGTACCGTTCCTACACTTCCCCTTATGCATTTATAGGCACAGACTTAGGATAAACCCTCTACCTCTCACCTCAGCTATTGCAAAAACTGATTTGTTTTCCTGTCTCGAGTCTCTTTTCATATGTCTATCTTCCACTCAGCTACCAAAGTCATTTTCTTAACATGTAATTCTTATCATGTAATGCTCTGGTTCAAAGACCTACAGTTACACCTTAATACTCCAAGGGTCAAACCTTCTGGCATTTTAAACTCTTTGTAACAACTCCCTCTCCTATTCTTCCAGTCTTCTTATACTTGACTCTCCTACATACTCTCTGTAATCCAACTACACTGGTCTATTTCCTGTTCCTCAATCAGGCATTCCACCTCTCATATCTGTGCTCTGCACTGTCATTCCTGGAATGTTTTATGTCCTCACCTCCATCTCCTGGCTTCCCTGGTTTCCTTCAAGGCTGAGTTCAAATACCACCTTAAATAGAAATCCTTTTCTGATACCCTCAGCTACTACAGCCTTCTTCTCTGACATTACCTTCTATCTGCTCTATATATTGGGGTGGGGGGTACCCTAGTTACTTTCATGTTGGGTCCTCCATTAGACTATAAGTTCCTTGAGGGCAGGGTCTCTTTTGCTTGCTTGTATTTATTTCCCTCATGCTTAGCACAGTATCTAGCATATAGTAAATATTTAATATATGCTATTCCATTCCATTCCCTTACATGGAATTATACAGACTCCAAAGAGCCAATTCAGTCCTTGGCCAAATATCTATAGCTCTCTTTATCCCATTTTTGAAGGGTTCTTTACATTCAATTCACAGCATCATAAGAATTGAAGCTAGAAGGCCCCTTAGAAATCGTTTAGTCCAACCTCCTCATTTTTAGATGAGGAAATCAAAATCCAAAGAAGGAACTGACTTGCCTGTGGTATAATGAGTAATTAGTTGCAGAGTCAGAATTTAAACACCAATACTATGAATATAAATTCAGTACTCTCCATCATATCATACTATCCCTTCACTTCATTTCAGTTTTGGCTAGTCCATTATTAAGCACCTACATAGTACTGGAATAGGAATTGAGAAACTGAAAAAGAATATAGTTCCTGTCCTCCAGGAGCAGGGGAGAGGTCACCTGATGAGAGTGCTAGACTTGCAACTGGAAAGATGGTGCTTGGTGTCCTCAGTTATTTACTAGCTGTATATTCCTAGGAAAATTGGTAACCTCTCAGCCTCAGTTTCCTTTTATATAAAATGGGGGGGAGTAGCACCTATTTCATAGGGTTATTGTAAGAAGCAAATCAGGTAACATACACGATGCAAACTATCCTCACTACAAACGTTGTTATCAGGAAGGAAGAAATACATGTAAAATTACTAACAGGGATCCTTATAGCTCTAGAAATTACCGGGTTTTATGATTAATTCCCTCTGTCTCGAGTAACATTTTCATAGAGGTTGAAGCTTTTTTTTATTTGTTTTTGCTTGTTTTGTTTTATCACTGAAGAATATGCTACAAACATAAAATGGCTTCAAAGGAGAAAGGAAAAAACATAGTAAAATATAAGCTCCTTGAGGTCAGAAAACGCTTCTGATTTCATCATCATATTTGCAATCCCTAGCCCATGTCCAGAAAAGCCCAGGGTACATATTATAGTAAATTTATGTTGAATTACTTTAGATAGAGAATTAATCATAAAATTCAGTAATTTCTAGAGCCAATGGGGATCTTTGAAATATTCCAAATTAATCATGTCATTTTATGGGTAATGAATCTGAGGCTAAGATTAGTGAATTAGCTTATCCAAGGTAACAGTGCAATGTAGGACTCAAGTCAGGTTGACCCAAATGTCAGGCCAGTACCACAACACCATTATATTTTCTCCATCCCCTTTTGGGGGAACAATAATGTTCTGTAGCAGAGAAGTCATTTCAATTTTCATTTTTCCCCAAAGTAGCCAAATTTTGCCAATAAAAATATTTGACAGTTGTATCGACAGATCACTTTGGTTTCCATAGTCTGTTAAAATATCATCTCAAGCTCCATTACAGTGTCAATCTTGATTATTTTGATTTTTTGGATATCTACCTGAAAATTCTCGCATAAAAATATGAAATATTACATTTAGACAAGGTGACTGCCAAATTTTTACTGTTTCAGTTTGCTTTTTAATAATAAATTAAATGACATAACATGTCTACTATGCGTGAGGTACTATGCTAGGCACTAGAGATATGAAGACAATATGAAGCAGTCCATAATCTCAAGGACCTTTTATTCTAATAAGGAAATATTCTATTATAGCATTGTGGTATAAAAGAAAGGGAACAGTGGATTTTGGGCAAAAAGATTTGGGTTAAAATTCTAGATCAACCACTTATCAAGCTCAACGTCCTTGGGTAATTCACAAAACCTTTCTGAACTTCAGCTTTTTCTCCCTACAAAATGAGGCCATTAGACTACATGATGGCAAAGGTGACTTCCACATCTAGATCTTTGATTCTATAATCCTCTAGAAACAGATAAGTAACAATATTAAGTAGATATAAAATAATTTTATACTTGTGAGGGGATCAGGAGAGACCTTAGAAGATGTCACCTGAGTTGAGCATCAGAAGGAGGTTATGGGATTCCAAGAGGTGGATATTAGGAAGGAATATATTCCAAACCCTAGAGATGGAGAGCAGCCTAGGCAAAGCTACCTAGATGGAGATGGAATTTCACTTGAAATAAACAAAAATTGAATGATGTCTGGAAAATGGAATGAAAGAAGTATTTTAAAAGCTTTTAAAACTAAAGAAGAAAAATGAAAACCTTAAATTTCCTTCAAATCTCATGAAACAGGATATAAAGACTCTGGAAAGAGGCATGGTAATCGTACTTTTCTTTCTTCCTGGACTAGAATTCAAGAGAAATATATACGGAAAAGTGTACAAGTACTTCCTTCCTCTTGTTTTTTTTTTTCTTCTAGTTGAATGACCAGCAATCTGACTATAACTTCTTCCCTTTTCTCTGAAGTTTCCTTCTTAGTCCCATTAGCTAGAGTAGCCTAGGAATCTTCCTTTCTCTCTTTCCCTTGCCAGGCCATTGGCCTGACCGTATCCTGATTTTTCTCCTTACTCCTTCACTGACCATGATATTTATCTTCATGTTTGTGATTAGGAGAGGGAAAGCTATATGATCTCATGTCAGCTAAGGGCACCACACTCTAGGAGATGTGACTTTTAATCCAGCCCTATTATATTGTGTGGTACATATCTTTAAAGTTTTTGTTCAAAAAATTCTTGTTCTATATTACTAATAAGTCATTTTTTCATGGATTTGTATGTTACAAATCAACTAATTGTAGCAGCATACAATTGAGCAAGCACAAGACAGTATATTATGGTGGAAAATGCATTGGAAAAATAAATGATATAAAAATACTATTTTCTTATAGAGCAAATACTTTGGAGCAAGAATTTGAAGGAAACATTTTTTTCTAAATTATTCATAGAGCTGCAGAGTTGGAAGGAATCTCAGAGGTCATTAAGTCCAACCCTTACCCAAAGCATGAATCTAGCTTCTAGCACTTCTTTTAATCTCCTGTACTCACCCAGGTCCCTTCTAACACCTTAATCAGCAAAGTTCTTAGAGGAGTGCTGCTGAAAATATTCTGAACACACTCTCCTCTCCCTCTCCTCGTTCTATCTCTTCTATTGCCTGTTTCCTCTATCATCATCATTATTCCTATTTGCAGAATTACTGCAATGTACCAACATGAATGGTACATTGAACCCAATGAAGAAGATCACCCACACCAATGAAAAACAGATCTCTTGAAATACAAGGGGAGAAAATGAGTCACAGAGAATTGAAGTGACCTGCCCAATGTCACACAGCTGATAAGTGGCAGAGCTGTGACAGGTCATCTGACTCCAAATCCAATGCTCTTTCTTCTGCATCCATGCCTTCTCTGTGTGTGCAGTGTTGACTGTGCAGCATAGGATTGAACAGTGGTGGCATAGTAAAGACTAACACATCAGAATCAATATGTCCAAAACATAAGCCACCATCTTCACCCAAAACAAACCTTATCTCCAAAACCCATTTCTTTTGAGGGTCCTACCATCCTCCTATTCCCCCAGATCCATCATCTCAGAGTTATCCTAAACTCTTTTCTTTCCTTCACCTGCTATATCCTATCGGTTGGTAAGTCTACTTGATTTTATCTCTGTATTTCATATTGTCCCCATATTTTCACTTGCATGGCTAGGACTAGTTCACCACTCCCCTCTCTAATCTACTCGCCATACATCTACTAAATATTTGTCCTAAAAAAGAGCTCTGCTCATTGAATTTCCATGCTGAAAGACCTAAAATGACTGTTTGCTTCTAGAAGAATGAAAAAATGAACAAATGAAAAACCATTTGTTAAGCATTCTCTATATGTAAAGTACTCAAAATACAGAAAGAAATGTAAAATAGTCCTTTCTCTCAAGGAGCACAGATTCTAACACTGGGAAACAACCAGGTTTCAGATGCAAATTAGATGGAAAGGCCCAAAGACTGCTAAGATGCAATGACCAGGCAGATGATAATATAGTGTCATGGGATAATCTATGAAGATCAGCCTGTAATATGTCTTTCCAGCCATATTTTGCGTTTTTCCCTTCACCAGCTCTATATTCCAGCCAAACTGGACCATGAACTATTTGGACTATTTCCCAAGCTTGGAGATCCAAGCTTTTACTTCCATGCATCCTCCCAATCATCCTTTCTACCTGGAATGCATTCCTTCCTGATTTTGCTTCTACAATTAGTTGAGATACAGTATCCTTTAGGAAGCTTTTGTGCTACTCCCCGGTTGTTAGTCCTTTCTCCCTCTTCAAATTAGTTTGCACGTTATATTTCTCCTGAATAATGTAAACTCCTAGAGAGCAAGAATTGTTTTTCTTTGTATCCACAGAATAATATTCCTTCAGAATACGTCAACAATTAACAAGAACGTGTTAAGTTCCCCCTACCGCTTGGCACTGCATGATTGGGGAGTAGTGCATAGGTAAGAGTTGAAATGGATTGAGTCCATCAATCATCTCACCTCACTTAAAGTAACTGACAAGATGCCATGCCCCAGCACCTATATCAGGGGACAGCATGCCTTGATTTAATCAATCCATAAGAGGTATGAATGAGACGTGAACAAGCCTGCACTTCGCCACTGAATCAGGCAAGCAAATAAATGCTTTTCAACTAGGCAAAAAACAATTCAGTTCAGAATGTTTGAAGAAACTGTACAAAACCAGCAAGCTACTTTGCCTTCAGTATTATTCTAGTATCTGGCAATGAAGAGGAGACAGTCATTCCAGTCAAGTCCCTGAGAGAAAAATCATTTTGTGGAGTCTTAGTCTCCTTCCCCATGAATAAAGGAGAAACTTGTGAACTTTGAACAGTCAGAAGAATTTATACTTATAGGGATGTTTACATTATCCATAGAACAGCAGTACTTGCATTGGGAGAAAAAGATAAACTCAATACAGCAAAGAAAGACACTTCGAGAATAAACAAAGAGCCTAGCAGAGTAGCTACATCAGGTCTAAGGAGAAGTTCATGAGCAACCCCCAAAAAGTGGGAAGAAAGGACTTTTAGCAACCAGGACCTGGGAGGTGCCCTTTTATCACATGTGGTCTTTAAGACTGAGCCTACATTCCTCTGAATTCTGTATATACTGGTGAGATTATGCACTACAAATTTGGGGGCAGATATTGTATACCAAATGTTCTTATTCTTATTCAATTATCTTATTACCCCCAGAAAACAAATTAACTCTGGCTGCTTAAGTATTATTAAATGAAAATGATGAAAAGTTCACCACTGAGCAGGTTCATGAACTTCAGCATTAGAAGGATGCTCCACAACCCCTCAGGGCTGTGTGTAGACCCCCAGGAGAATATAGTAACCACCCTCTAGGGACCAAACCTTCTAGTATGAGTGAAAGTTGGGAGAATAAGTCCAATGCATGTGCTACCCATAATTAAATGAATTAAAATGAATTCCCAAGATATTTAACTGATGAGTTTTTGATAGTAGTCTATGTATGCATAGAAAATAATTTCTTCCACCTATGGATAAGAGTCACCAGGCACTCATATGTCCCCATCAACTACATTGCTTTCCTGACTTGATCTTTTCAATGCCCTAGAGAAGCAATAAGAAAAATGAAAGCTGTAAAAGGGAGCATCAAACGGGAGAATGTGTCACAGACAAATTTTCCCTCCACCTGATTTGGAATGGCATATGCTATGGTATTTTCCAGGATGACTCTATAACACTGGGCTTTTTTGGCTAATGTAGTCATTTATCAATTAACATTGGCTGGATTTACATGGGTAAAGTCACTTGGAGAACCCAAGGCAGTAATCAGAACCTCAAATACAGCCCTGTTATCATACAGTTTTATATTTCTTTGAATTGCCTAAATAACATTTTAGGTCATGCTACATGGTACTGTGGCGATACCGGTTGGATTTGGAGATTAATCAATTACTAATTAATCTATAAACATTAATCTCAGCTATACTCCTTCCTATCTGTGTGACCTTGAACCAGTAATCTTACTTCTCTAGTTTCCTTAGTTTCTTTATCTATAAAATGAGGGGGTTAAAAAGCTGTCATCTTCCCCTCCCCACTATGACAATGGCAGAAAGGGATTTTACTATGATTTAGTTACTTTTAAATGACCTGTTATAATAGAGAGAAAAAGGTCCTTTGGTAGCCTGAATGATCTGAAAGAAAATTAATTGATTGAGGACTCAGTTTTTCTGGTTTCCATCAACTAAATAGCAATCCCCTACGAGAGTGAAGAAGTTAAATGTGTCCCTTGGGAAAGAACCAGGTCTTACATATGGCTCACCTGACATTGTCCAGCCTAGCCATTTGTCCTCTCTACTATACCACTGTTCCTTGATTCAATAAGTAATTAAGTTTTTATAGGGTGTCCAACTCTCTGCCTACACAAACCGTGGAAAATGAAAAAGTGATTATAAGAACTAAAAACCCACCGACAGAGAAGTCAGATAGGAACAAATGGTGTGCTTGGTTCTCAAATTATCGATGATAAATACAACCCCAACAATAATTCCATGAGAATCAAGTGAACTTTCCTGGGGTCACTTAATTACAGTGAACACGCAGAAAATGACCTTACATCCCAATATCTTCATTTGACCAGAAAAAAACCCATTATTTTATCCACTTGTGCAACATATTGCTGAAATAAGATAGTGTCTTATTTTATATAATCCTAATATGAAAGATGAGAACAAGATGATGATGGTGACATTGATATCGAAATTTGATAGGAAAAAATGTAATTAAGGAATTAGCAGTTTTTCATGACTCATTGTAATACTTACTTTTGCACAATAAGATATGTTGTAAAATATCCTAGCAAAAATACATACAACATTAACGAAAACCATGGAACATGATCTTAAATCAGTTATAGAAAAATTAACATTTTTGTCTTAGGACCAGGTGAAAACTGACCCCAAATGCAAGTACATAATCTAGAGAGTTTCAATAAATAATTTGAATAATTTTAAACCACTTTCACTAAATGCAAGCAAACAACAAAATATACAGTAAAGTTCTCTAAGCCCCTGTGGAATAAGATATATCCAGATCAGCAAAAGAAACAGCACACCCCCTCCCCCAGGAATATTTTATGAAATCCAAAGAACTACCCTCCATTTTTGATATCAGTTATACGATTCCCCAAAAAGCAGGATTTAGAGAATTCAGTCTATCCCTATCCTTCATCTTCATGACAAGGTGATTCATATAGGCTTCAAATAATTAATGTATTGTAACTTAATAGACATCTAGGCAGCACTGCAGATAAGAGTGTCAGCCCTGGAATCAGAAGGAATTGAGTTCAAATCCAACCTCAGACACTCACTTGCTGTGTGACTCTGGGCAAGTCACTTCACCCTGTTTGCCTCAGTTTCTTCATTGGTAAAATGAGCTGGAGAAGAAAATGGCAAACCACTCCAGCATCTTTGCCAAGAAAACTCCAAATGGGGTCATGAAGGGTCAGACATAGCAACAACCAAGATTAATTCCTTATGGCTCAAGACCAGAAAAACATAAATAACCTAAGACAATAAGAGTATGAGGATCAATAGATATTTTTCGGTGCACTTTATAAGAGATAAATGAAAATGACAGAGTTTCTAGGTCATTGATAATCAACTTATTAAGTTGGTTGATAGTCAATTGATAATTAACAATTTCTCTCAGTAACCAAACACAAAACCATGGAGAGCACTAAATAACTTTGGAAAAAGAGGTGCTCCTGATGGGAAAATTACCTTGATTGGTGAACAATTAATGAGGGAATGGGCACATTAAGGTGGGAGTGGGCTTAAAGTCTTCAGCTCCTGCTGCTGAGAATGAGACTTGATCTGGAGATTCAATGACGTCCAGCAGTTTAGCGAAAGGAATTCATCTCTACCCAAACTACTCTGGGTGGTTTTCTCCTTCATGAACTGAGTTATTCTAAGGGCATAGGTTTAATACTTTAGGGTTGGAATTCACCTAGATTAGATTCTGTCTACACTCTAAACAGAAGTAATGTCTTCTAGTTGTGTGAGGTCCTGCCCAAGATATTAGAGCATGTACCTCAAGGATTAAGCCAATCTCATCTACCAGTCTTGTCCTTCAGAGACTGGTTGAATGACCTACAGGGGCTGAATGAGGAAATAAAAGGAAGAAATCCTTAACCCTAATTTAATAATTGGTTATGAATATGATAGAAAAATAATTACCTTCATATAATAGAAGTTAGAAATTTACAAAAAATTTTTGGAACAAGCAAACATCATTTCACCAAGTAATTGCAAAAGCTAACAAAGCTAAAAATGGGCATCATATCTTTGGATTTGTCTACCATGAACAAAAGTGATCTGCTTTCAGATACAACATGTGAAATGGCTACATCCAACCGGGTATCACAAAGCCTTCTATGGACAACATCCACATAAAAACTTAATCAACAGTATGTCAACAAAGGAATGTCAAGCAAATGACTGAGACATAAAGATTTATTCTTACAGATAGAATTTATGGTGGTGTTTCAGGACTAAATCATCACCACCAGAAATTACAGATAGGCTATCATTAAGGAGCTTGATTTATTGGTCAATTCAGATTATGCAAGGCAATGATAGAAATTATTTAACACATCATGGCATATTGCAAAATACAGTATTAATTCTAATTTAATTATTTCAAGTAACAAGCGGTTTTATTAACCTCTCCTTTCATCTACAATGTCTTCCCATTGAACAAGTGAAGGGAAAAAAAGATCCAAAAAATAAAGCTTTCAGCTCATAGCAGCACAATCTAGCAAAACAAATTCCTACATTAGTCATGTCTGAAAATGTATGCTTCTTTACGCATTTAAAGTTCATAAGGTTTCTATCAGCAGGTGACTGTCATGTTAAAGCTTTATCCTATCATTCTAGAAGTTTTCGTTGATCAGAGTTTAAGAATCTTTCAACGTTGTTTTTTCTCTGTGCTTTTATCATTGTGTATATTATCCTCCTAGTTATGTTCATTTTGTTCTGCATCATTTCATAGAGGTCTGCTCAATTTCCTCTGAAATTATCCATTCCATTGTCTGATGGCAGAATTATATTCCTTTACATTCATACACAATTTGTTTAGCCATCTCCTAATAGGAAATATCCTTTAGTTTCTAATTTCTGACAATGGAAACAGCTTCAAGCAATATCTTTGTACATAATACCTTTTCACTCTTTCTTTGATTTCTTGAGGACATAGGACTACTCTTTGAAGGCAAGGACTGTCTTCTGCCCTTTTTTTTGTATCCCCAGCACTTCGTACATTGACTAGCACATAGTAGGTGCCTAATAAATATTTATTGATTGCTTAATAGTTTAACAACTTTCTGAGCATAGTTCCAAAATGCTTTGCAGAATAGTTGAACCAAATCACCGCTCCACCAACAGTCTACTGTCTCTTTTCTCACAGTCCCTCCAACATTTGTTACTTACCTCTCTCATCATTTTTGATGGTTGAGATAAAAACTTTAAAGTTGTCTTAATTTAAATTTCTCTAATTATTAGGGATTTTAAAGTTTTTTTTCATATGATTATTCACAGGATGAATTTCTTCCTTTGAAAACTGCCTCTTCATATCCTTTAGCTACTTAGGTATTGGAGAATGGATTTTTAGTCTTGTATGATGTATTTTGTCTTGTAGGACCCTCTTTATTCATTTTTGGATTGAGAACTTTTCTTCTAATCATAGATATGAAATGTTATTTCTTCCTTGCTTTTCTAATGTGTTATGATGTTTGGAGCTTACATTAGTGTAGGACATAAGGTATTGTTTTAAACCTAATTTCTGCCAAAATTCTGTCCTATTTTCCCAGAAAATTTTTTTTCAAATAATGAGCCCTCCCCCCAAACCCCAGTAAGTAGAGTCTTCGAGCATATTAAAACCTATGCTCCAAAGTTTGTTTTTTGCTATTAAGTTGCATACCTAATAGTAATCAATTTCTCTTTTTTCAACCACTATCAAATTATTTTAATAATTACTGATTTATTTATTTATATTTTGAGATCTGGCACTAACAGACTGCTAGAACCACTACCCCTTCCTTTCCTTCTATTTTTTATTATTAACTTTGTGATCCTTGATCTTTTTTTTTCTTCCACATGAACTTTATTATTTTCCCAGCTTTATAAAGCATTCCTTTGTTACTATTTTATTGGTACAATACTGAATAAGTACATTTCTTTTTGCAGTAGTGTCATTTTTATTATATTGGCTCAAGCTACACACAATATTTCTCTGATTATTTATGTCTGTTCTTATTTTTGCAAAGGTATATTATACTTAGATTCATATTTAGATTCCCTGGGTGAATTTTGGCATATACACTCATATATACAATTATTTTATAGCATCTGTAATGATTTTTAATGAAATTTCTCTTTTAGCTATTCCTGCTGAATTTTGTTACTTAAATATAGATATGCTGATGATATATGTGAATTTATCTTTTATCTTCTAACTTTGCTGAAATTATTCATTATTTTAATTAAATTTAAAGTTAACCCTCTAGGGTATGCTATAAAAATTTTGTGCCTACAAATACCTAGTAATATAGCCTAGTGGCTAAAATTATGCATCATAAGATCACTATCTTTCCAACACTAAGAGATGACAAATCCTTCTTCTACAAATATAGTTGTTTTTTTTAAACAGAGAGAAATCAATAAACTACTGTGACTGGACAACTATCAGAGACAGAAACATCACTCAAAATTTCCCCAACATCACAGTGATCTATAGTTTCAAGAATAAAACTTTTAAGAGATTTTGCTATGCTAATATATCATACTATAGCTATCATACCATATTATGCTATATTATGTCATTATATATCATATTGTACTATATTAAACTTTATTAATAATATACTGGAATGAAAAGTTTTCAAAATATATAGTCCTAGAAGAATAAATCTAAAGCAAGAAGAGGTACAGAAATCCCCATCATCCTCTCTACTCCTGGAGGTTTCCCGTAAATGGTTTCAATGAGTACACATAAGATGAACTTACATTATTCTATCTTTAAAAAGCAGATGTTTTATCTATCTGGTCAACACCCTGCTGAACATTAATTTTAAAAAACAGATAAATAGCAGGATAATGGTGGATCTCTAGCCTATTTCTACCTGAACTCCATTGAAAAGGATGGGAATGTAATAGTAATAAAAAGTAACCTATCATTTACATAGTGCCCTTAAGTTTACAAAACTTTTACATACTTTATGTCATTTTATCCTCACAGCTTTTCTTTGAGGTGATTAAGGCATTTCTGTGGCCAATTTACAGAAGAAACTGAGACTCAGAAGTTCAGTGACTTACCTATGACCCTACAACTGTGCTACTGTGCAGGCGGAATGGGATGGTCTCACATTCCCCCATTCCCATATCCTGTCCTTTCTCCATTTGGAACAACAAATCAAATCTTCATCAGCCAAATTAAATGTAAGGACAGTTGAGTCAGCTATCAATTTGCTGTGTAGACTAGTAAAAGAATAGCAGGTCACATTTCTGTAGAAAATTTTGGGTTTTCTTCACAGTAGCCCTGTGAACCTGTTAATGCAAATAATAGTCTTATTTCACAGATGAGGAAAGTAATGCTTAAAAATATAAATGATTTGCCATACCAATTAAACTACCAGAAAATTATTTTCTAGAGCTAAAAAAATAATACAAAAATTCATCTGGAAGAACAAAAGATTCAGAATGTCAAGGAAATTAATGAAAAGAAATGCTAGGGAAGGTGTCCCAACTATACTAGATCTCACATTGTATTATAAAGCAGCAATCATCAAAATGACTTGGTACTGGCTAAGAAATAGAGGGAGTGGATCAGAGGAACAGGCTAGGCACTCAAGATACAGTACTCAATGATTATAATAGTCTACTGTTTGGTAAACCCAAGGGCCCCACTTTATGGGATAAGAACTCACTGACAAAAACTTCTGTGAAAACTGGATAATAGTATGGTGGAAAATGGGCATAGACCAATGCCTGACACCATACACAAGAATAAAATTCAAATAGGTACACGATCTAGGTATAAGGCTGACATTACAAACATTTATGGAGAATGAAAAAATTTATGACCAAACAAGAGATAGAGAACATTATGAAGTGCAAAATGGATAATTTTGATTACATTAAATTGAAAAGATTTTGCACAAAGCCAGTGCAACCAAGATTAGCAGGAAAGGAGAAAACTGAGAAATAATTTTTACTAGTGTCTATGATAAAGGCCTCATTTCTAAAATATATAAAGAACTGAGCCAAATTTACAAGAATTCAAGTCATTTCCCAATTGATAAATGGTCAAAAGATATGAACAGAGGAAGAAATTAAGGCTACTATAGACACATGAAAAAATATAGAGATACAAGTCAAAACCACTCTGAGGTACCACATCACACCTATCAGATTAGCTAACATGACAAAACAGGAAGATGACAACTGTTGGAAATGTGGGAGAGTTGGAACACTAATTCACTATTGGTGGAGTTGTGAGCTGATCCAAATATTTAGAGAGAATTTTGGAACTATGCCCAAAGGGCTACAAAAATGCAGAGACCCTTTGACCCAGCAATATCACTTCTGAGGTTGTATCCTAAAGAGATCATCAAAATGGGAAAAGGTGCCACATGTACAAAAATATTTATAGCATCTCTTTTTTGTGGTGTCCAAGAACTGGAAATCGAGGGGATGTTCATCTATTGAGGAAGGACTGAACAAGTTGTGGTATATGAATGTAATGAAATACTATTGAAATTATGAACAGTCAGATTACAGAAAAATCTGAAATACTTACATGAACTGATGCTGAGTGAAATGAACAGAACCAGGAGAACATTATACACAGTAATAGCTACCATGTGTAAGGACTGTTTCTGATAGACTTAGCCCTTCACAGCAATGCAAGAACCCAAAATATTCCCAAAGGACTCTTGAGGCAAAACGCCATCCACATTTAAAGAAAGAACTATGGAGTCAGAACACAGAATGAAGCAGACTGTTTTCTTTTGTGCTAGATTTTGGTTTGGTTTGGTTTTTCTCATGGCTTCTTCCATTTAATTCTTCTATGCAACATGACTAATGTGAAAATGTGTTTAATAAGAATACAAGTGTAGAACCCATATAAGATTACATGCTGTCTCAGGGGAAGAATTTTAAAACTTATGGAAGTGATTGTTGAAAACTGAAAACAAATAAATTATTTTTTTTAAAAAAATGATTCATCAAAGTCACACAACTGGTAAGTAGGTTAGACTAGAAAAAAATTCACATCTTCTGACCCTCTAAATCCAATCCTCTTTCTACTTCACCAGGTTTTCAGAAACTTTGAGGTCATACAAATCACAGTGTTAGAGACAGATTGGACCTTAGAGGTCATATAGTTCAATGCCCTTATTCTATTGATAGGGCAACTGAGTCTCAGAGAGGTTAAGCAAATTACCTAAAGTCACACAGTAATCAAGTAACAAAGAAAGGGTTGGAACTCATATTCTCTGGCAACAAGTCAAGCATTTTTTCACTGTACCACAGACCTATGCCCGGAGAGATCTTCCGGTTGTTTATAAAGGTTAAACTGGCATGGGGTGGGGGACGGGAGAGTGGTAGAAGCATCTTTCTTCCTATCTGGAGGGGAGGATAAGCCATAGAATATAGAATGGAATATTTTCTCCAGGAAATATATGGCCCAATACCATTTCTGTCTATTGAAATTGGTCACAGCTCAGCAGCCTGAGAGAGATGATTGATATCAGTGGTCTGATTGCATTATTAAGAAGGGCTCCATGGTGGCTTTGAAAGTTTAGTGTTCAACTTCACTCTATCTTCAAAGTGGTTTGTAAAGCAGATTGGCAACCTTCCTCCCACCAGAACCCCAACCAACTGAATATATAGGGCATCATGGGCTCCAAGATTCAGAAATGCCCTTAAATTATCCCTGTAGCCTTTTCAGAAAAGAAGGTGTCATTGATGGAGTGATTGACAGGATAGAGATAGTAGCATAATGATAACTCTGGACAGGATAGAGATAGTAGCATGATGATAACTCTGGATGTAGCCACACAAGTCACTGATACTGGTTTAAAAGATGCAGAGGGATTATGGAAACACTTGATCATCACAGATCAGGAAAGCTATGGACCTCAATCTATGGGAAGGAGTCTTGCTTGGCTCCAGTTGGTAGTGGAAGACAGCAGAAGCTATCTACCAAACTACAAAGTAGGAACTCTCATTTCCTTAACAGCAGAATAAAAAGCCTCAGGAAGGTCCTGCAGACAGTGGAAATGGGGTAAGAGATAAGTGCATCTTTATGGGAGCTGTAGACTTCCTTGCAACTATGTCCTCTAATATATAAAACAACTGGGGATCCCTTTTGTTTGGGGACATACTGGATTTTCCTTTCAGACAAAAATTCATCTCCTATCTCCAGGACTTTGCACTGGTTTTGCTCCATGCCTGGAATGCTTTGTGCCACCACCACCACCACCACCACCCCTGCCTCTTAGTTTTTCTGGTTTGCTTCAAGTCTTAGCTCAAATGCCACCTTCTTTAGAGGGCCTATCCCTCCTCCCCATCCCCATCAACACTTTCCCATCTGAGACTATTTATCTCCTAATTTGTATATTCCATTCTGCTTGTTTTGAATTCTGCAGAAGGAGACAACCTTTCTAGAATAAACTGATCATTTATCTCATCATCTTGCAGCTAACTCAGCCTTGGATATTCAACTCTTTCCCATCTTCCTCAGCCTCCTCTCCTCTGTGACTGGAAGACAAGATGGTGAAGCTCTCCCAAAGTTTGCCTTGTATGGAAAACAGTAATTGGAATTCCTGCTCACACCATTTTCCATCTGCAGTTCTGCCTGGTTTTAACTCCCTTGATGTAAAATCTGGTATCTTCTCCACCTTTCCGGCTTCTTTCTATGTGTTGGCTTCCCCCATTAGACTACAAACTCCCTGAGGGAAAGGCTTCACTTTCTTCTGGGCCTTAAAAAATGTTCATTGATTGATTGGCTATATATTTTGTTATTTATATCTTCTCCTCAATTAGAATCAATCAAAAATTACCAAGCATTTTCCCAGCATCTACTATGTGTCAGATATTTAGACAATGGGGATACAAGTACAAAACTGAAATAATTCTTCTTCACAAAAAGCTTACATTCTAATGGAAAGGACAAGTATACATGTAAATATACACAACCTACATTCAAAACAAATAAATAGAAACATATACAAAATAATTAAATAAAAGGTAGCTTGGGAAGTAGAACACCAGCCATTGGGAGATCAGGAAATCTGATAGAAAATGGTGCTTGAACTATACCTAAAAATAAGAAAGAAACTCTATGAAGTGTAGAGAGATAGAAGATGAAGTGAAAGTATGTCAAATGTATCAGATAGAGCAGAATTCATTGAAAGAAGAAACTTTTTTACATTTTTCTAATCTTTCTTTGTATCTTTGGCATAGTATCAGGCACATAATGATTAATACATATATATAATACAGTAATTGGATTTTTGATTCATTAACTAATTGATTGGGAACCTCAGAAAGAAATACTGTTATAGTATAGAGTTGGGAACAAAGGCACATTCTGTGTGACCCAGGGCTTAGAGCTGGAGGATCCTTTGGCATCCTCTTCCCCTGCTTCAATGATTTCATAGTTCAAGTAGAGATATGTCAGCCACTTGTGGAAATATGTGCTAAGCCTCCTAGCTCTTCTCTAGTGACAGGAAGTAGTGATAGTTCCTATCACTGAGGGATGAGAGGGGAGACACAGGGCTAGGTTCCCATCGCAGCCTGCGGGATAACAGAGAAGCAGCAAGGCTATCTCAGCATATAGGTTCTGCTAAACCCCTGTAAAATTTCTACCTTTATCAAAAACTCAATCAAATTACAAAAGTTTAAAGCTGGAAAGGAACTCAGGGGATATATAGGCCAACTTGTAGCAGAAAAAGAACCTCCACTTTACTCAACATAAATGGTAATCTAGCCTTTGCTCGATGGTCTCCAATAAGGACCAACCACAATCTATCTACTTTTACACAGATTGAGTTATTGGGACTTTGTTCACATGGCATCAAACCCAAGTTCACCTCTTCCCACTGCCATCCATTCTTCCTGGCACAAAAAGAATAACTCAAATCCTTCTTCCACATGGCAGTCTTTAATACTTGGAGGCAGCTATCACGACTCCTTTCCCACTTCAATCTTCTCTGGGATAAACACCTCCACCTCTTCTATACCCAGGTCTTCTCAAATTGAAATGTTTAAATCCATAAATCTAAACCAAAAACATCCCCTACATTTAATAAATGCCAAAAGGAGAGATGGAAAGGAGAGGAAACGCTCATATCAAAAATCCAACTTGATTCTAAGCCTGCATATCCAACAGAAGTAAACAAACAAACGGAATTAAAAATTTACAAGTTTCAGAACAGAAACATTTTCGATTCTTTTTAAATTCATCCTTGAGCACTAAACCCTACGGAGTTTCTCCAAAGGCTCTAATATTCCCATGCTGCCTAAATAACACTAAGTAAAATTTTCCAAAAACCAAATGGAAAACATAGATATTAAAACTTCTGACTGACTTAACTTATGTAAACAGTTTGCTTCTTAAGATATGTATATATTTGTGCATATATGAACACAGGGACTTTTAAATAACGTAAACATTTTCTTATAGCATTGTTTTTCCCAGGTCTCATGTTACAGCCCATTAACTGCCAGGATAAGGATAAAGTGAAATTATTAATGTGCCCTCACCATAACTAATTAACCCTATTATGGGGAAAAGTGGGAAATCTGGTAAAAAGAAATCATTATTCCTCATATCATAATTGATATTTATTCTCCTCTGTCTTTCCGATATTAAAAGCAGTTCCTAATCCTTCTTGCTGCCACTTGCTGAAGGAGAGCTGAATCCATCCTCATTCCTACTGATTTATTGAGAAGTTTGTAAGGGCACTTTGCTGTTGTTGCCTTTCATAAAATGGTAGGTTAGCAACATGTCCTTTAGCAAATAAGTCCGTTCCTCCCATACCTTTCCATATTTCCCAAATGAACCTACTCATACAGCTCTGTCATGGTAAATTCTAGGGTATATTAGACATTAAGCCCATGCATTATTCAGTTTCAAATGTTAGAAATTACTAAATACTTTTCATTCTGAGATTAGTCTGCAGTGAGAAATTAATGGTACCATGGGAAAAGCAGTCAAGTCTAGATGGGTTCAAAAGCCAAAAGGCACATGTTCTACCTCTATGCAAAATAAAACAAAACAGAAAAACAGGTAACTTCAGGCACCAACCTACAAAAGTATACATGAAAAATATGCAAATTAAATTGTAAAATAATGTTTATTGGAAAAAAAAGACCTAAATATTTGGAAGTGTACTCAATGTTTGTGGTTGGGTCATATATAGTAAAGATGACATTGTGTTCCAAATTTATAATCAAGATAATAAGACACTTCAAAGAACAGAATATTATCCAAATTCATCTATATAATAAAGATAAAAAAATTTAAAGATTTTTTTCAAATAAAATTAGAAAGGAATAGGCTTATAGCCTTCCAAATTCCAAATTATGCCAGAAACCAGTAAAAAAACATATATACAAAGATAGATCAATAGAATAAAGAAGTGAAATTTAGAACTAACTGCATAGAAGAGTCTAAGGGTTGATTAACCCAAGACCATAAATCATCGGACAAGGAATTTATTATTTATTTAAAAGACTGTTTAGAATAATTAGAAAGACTGGGCATGAGGGAAGGGGAAACTGCAATAAACCTGCATTTATGTGGATACAACAAAATTAATTCAAAATGAATCACTGATCTAAATCCCAAAGCTTATAAAAGCATAAAGGAGAATATAAGGGGAAAACTTTTCAAATGTGGATAGAAGAAAAATACTTAGCCAGTCACAACATAGACAGACTTACAAGAGGTCCAAGATTCATTTTAAGATGCTTCAATCCATATTCAGAACTAAAAAAAATATAAAAACCAGAATAAGAAGGAATAAGGCTTGAATAAAAATATTGTGTTCAATTTTTCTGATAAAAGTTTGATACGCAAAACATGTGGGGAATTAACACAATGTTTTAAGAGTTAGAACCATTCTTCATAGTCAAAGACTATGAGTCTGCAGTCCTCCAAAGAAGAAATTCAGCCTCTCCATAGTTAGTCGAAAAAGTATTCAGAATTACTAAAAAAAAAAAAATCAGAGAAATGCAAAATAAAACAACGTTGAGATATTGCCTTGCTCTCATCCCATTGGAAAAGCCTAAAAAGTATTAAATTTTGGCACAGCTGTGAAAAACAAAACTGGCATGCTAATAGTGAAGCTAGGAAGTAATTTGATGTGTACAAAAGTAATAAGGAATCATATAAAAAGAGCTTCCAGATGTTCATGCTCTGTAAACCAGGTATCCTCTTATGAGGTTTATATGCCAAGGATATTAGACAAGAAAAACCAAGGACAATTGCATACAAAATTATTCTTAACAGTAACATTTAAGACAGTAAAATCAAATTGGAAATAGATCATGTCCTATATTTTAGAAATGATTACTTATAGTATAGTATATGAAGCCTCCAGGAAAGTATGGTATCAAGCAAAAGAATATGGAAAATTGAAAATAAAATGAACTATGGAAAGACAATATAAAGGAATGTAGCTAGTCTTGTGGTGCAGTGAATAAAGCACTAGGCCTGGAGTTGGGAAGACTTGAGTTCAAATCTAACCTCAGACACTTTCTGGCTATGGGACTCCAGATGTATCACTTAACTTCTATCTGCCTTAGTTTCTTCATCTGCAAAAGAAGGATAATAATAGCACCTACTCTTCCAATATTGTTGTGAGGATAAGATCTAAGATAATATTTGTAAAGCACTTTGCAAACTTTGACGCATTATATTCATGCCAGCTATGATGGTAATAATGATGATGATGATGATGAAATTAAGAAGTAGAAGCAAATAGATAATATAAATATTGAATACAACCCTATAAATACAACTACCAGTTATTTGATGCTGAATATATAGGATCATTCACCAGCTCCTTTATTCGCCATTTCCTAGAATGCTTATGCGTAAGTTAAAACAAAACTTATTCTAAAAGAAAGGAAGGAAAAGAAAGAAGCTCATATCATGGTTGGTTAAAGCATTATATCATGATGTGGTTAGTTGTTAATAAAACACTGAGTTAACTCTCATCCTGACCAATCTTGGTAGTATATAAAATTTCACAGTACCTTGAAACATACTGGTAGCCTATCAATGTCCTAGGTTTGTCCTTTGATACTCCATTGGACCTTGTGATCTCATCCCATGGTGCAGATCCCAACCCATCTATGCCCTGATATCAGGGTTACTATGACTGGGCCCTCCCACATCCCACTACTTTCAACACACAATTCTAAAGGCAATCTGCTCCAGAAAAATCTTTTATAGTGATCAGCTCTGTGCAATCTTAAACAAGCATTGGATAAACAAATTAATGCACAAAACAACCACTTTTCCCATGGTTCCTTAGCTACTGACATCTTTTAAAGAATCCTCAGAGAACTGAAAATTCATTTCCCTTTCTGTTATTGCCTATAAATTCTATGCATGACAAAACTAATTCATCTTGGTATGTGTCTTCTTTCAGGCACGACAGGGGAGATTTATTGTATACTATGAAAAAATATACATTGAAATATGATTTTAAGAGTTATTCTCCCTCCAAAGTTTCCATTCCACGAATGCATAATTCCATACAAATGGTTAAAAGCTGAGAAGGAGAAGGAGGGCCAGAAGGAAGGAGAGTCATCATGGTATAATGGAAAAAGGTGGACTTAGATTTAGAAGAGCTGAACACAGATTGGGCTCCCATGCACCCTAGCTGTGTAACTAGGAGAAAAATCACTGAACTCCTTTGTGTTTCATTTCCCTCATCTATTACTAGGGAAAATAATCCTTGCACTACCTGTGTCATAGAGTTGTAGAGAGAGAATGCTGTAAACCTTAATATTTTATATGAAATGTATTATAATGATTTTTAAATATCCAAGTATAAGGTATAGTATTTACACATATTTTTATATGAAGAGACATAGATATGGATATGGATATGCCATACACACACACACACACACACACATATATATTTATATATATACACACACACATAAATATATCTGGTATGAGTAATAATGGCATCAGACATTTTATATGGACAAGGTGATATTAGGAAATGAAATTGTATTTATTTTACTGAAGTCACAATCTCATGGTCAACTTTGTCCAGGGACAAAGTGACAATTTGTGTTTTTAAATGAGACCAGGAAATTAATGCATTATATTTCTGACCTACTCCCTAGGCCTGTAAGATACAATGATATCTTATTAATGTAAAAGAGACACTGATAAATGAAGGATTAAGGTCACTTCCTTTTTGGCCAAACCTCTTAGTATCTCACTGTTAAGCTTCCTGATGACAGAAATTGCATCTAGCTCTTTTGCATCTGAATCTCATACTCATCAGCCCATCATCTCATGGTATAAATCACAGCTTATCCTTTTATCATCTTCTCATCCTTTGTAATATTTGTCCATATCCTCTGCATAAAACCCCCAAGGAGGGAATTACATTCTCTACATCACATAGAAAATTATGGGGGGAAGGAGCCAAGATGGCGGAGTAGAAAGACTCACAGTATGCTAGCTCCGAACCCACAGCCCATATATTTCCTGTAAGAAGAACTTCCCACAAATTCTGGGGCACTGCAAGGCGCGCAGAAACACAGTGGAAGAGATTTCCGTTCCAGAGAGCCCTGGAGAGCCATCCCCAGGGATCTGTCACGCCCCAGAAAGCAGAGCCCACCCCTGAGCTGCCCTGGCCGTGCAGTCCCAGAGGAGCAGATCCGAGCAGGATTCAGGGACGGAACCTCCAGCAGCAGTGAAGGTCCCTCCACCCACAGGCTCTACAGGTCAGTGAGAGAGACGTCTGAGCTGGCCGAGAGGGAAGCAGCGTGTCTCCATGACTCGGGTCCCCTCGGGAGGCAGCGCAGGGCCAGAGGCAATGGCGGCATGGAGCAGCAGGCAGAGGTTCAGGGCCATTACCAAAGGTCTCTGCATAAATCCCCTGAGGGAACTGAGCCTGGGAGGCGGCCCTGCCCCCACCCAAGCACCAGAACTTAAGCTCACATTGAATAGCAGCCATGCCTGCCGCGGAAAGCCCATTTGAATCTCAGACCCCAAGCACTAGCTGGGCAGATCTAGGTGGGGGTGGACAGGAATCTCAGAACTCAAGTAACTGGCTGGGAAAATGCCAAGAAAAGGGAAGAAAAATAAGACTGCAGAAAGCTACTTTGATGGGGTGCAGATGTTCCTGCCTTTCAATTCTGATGACGTGGAACAATTCTTACCATCAGGGAAAGACATGGAGGGCGGGGCCTCTGTATCCCAGACATCCCAGGTGGATGTCCAGTGGGCTCAGGTCATGGAAGAGCTCAAAAAGGATTTTGAAAAGCAAGTTAGACAGGTGGAAGAAAAACTGGGAATAGAAATGAGACAGATGCAAGAAAAGCATGAAAAACAGGTCAATACCTTGCTAAAGGAGACCCAAAAAAATGCAGAAGAAAATAACACCTTGAAAAATAGGCTCACTCAATTGGCAAAAGAGGTTCAAAAAGCCAATGAGGAGAAGAATGCTTTCAAAAGCAAAATTAGCCAAATGGAAAAAGAGATTCAAAAGCTCACTGAAGAGAATAGTTCTCTCAAAATTAGAATGGAACAGATGGAGTCTAATGACTTTCTGAGAAACCAAGAAATCACAAAACAAAACCAAAAGAATGAAAAAATGGAAGAGAATGTGAAATATCTCATGGGAAAAACAACTGACATGGAAAATAGATCCAGGAGAGACAATTTAAAAATTATGGCACTACCTGAAAGTCATGATCAAAAAAAGAGCCTAGACATCATCTTCCATGAAATTATCGAGGAAAACTGCCCTGAGATTCTACAACCAGAGGGCAAAATAAGTATTGAAAGAATCCATCCATCACCACCTGAAAGAGATCCAAAAAGAGAAACTCCTAGGAACATTGTGGCCAAATTCCAGAATTCCCAGGTCAAGGAGAAAATATTGCAAGCAGCTAGAAAGAAACAATTCCAGTATTGTGGAAATAAAATCAGGATAACTCAAGATCTAGCAGCTTCTACATTAAGGGATCGAAGGGTGTGGAATAGGATATTCCAGAAGTCAAAGGAACTAGGACTCAAACCAAGAATCACCTACCCAGCAAAACTGAGTATAATACTTCAGGGGAAAATATGGTCTTTCAATGAAACAGAGGACTTTCAAGCATTCTTGATGAAAAGACCAGAGCTGTAAAGAAAATTTGACTTTCAAACACAAGAATGAGAAGAAGCATGAAAAAAGTAAACAGCAAAGAGAAGTCATAAGGGACTTACCAAAAGTGAACTGTTTACATTCCTACATGGAAAGACGTATTTGTAACTCTTAAAACTTTTCAGTATCTGGGTAGTTGGTGGGGCCACACACACACATACACACACACACACACACACACACACATGTACACACATGCATGCCCATACAGAGACAGAGAGCACAGAGTGAATTGAATAGGATGGGACCATATCTTAAAAGAAATTAAGGTAAATGGTGAGAGAGAAATGTAGTGGGAGGAAAGAGGGTGAAATGGAATGGGGTAAATTATATCTCATTCAAGAGGCAAGCAGACTTTTTAGTGGAGGGAAAAAGAGGAGAGCTGAGAAAAAAACAAAAAGTTTACCCTCATCACATTCGACTAAAGGAAGGAATAAAATGCACACTCATTTTGGTATGAAAACCTATCTTACAATACAGGAAAGTGGGGGGGAAGGAGATATGGAAGGTTGGGGGGGATGATGGAAGGGAGGGTAATGGGAGGAGGGAGCAATCTGAAGTCAACACTCAGGGAGGGACAGGATCAAAAGACAGAATAGAAACAATGGGGGGTAGGATTGGATGGAGGGAAATACAGTTAGTCTTACACAACACGACTATTATCGAAGTTATTTGCAAAACTACACAGATAGGGCCTATATTGAATTGCCTGCCTTCCCAAAGGGAATGGGTGGGGAGGGAAGGATGGGGAGAATTTGGAACTCAAACTTTTAGGAACAACTGTTGAATATTGTTCTTGCTACTAGGAAATAAGAAATACAGTTAATGGGGAAGTCATCTGGCCCTACAGGACAAAAGAGAAGATGGGGACAAGAGAAGGGAGGGATGGTAGAAGAGAGGGCAGATTGGTGATAGGAAAAATTAGAATGCTCGGTGCATTGGGGTGGGGGGAGGAGATAATGGGGAGAAAATTTGGAACCCAAAATTTTGTGAAAATGAATGTAAAAAGTTAAATAAATAAATTTATGTTAAAAAAAACTCTAAAAAAAAATTATGTAACATGACGATGTGGATTGTTGTAGAAAAATGCCTGTGAACACCTTCCTATTATTTCCTCATATGTTATCAAAGATTACCATGATGTGGAAAGGATTCCTGGCATGCATACTTTTTTTTTTAATCAAAATTTTGTAGGTTAATGGAATTTTTCTAATACCAGACTCCATTGCATATAGATAGAAAAATACAGTCATGGGGCTAACAATACTGCATGGGGCTGTTTTTGTTTTTTCTTTTCTTCTGTAATCCTATCTTCTGAAATATCTTGAAAATAAATTTCTGTGTTTTCAGACGTGTCCCCCACATTACCACCATTATTGGAATGGATTTTTTTTCTAGTTCTATTCAATTTTATCAAACTGTTCCAGTTCCCTGGACAACACAATATCATTACTAGACCCTCAACCTAAAAAGATCAAAGAAAGAGGAACAGACCTACATGTACAAAATCATTTAGAGTGGTTCTTTTTATAGCAGACCAAAACTAAAAACTAAGAAGGATATCTGCTATTAGGGAATGGCTGAACAAATGTTACATGTAAAAATTAGGGACTATCATTGCACTATAAGAAATAACCAAATGAAAAGTTTCAAAGGAAACTAGGAAGACTTCTCTGAACTGATACAAAGTGAAGTCAGCAGAACTACAGGAACAATTTATATGACAAGTATTTAAGAAAAACAACTTGTAAATATTTTAGAATTTTGACAAATTCATTGATAAACCATGATGCCAGAAGACCGAAGAGGAAACATTCGAGACCTCCTGCCACAGAGGTGATGAATTTAAAATACAGACTGAGACATATATTTGTTTAACCTGACCAATGTGGGAATTTGTTTTGCTGGACTATGTTTTTTTTTAAGTGTTTGATTAGGAAGAGTGAGAATGAAAGGTAATAAATGTATTCAAATAAAATAATATTCTAAATGACTTCTTAAATTCCACTTCCTCATGTCCAGATATGACATGCCCTCAGTCATCATTAATGAAAATAGGTTACTCTAGCAACACTAGATCTGGAGAAGCCTGTTAGGATCTCACTGTCAAACAAATCTGCTCCATTTTTTTATGTTTGTTGGTATTCCTTCCAGTTTCCTCTACAAATGCCCTTGAGAATATGATTGTTATTCAATAAATGCTTGCCAACTAAAACACAATAGAATCAATGTATGACTAAAGCACTAAACAGAGGGAAGGACAGTTCTAGGTAGAGAAATTTGGCAGGAGGTTTTGGGGCAGCCAAAATCCAGCAAGTATCTTTGCTTAACAAAATTTTATTCTATGCAAATACCTCAATAAATGATGAACAAATATTTATATTAGGTATAAGAAACCCTAGCGCAGAGAGGTTCTTAACCTGGGGTCTGTGAATTTTTTACATATTTTGATAGTCATATTTTCATCTAACTAGTTTTATTTGTAATTCTATACATTTTATTTCATGAATTTAAAAATATTATTCTGAAAAGTGATCTATTGGATTCAGTAGACTGCCATGACACAAAAAAAGGGTTAAGAAACTCTGCCTTAGAGTCATATCAGAGCTGAGACTTTAAAGGTCAGATAATCATAGTTGAAAAAGAACAAAGAGAGTAACTAGTCAAACCCTTCACTTTACAATGGAAAAAACCTGAAATCCGCAAAGGGGATGTGATTTGATCAAGGATAAGTCAGTAATCCAATTACATTTTCTTAAATCAAAAAGACTGAAGAAACTTTTTCTTTTTTGCTTGTAAAAATAACATTTGTGTCTATGGCTCTTTGACAAGTTGATATTGAAGAACCAATGCATACTAAATATCTAAAACCAAATATATAAATATATATATACATACATATATATAGCATATATATATGTATGTATGTATGTATGTGTGTATGTATTCATAGACAGAGATATAGAAATACATACATACACTTCCAATGACAAGTGGAGGCTCATTCATGCAAAAGCAATGTATACTTAATGGGTGATGTCAAGCTCCATGGCAAGACACATATTTATTTGCTTCCAAATTCGGGCCATGGAGGTAAGCATCCAAGCAATAGTGTAGAGCCCAGCAATTAATCACCAGGGACATTTCATTGTCAGTGAACATAAATCAAGAAGCAAGTGTTTTTACTCGCTGAGTGATATGTAACCACCATTAACATGGAGAGAAAATCTAATGCTTGTCGGTGGCCAGTGTGTATTTTGAACGCTTTTGACAAATAAGAGGCAGTTATGTCTCACATGAATGCCTTCTAGTCTAGGATTAATTTTCTTTTCCAAATATTGCCTAGATAATACAACAAAACTTAAATATTAACCCTCACCACCTGGGCAGAAGGATATAGAAGAAGAAAAAATAAATAATCCAAATATTAATATAAATTGACTAAAAATATATCACGCTTGAGAAAATAGCTCTTGTGTACACAGAATTTTAAGGCTAGCAAAGCACTTTCAGGTACTTCATCTCATGGAGATGGGATCTCAGGGAGATTGGAAGGTAGAAGATATGGTAAGCATTAAAGGCGGAATTTAATCTCACTCCAGAGGCATTTTCCCTTTACTGTGCCATACTATATCCCTTGGAAATTCTTACTTCTTTTCTGTGATTAAGTACAGTACAATACAACTTACCCCAAGGGTCCTCAGTCAGGAAATACAGATCTATTGGAAGCCTCCAAACCTGCTGCCACTGCCAGGTCTCCCTCTCTTTAAGATTCAAAGGCATTGACATAAAGGGAGAGCCAACAACAGAGGCACCCTTATGCTACCCCTACTTCACCCTTGGTTGACCTCAAGGATTGCTCATCACATAGTTTTAAGGGGCCTTGGTTAAGAAACATTAGTTTGTTTAGAAAAACTTTCTACATGAATTCAAAGGTAAACCACCCAATCTGTGCTATTTATTTGTCATATTCAGGTTTGATAGAGTTCAAATTAATGAGTTTATATAATTCCCTTCCCTCTTTTAGGGCACGGAGCCAAAGAAAAACTTGAAATTCTCATCAGTGAATTATTTCCCTGGATCAGACCCAGCTAGAGGGATTTATTATACCAGTTACCTTAGCTTCATATTCTCTATCCTGAAGTTGGCATCGCTGTCTAGAGCCAGACATTATTTTGCCACATACATTTTATATGCACTATTACTGTTTCATTCACTGTTACTGAGGAAGAGAAAAGATTAAAATCCCCATAAAATGCATATTAAGAACTACCTAGAGTGAGCAGACCCAAAAGCTCTGTGAGACACATTTATCGAATTCATAACCATGAGTATTAATCTCCTTGAGGTGCGTACATTAAGGGATTTTTTAAAGTAGGTTATTTACTCAACAGAACTGCTGGGCCTTATTGAGAAAATGTGTATTTAGGCCATTTGAATATACATGTAGTGCTTCTCTGACAGACAAGGATAAAGAAAACCAACCAATTGCAACCCATCATCCAAATCCTTTGGTAAATGTTCACAGTTATATCATGATATTCATTAGCTCAAAATATTTCTAAGCCAGGAATTTGGGGAGTTGGAATAAGTACAACAAATTGTGGCCTTTTTGAGATTCAAGGATCAACTGCAGGGAAAAGACAGAGCCCCAGGACATGATGCCCAGTTGACTATGAGGTAGAGAAGCCAGTGCCTAGGGGGAGAAGAGAGGAGAAAAAGTGGAGCCCATCCCAGCCTGACCTCTGGTAGCTTCCTTTTTTAACAACATACTCAAGCGTTTAGTTATTCAAATGACTTGGGGTGCTCATCATTTGAAAGTTCTTCCAATGATGCAGAATGCTCTCCATGCCAGCCCAATATCAATATTTTATGCTTTCTGAATAAGTGATAAGCTCTGTGGTTCCTAGAGAGTTTCAGAATATCTTCAAGTACAATCCCTAATTAAGTACCCAAATGCTAGTTACCCAATCCCTAGTTGTGGCTCTGTGCTATTAACACCTCCCAAAAAAATCAACATTGACCAAAAGCAGTTGAACTCTAATGAATTGGGAAATGTGCTTTCCTCCACTAGATAGAGAAGTAGCAACTATGGGTATAGAATGTGCTATCCATTATCAGATGTGATCATCAGGTTGCTTTGGTTAATTTTTTTGCCTTAATATAAAAAAATTCAATTTTAACTCTTATTTAAATCTTAGCATAAGACAATTGTGTTTTATCATGTCCCTTATGACTTGGCAAAGTACATTGCCTAAGAAGCTTTGACACTGTAACATATCCACTGTCTAAAAGGAGTCAGAAGATAGTATATTGTATAGTAGAGATGGTATACAGTGTTTAGATAGTAAAGAAATAATATAGAGTGAGTTCCACCTGCTCATTTTAAAGAAGATGAAATCAAGACTCAGAGAGGGTTATTATTTACCCAAAGTCACACAGCAAGAGCCATCTAGTTCAATCCTCTCATTTAATAGATGTGACCCAGAATATTTTAGCAACTTGCCAAAAGCTCAAATGGACAGTGAGAGGCAAAATTTGAAAGCAGGTTCTCTGATTCCAAAGGCAGCTAGGATCGTGAGAATTTGTTGTTGGAATAATTCATCTAGTTTAGGAGTTTTAATTTTTTTTTCTGTCCTGGACCCTTCTGGAAGTCTGGGGAAGCCTGTGGATCCCTTCTCAGAATGTTTTTTTAAAATAATATTTTAGGGCGGAGCCAAGATGGCGGAGTAGAAGGACACATGTTTACGAGCTCCAAAACCAAAGCCCATAGAATTAATGTAAAAAGAGTCCCCCATAACTTCTGGGTCAATACAAGGTGTGCAGAAATGGAGTGGAAGAGATTTCCGTTCCAGGGAGCCCTGGATAACCATCCCCAGGGTCCGTCGCACTCCGGAAAGTGGACCCCACCCCCAGCGCTGCCCTGGCCGTGGCCCCAGAGAAGCTGATCCAAGCAGGCTTCAGAGACGGAAGCTCCGGCAGCCGGGAAAGTCCCTCTGCCCACAGAAGCTACAGGTCAGTGAGAGAGAAGGCTAGGCTGGAGGAGAGGGGGAGCAGGGCATCTCCGTGACTCAGGCCCCCTCAGGAGGAAGCAGTGGCGGCAGAGACAGGGGCAGGAAGTGGCGGAGGCAGAGGTGTGGGCGGCGGCTGAGGCGGCAGCGGCCCGGGACTCAGGAATCCCCCAGCAGCAGGCAGGATCTTCATTACGGAAGATTCCTGCATAAAACCTGAGGGAGCTGAGCCTGGGAGATGGCCCTGCCCCCACCCCGCTCTATTACTGAAGGCTTCTGCTTAAAGCGCCCGAGGCAACTGAGCCTGGGAGGCGGGCCCCCCACCCCACCCCCACCCACTCCATTCCTGAAAGTCTCTACATAAAGCCCCTGAGGGATCTGAGCCTGGGAGGGGGCCCTGCCCCCACCCCAGCACCTGAACTAAAGCTCACTGATTGACAGCCAGCAGGAGGAAAGCCCATTTAAATCTCAGAGGCCAAGCACTAGCTGGGCGGATCCAGGCAGGGGTGGAAAGGAATCTCAGAAGTCAAGTAACTGGCTGGGAAAATGCCTAGAAAAGGGAAGAAAAATAAGACTTTAGAGAGTTTTTTCCAACAAATGCAAATGATCCCGACCTTCGGATCTGATGACGAGGACGTATCCTTGCCTTCAGGGAAAGATGTGGAGGGCGGGGCCTCAGTACCCCAGACACCCCAGGGGGGTGGCAGGTGGGCTCAGGCCATGGAAGAGCTCAAAAAGGATTTTGAAAAGCAAGTTAGACAGGTGGAGGAAAAACTGGGAAGAGAAATGTCAGAGATGCAAGAAAAGTATGAAAAACGGGTCAATACCTTGGTAAAGGAGACCCAAAAAAATGCTGAGGAAATTAACACCTTGAAAAATAGGCTCACTCAATTGGCAAAGGAGGTTCAAAAAGCCAATGAGGAGAAGAATGCTTTCAAAAGCAGAATTAGCCAAATGGAAAAAGAGTCTCAAAAGCTCACTGAATTTAATAGTTCTCTCAAAATTAGAATGGAACAGATGGAGTCTAATGACTTTATGAGAAACCAAGAAATCACCAAACAAAACCAAAAGAATGAAAAAATGGAAGAGAATGTCAAATATCTCATGGGAAAAACAACTGACCTGGAAAATAGATCCAGGAGAGACAATTTAAAAATTATGGGACTACCTGAAAGTCATGATCACAAAAAGAGCCTAGACTTCATCTTCCATGAAATTATCAAGGAAAACTGCCCTGACATTCTAGAACCAGAGGGCAAAATAAGTATTGAAAGAATCCATCGATCACCACCTGAAAGAGATCCAAAAAGAGAAACTCCTAGGAACATTGTGGCCAAATTCCAGAACTCCCAGCTCAAGGAAAAAATCTTGCAAGCAGCTAGAAAGAAATAATTCCAGTACTGTGGAAATACAATCAGGATAACCCAAGATCTAGCAGCTTCTACATTAAGGGATTAAAGGGCGTGGAATAGGATATTCCAGAAGGCAAAGGAACTAGGACTCAAACCAAGAATCACCTACCCAGCTAAACTGAGTATAATACTTCAAGGGAAAATATGGTCTTTCAATGAAACAGAGGACTTTCAAGCATTCTTAATGAAAAGACCAAAGCTGAAAAGAAAATTTGACTTTCAAACACAAGAATGAGAAGAAGCATGAAAAAGTAAACAGCAAAGAGAAGTCATAAGGGACTTACCAGAAGTGAACTGTTTACATTCATACAGGGAAAGACAATATTTCTAACTCTTAAAACTTTTCAGTATCTGGGTAGTTGGTGGGACCACACACACACATGTACACGCATGCACACACATACACACATGCACACACATACAGAGATAGAGAGCACAGATTGAACTGAATAGGATGGGACCATACCTTAAAAAAAACTAAGGTAAATGGTGAGAGAGAAATGTAGGGGGAGGAAAGAGAGAGAAAGGGAAGGGCGTAACTATATGTCATTTAAGAGGCAGGTAGGAGCCTTTTTCTTAGTGGAGGGAAAAAGAGGAGAGCTGAGAAAAAAAAAAAAAACAAGAAGTTTACCCTCATCACATTTGACTAAACGAAGGAGTGAAATGCACACTCATTTTGGTATGAAAACCTATCTTACAGTATAAGATAGTGGGGGAGAAGGAGATATTGTAAGGGGGGGGATGATGGAGGGGAGGACAAAGGGAGGCGGGAGCAACTTGAAGTCAACACTTGGGGAGGGACAGGATCAAGAGACAGAAGAGAAACAATGAGGGGCAGGTTAGGAGGGATGGTAATCCAGTTAGTCTTACACAACACGACTATCAGGGAGGTCATTTGCAAAACTACCCAGATAGGGCCTAAATTGAATTGCCTGCCTTCCAAAAAGGAATGGGTGGGGAGGGAGGGATGGGGAGAATTTGGAACTCAAAGTTTTAGGAACAACTGTTTAGTATTGTTGTTGCAACTAGGAAAGAAGACACACAGTTAATGAGGAATAGAAAGTCATCTGGCCCTACAGGAGAAAAGAGAAGATGGAGATAAGAGAAGGGAGGGATGACAGAAGAGAGGGCAGATTGGAGATAGGGAAAATTAGATTGCTTGGGGTATTGGGGTGGGGGGAGGGGAGAAAAGGGGAGAAAATTTGGAACCCAAAAATTTGTGAAAATGAATGTAAAAAATTAAATAAATAAATAAAATTAAAAAAAAAAAAGACAAAGTCACCACAGCAAGATGACAGAGCCTTCCACTCTTCCAGGGTTCATATCATTCTATCACTCTACCTTCTGCTTCTACTAAATACATTGTTCTAATTATAGCTGTCAGGTGTTCAAGAGCATCTATTATCGGTAGATTTGTTTCTGGTGGTAGGTTGTTTTTTTTAAACAAGGTGCAAAGGAAAAGCTCCCACTTTCAGTGAAACCCTAATTTCTGTAATGTGGCCCCTCTCCCTTCAGAGGCCTTTCTTTTAAATTAGGGCATTCCTTTTAACTCCTCATTCCCCCCAATACATTGTATGGTGTCCTGAGGAGACTATGTATATTTATTGCTACCAGCAGTTCAGAATGAATGCCAGTAGTGACTCTTTGTCTCTGAAGGATTTTTCCATAAATTATTTCCTGTTTGCCTTATCATACCCCATACTTTTACCCCTCCCCCTCTTTTCAAGGAGAGCTGTAGGTAAGCCATTTATTTCTGAATAGAAAATAATATAAATTTATATCTGGAAAAAGACCTTATAGATAATATAGTGCAACCCTCTCATTTTACAAATAAGGAAATCAAGGCCCAGAGATGTCAAGGCCTTGACCAAAATCATACAGGTACAGCCAGGTAAAGCTGATATTTGAGCCCAGGTTCTCTGACTCTAAGTCCAATGCACATTTCACTGCATAAAGTAGATTCTGAACAATTAATTAGAGCTAATTAGCTAAAACACATTTCTATTGTTTCATGTTTTAATGAAACATCTAGTCTGAAAGACTAGAATTAAAGCTGCTGTTACATTTCAAGATACCTATTATACTTTTATAATATGTTATATTTTAGGAATTCCTTAATTGACTCCCTTATAGCCAAGGTTGTATAAAGAATTAGAATGCACCCATAAGTCTATTCCTCCTTTCCAAGACAAGCCAGAATTTCAGGAAGGTTAGCAAAGATGATAAGACTCACCTTTCATTCAGAGGGATTTTATTTCAACTCCTACTATCACTGATAAACTGAGTGCCTCTGAGTGAGGGTGTCCAGTCACAGCTTCCCCTCAACACGCTAGGAGAATCCTTAAGAGGTTAAGATATCTTTTCTAATAGAATTTTTTCAAGTTTCCATTCTAAAATATTATTATATGTAATGTCAGTCACAAGTTACAGTTGGTCTACCCCCATATCATCAATACCATCCACTGATTAGGACCATTGTCATTTAAACAATTAACATTAACCAACTTTTTAGAAGAGGATTATTGAGCAAATACAGAAAGAACTAAATGATACAAACCTGATGAGCAAAAATTTCCCTTTCTTGAAGAAACTAGTGTCTATGTTTTGGCTGCTGAGTTCGGCTCCCCGCCAAGCTGGATCCCCTAGATTGTTCCTCATTTGTTACAGCTCCCAGAAAATTCTGGTATGGACTTCCATTCCTTGACTCTCCTAATCTTTCAAAGTTCAAAGGGCACAGTGCAATATGATCAGGAAAGAACAAACACAAAAAGATAAAGAACAGAGAACGTGAAAAGTTAGGACACTGGCCACCAAAGGGTCATTCCTCCACCGCTGCTATTTCCCTCCACTTGAAGGTTTATAACAATCCTTCTCTGAATCATAACCAGGAAAAGAGAGCAGGACTTGACACCATGAGAGACTTTTAAAGGCATACCCAATTCTGCCTCAGCAGGCAATCAAAAAGGCAAATCAAAAATAGGCAGGAATTGGTCATAGAATAACTCCCCTACTTTCAAGTGGAGAACAGAGGTCTCTAGTTGCACATGTCTGGAAGAAGACTCATGAAATATTCACATACATACTCCCAGGACTGAGCCAGGCTCCCATTACATTTCAGTTTCTAGAAGGGAAGCTGATTCTGAGAATCAGAAAAACGACCCACCCCCCCGTCCTAAGTCATCACCTTTTACAGATCATCTTTCGCTTCTTTTTTGTTTCTTTAAATTAAATCTTACTTTATTTTATTAACAAAAATCCTTCTTCTTTTCCTCCCATCACTCCCTCCTCCAAATTTCAGAAAGAAAAGCAAAAACCCCTTTTACTTTAACACTAAAAATAATTCCCACATTGGCCACCTTCATATACATACATACATACATACATATATATATAATATATATATATATATGCCTACACCTAAGTCCAACATTTTCAACATGATTTTTATAGAACAAGGGTGTCAAACACACAGTTTGTGGGCTACATATGCCCACAATACTCTTCAGCATGACAAAAATCAGATTAAAATGTAATTGGGAAATAGTTAACAAAATAAATAAAATGCAATAAAACATAAATAATATTATTAAAACTAAGACGATATGCAGTCAACATGGATGCTGATGTATATACGTTAAGGAGTCCCATTTCCATTTGAGTTTTTCACTGTTACTCTAGAAATTATCACTGATCATTGCCCTTATCACAGTTCCTAAATCTCTCAAAGTTGTATATCTTTGCTGTCACTGTATAATTTGTTCTTCCAGTTCTGCTCACTTTACTCTGCATCAGTTCATACAAGTCTTCCCAGGTTTCACTGAAATCATTCTTCTCATAGTCTTACACAACAATAATATTCATTAAATTTATATACCATAACTTATTCAACCATTCCCCAATTGGTGGATACCGTTCTCAATTTCCAATTCTTTGTCACCACAAAAAGAGTTCCTATAAGTGTTTTTTTGTACACCCTTAGTGTTTGTTTTGCTTAGGAGCAATGCCTCCCTTAATCTGTCTGCCTGTTATCTTCTCTCCTCCCTTTTCCTTCCTGTTCCCCTATTAAACGAAATATGTATTTTATACTACGTGTTTTTGTGTGGGGGTTTTTTTCATCCTTTGACCAGTTCAGATGAAAATGAAGTAAAGGTGTCAATTGGTCTCCCTACCCCCTCTTTCTTGCTTGCACACTTTAATTATGTGAAAATTATACCCATCTTTCTTCACGCTCTTCCTCTCCCCCCAGTTTATTCCTCTTCCCTCCCTTTCCATTCTTCTTTCAAGATGTCAAACTACCTTAGCAAGAAGAGCAATGTAATTATACTTCATGTATACAAATAGAAATTACTTACTACATTTCTCGGGAAATGTATATTTTTCTAAATTCCAAGAAAAGTCAACCAAAAAATTAGGGGAAAGTATAATTATACTGAAAAAAATAAAGGTTAACAATCAATAAATGCATATTCTTAGTCCAAAGCAATCCATCAGTGTTAAGTTGAGAGCAAGAGCAGGAAATACTACATGCAATCAGAGGATATGATTGATATTTCCAGGAACCAGGAAAAGAGAGAAGTGATTGATCAAATCAGTCAGTCTTGATTGTAATTGTTGCCATGTTATAAGTACAAATATTTTCCAACTTTTTCAAATTTGCAAATAAAATTAATATTAACATTTATATGCATAGTACACTTGATATAAATCCTATGACTGAGGTTCCAAGAAGTGAAATTTTGGAAGCAAATTAAACCTTAAAGTCAGCAATTGTCACATGTGATTCTATGTAGTGCTATTAACCTTACCAATAGGTTAAGTGATTTGATGTAAATTTAATTTTGGTTGTTCAGTCAATTTTCAGCCATTTCTAACTTTTTGTCATCCCATTTGGGAGTTTCTTGAAAAAAGATACTGGATTCATTCACTATTTCCTTCTCTAGTTCATTTTGTAGATGAGGAAACAGACAAATAGAATTAAGTGATTTGTCCAGGGTCATTTAGCTAGTTAGTGGCTGAAGCCAGATTTGAACTCAGGAAGATCAGTCTTCCTGACTGAAGACCCAGTCCTTTATCCACCAAGTCACCTAGCTGCCCAATATAATTAGTATTAAATTATTTAATATTATGTCACTTGACTATTACCCAGTAATGTTTGCTGCTATTTTTCCAGTATTTAAAGATTCTCTGTAGGATACAATTCTTTATAAATACTACTAAATTTAATATTTCTTCCTTATTAAATAACTTTAAAATACTCATAATAATGAATAAAGAATTTAAAGAATATCAGAAGTCTGTTAAGAAAAAATAAAGGAAATCAGTCATCTTATTGCCATATATATTTTAAATCACTTTCATCATTTGTTGGTTTATAAAAATAATAAACTATGCATTTATTACAATATCTTTTTAGACAGAAAACCTCTGAAACTTTTATTATAACCCTTTCACAGAAAAAAAATGACTGACTGCTTATTATTATAGTCACTCATTATTATTTCAAAACAGGTAAACAAAATGTTTTGAAAAATACAGTCACACGATTTCAGGAATTCCTAAGGATTCTTGGGAATTTGGGGCTTCTCATTCCAAATCCCATAGATTTATATGTGTTAGAAATTTGAAACCGCTAATTGCACCACATTACAAAGTGTTCCATTCCCTACTCTGAGTTACTCAGGGTCTCTGAATCCAGAAGCTCTAACACTTAGTTGCCATGGAATCCAACACAGATGCAGCTAACAAAGAGATGAGAGACTTTCCTGCTCAGTAGCTAAATAACAGTACAATACAACAGGCATTGATTAAGCACCGATTATGTGCAAGGCACCATACTAGGATTTGAGAATACAAAGTTAAATGAAAAACAGTGCCTGCTCTCAACAAAAATACCTTTTGCTGGTATAGATTTGTGGCTATTTACATGGAAGGTACTAACTCCTGGACTTCTGCTGAGATTTCGATGAATTTCCAATGGTTTCTACTTTTAAAGTCCCCATACCACTGCAGCCTAGCCATCACAGTTGTCTGGACTTTGGTGTTGCCACTAGACTTTAATGGCTCTGGAAAAGAAGATGAGGCTGATGACTTTGGGCAACACTGCCTCACTCAAATCTAATTCACACACAAATCAAGACATCACCCTCATGGTGTTAATGGACCTCTTCAAAAATGGAGGATGAGTGATAATCACTGCCACCATTCATAACTCTTAACTGCAGAGGAAGAATCCTATATCACCAGAGAACGTAAGAGCTTGAAAGGGGCCACAGACAACCAAGCATCATAGATTTTGATCCAGAAAGGATGTCAGAAATCATTTAATCTAACATCTGGTTTTAGAAATAAGGAAACACAACCCAGAAGGATCAAAAGGTTTCCAAAGGATACAAAGGTAATTGACTGAGGTTGGATTGGAATCCAGGTCCCAGATGCTCCTTTCATCACATCATGTAAGCTCTATTCCATCTTCCTCCTGGAAGAAAGTCGTGATGAAAAAAGATCTCATTGTGACCACTCTTGATATCCTCTCCTATGAGCTAGAAATGCCTAATAGTTTTGTTTTATCTTTGAATAGATTAAAAACTTTGGATTCTTCTAATTTAGATGAGATTATCTGCCACTAACCACTTTCTGAAGAGTACAGGGTTGAAAATTATCTTTACATGTAATTGAAAAAAAAAAATTAAATATTGTTCATACTTTTTAAAAAAGAGTGTAGAGCTGGCAAAGCAGGGTTATAAGTGTGATCTTTCAGGGCCTGTCCAGAACTACCAAATTAAAGGAGCATTTATTAAGTCTACAATGCACTAGATATTGTGTTAGGCAGTGGAGACAAAGAGACAAAAATGAAATAGTCCCTGCCACCCCTTGGGAAGATTCCATTATCCTGGGAGTAGGAGGAAGCATCATGAACATAGATAACTAAGTTTACAATAAACACTATTTTGCTTTATTTTGAGGTGGGGAGAATGAAGGAAAGGTTTCTTGACTCTTAGAGGAAGTTGTGTTTAAGCCAAGCATGGAATAACAAATAACAAAACACTTCATTCATATATATTCTAATTTGATCTTCCCACGTCTGTGAGGTTGGTGCTATAATTATCCCCATTTTGCAGTCTGGAAGAGATCAAGTGACTTACCCAGAGTCATACATCTACAATAGTTAATTCCTGTTTTAGACAACTAGGTGGCTCAATGGATAGAGTTTGAGACCTGGAGTCAAGAAGATTCATTCTCCTGAGTTCAAATCTGGACTCAGACAATTACTAGTTGGGTGACTCTGGGCAAGTCACTTAACTCTGTTTGCCACAGTTTCCTCATCTATAAAACGAGCTGGAGAAGTTAATGACAAACCACTTCAGTATCTTTGACAAGAAAATGGCATATGGGGTCATGAAGAGTCATGAAAATGACTGAATAGCACAATAAAGGTCAGTGATTTTGATTCCCCCAGGAAGCTAAGCAGGAAAATGAGCCATTTCTACAACGAAATACTGACAGATCTCCATTATACACCAAGCTATGAGAAAGGGATGAGATCACAGTCAGATTCTGAGAGGGATCATTACATTTCTTGAAACAACTGAACAAGAAGAAGCAGAATTCCAGCTTGGGTCTTCGTGACACAAAATCCAGTACTCTATCTACATTAGCCCACTGCTGCCTCAGTAAATCGTATTTGTATTTCTGGCCCTAGACTAAAAATCCTGACTACATTTAACCCAGCTATAACTGCAAAAGAAGAATCAAAGTCCTCCTCATCTTATAATCTTTTCACCATTGTACCCAAAAGATTTGACCTTTGCCTCCATTTGCTTTTTTAAAAATCATTTTAAAAGGTTAAAAAATGCCTTTAACTGTACCCCTTAATGAAAGTTCTACTCCATGTTCGACAAGTGCAGCATTTAATTCTGAATGAGCTGATAATTTGGCTACTTGACACATTTCTCCAGAACCTACTATTTATGGTGTCACTTAAAAAAATACCAACTTGCTCTAATGTGATTCATTTTCTGAAAAGACTGCATATTTTCAAATGGTGGTCTGTTAATGTTTCACTGTGTTAAGACAATAATGCATGATTGGGGTTTCACTAATGAATACAATCTGTTTTAAACGACTTGAGGAGGTTTATGGATTGCACCAGTCTCTCCAGCCAAACCAATGTTAATCACTGCAGTAGGAGGAACTCACGTTAGACAAAGTTTGCAAATGTACAGCTTAGGAAACATGAGGATATATGACCAAAGGAAGCAGATTGTTTAACATTCTATTCCAAAGGTTTAAGATCATCAACCTCTTGAATGACAGCTGACATTTCCAGAGCACTTTAAGGCTTGGAAAATATTTTATATACATGGTCTCATTTGAACCTCACAACCATCATGCGAGGGAAGTGCTATTATTATCTCCATTCTACATATAACAAAACTGAGGCTGAGTGACTTGCCCAGAATCATACAATAAGTTTGTCAGACTGGATTTGGATCAGGTCTCCTTGAACTAAAGTCCAGCATCCTAAGCACTGTGCCACCTAGCAATGGTTAAAATCCTCTACTGTTAGAAAGAATGTTGACTCTGTCATGAGAAAGTGGGTTTTTGAAACTGAATCCCAGCTTTTCAATTTACTGCCTATGAGGCCTTGGGCAAAGTCCTTTAACTTCTCTGACCTTCTGTTGGCTCATCTCTAAATGAGCAACATGCTATAGAGGAAGGAGAATTAGAACACCAATGACAGAATCTCTTAGTTGAAAAGGGTAGCAAAAGTCACTGAGATCAATGGACATTTGGGGTAAAATCGCCTTTAAGTTACTGCCTGCCAGTGGTCAGCTAGTCTTAACTTGAAGATTTCCAATGATGGTGAGCTCACTACCATCTGAGGTAACCCATCCCACATTTGGATAGATCTTATTAGATGTAGCCCAGTTTTTCAGTCTATTGAAATCTCTATCCTAAATCGTGTTATACAGTGAAGAAGATACTTCTCTCAGCTTTGTGTCATTCACAAAATATTCAACCTCTTCATTCAAGTCACTGACATGTATGTGTGTGTATATATATAAAGAGGGAAACTATTACAATATAATTGGTTTGCCTTATATTCCCATGTATTTTATTTTATCCATTTTATTTTATTTTTTATAAAAAATTAATTATTTTATCCAATTTTTCATCAAAATTATTCTATTATTTTTTATTTTAAAATTTATTTATTATTTTATTCATTTAAAAACACAATTCTGAGGAAAGATTGCTAGGCTTCACGTGACTGCCAAAGGAGTCCATACCATTAAAAATTAAATAAAGACCCCTCTTTTAAAGAGTTGACTGAAGTACCATGAGCTTAAGTTACATAACAAGTATATGTCAAGGGTAAACGTTGAACCCAGGACTTCCTACATCTGAGATCAGCTTTCTAGTCATGATGTAAATTCAAAAATTTAGAAGAGACAAGAAATTAGAAGTTAGGAGATTATGAAGACAACTTTTAAAAAAAGGCAATACTGGTGAGAAATCCCCAAGAGTTAGAAACACTTGGTGGCAAATACCAGTGACTTGTAACGAATTTCCTTCTCTCTTGGTCACTTATGGCATGGAGTAGGCAATAAATCACATATCAGGGAGACTGTGGGATTCTGTAACTGCATGTCAGAAACACAAGACCAGATTAATGGCATTTTGGAACGTGAGCTCATTAAATCAATGCAGCTCCAACAGTCACAGGAAGTTCTCCAGTTTTGTCATCTGGGAGAAAAGGTATCCAAGATGACCAGCCAAAAAGAACAACAGCCAACAGCGAAAACACTGTGTTTTTTATTTTTCGTCTCCTATGGGGCCATTTGTTTCGATGACTGAATTGTATTAGGTGCCTTTTCCAAAGGTTTTATGATTTATCTCCCCTTTTTCTCTCTAGTTGACATCAGGATTCATTTTCTATCAAAGAGCTCAACACTATTCTAGCCCCTTCTGTCATAATACTGGGGATGTAGAGAAGGAAGAACATTTATCTATCTGATAAAGAACTATAGTTGAGTTTTCTACCCCAGGTGAGAGAAAGAATTTAGACAAAGAGACCCTAGGTCCTCTCTCCAGATCCTAAAGGAAGAATCCATGAAGAAACTGGCCAGCTTTGAAGAGGCTCACCTTAGTCACTCTGGGAGAAAATGCCCAATCATCATTAATGGATGGTGATTATAGCCCAGATGCAAGAGATGGAAACAACTTCATTACATTCACATTCATGAATTAATTGCCATAATTCTCATACTTTAGAAATTAACCTCTTATCCAAGAGAGGTCATGTTAAATGTCAGCCCCAGATGGAACACAAAGGGGCATTCAGATGAGAAATCATCAACACAGGTGGCTAAACAGCTGTGCCTTCTTTCTTCAAAGAGACACAAATTTAGTAAAAACCATTGTCCTAAAGCAGAGTTCTTAAACCTGGCTCTATAGACTGTGAAGGAATCTGTGGAGAAATTCATCTTGGAGCTTTCAGTATTTGAATATTTCATTATTATTTTTTCTTTGTGCTTCTCTCTATTTCATTTTACGCATTTAAAAATATTCATCTGAGGAGTCCAGATGCTTCCCCAGACTTCCAAAGGGGTTGTTGTGCTTGTCCTTTGTTCTCAAAGAAGACCATGACATGAAGATGATGACATGACTTGCAGTTGACTTTGATTGAGTGAGGGAGGGCTATGCAGGGTCACCAATCTCACTTTCTTTTGAGTCATCTGGGTCCAGTGACCTGATATTCATCAGGACAACTGGAGATGGCCCAGGATGCAATGGGAGACCCTGGCCATTTCTGACTAAGGTCTTATCACATTCTCCTTTTGAGTGATATTCACCCATTCAATGAATAGGCTTCTTTAAGTAGTTACTCAAGGTGTGGCCCCTTTAATCAAAAAAAAAAAAAAAAAAAGAGTCAAACTGAGAGCGGAAGACCCTCAAGGTTCTTGGGCAAAAGAGAAACAATTACTATTTAGTAATTACATTCACTCTGTGCTAGGTAGGTGGGGACTTGTTCTCCAGTCTATGGGATCCAGAGTGAATTGGGTTTAAGACTTGACCTTTGAGCAAGAAATGTACCCAGAAGAAAAAAGGCAGCTTTGGGGCATGGGGTGTACCTTCCCCTGGGTGGAACAGCAGAGGAGGAGGAGCGTGTATTTGTATATTCACAGGGTGTATTGGTCTTATGTTCTCCAAGAGGACCATAGGGGTCCATAACGCAAGAAAGGATAAGAATCCTCACCCTAAAGAAAAGGAAATCATATCCAGGGGAAAACCCATTTCTACCTTCAAAAGATTCTGCATCAAAGGTCTTGGTAATAACTCAACCACAAGTCGAAATGCGAGTGTTGGGAATGCCATAGTGGTTTGCCTTCTCAGACTGCCAAACACTAAATGGCAGGTCCTGATTGAATGTGGAATTCAGCTTGTTCAGGTTTAAGGCAGAAAACACTTCCCTAACAATTAAAACAAAAACATCCCTGGAAATTCAACTATGTTCCTTCTCAAGTTAACAGTGGGAAATCCCCCCCGGGCTCTCCCTGACTCAGTAACTTAACTGCAAGTGAGCTCTCCTTTTGTCTTCAGTAAGTCAATACATTCTTCTGAGCACTCGAACACTGAGCAATAAGGGGTACTGGAAATAAGGGTGGATGAGTCAACTCTATTACTTAACATCTCTGGGAACTCAAGCAAGTCACCTCATTTCTCTGAAACCCAATTTTCTACTCTGTAAAATGAGGGTGTTGGACTGGATGACTTTCAAAGTCTATTCCATATCTATCCCTGATCCTATAAACTTCCACCAAGTGGTTAAGCCAGAATATGATATTAACATCAAAGTATTTTTTTTTTTTTTTGAGAAGCCCTGTGACATAATGACCAGAAAGCTGGTCTGGAAGCCAAAAAGACCAGGTTGGAATCTCACCTCAGACACATAGTACCTGTGTCATTCAGATCAAGTCACTTTACCTCCCAATGTTTGATGTAACTTTAAGAATGTCAGTTGTAGAGAATAAACACGAATAGAGGGAAGCCCCTCCCACATTATTTCCCTACACCAATAAAATCAGGCATCTAGTTAGGCACTCTATTTTCTAAAACTTTGAAGTTCAAGATTGAGGAGTGAAACAAACTAGGATAATGTAAATGACTAATCTGTTAGAAGAAAAATGTAAATACATTTCATGGGGAAAACTCAGCAGAAGGAATCTTTTAGAAATACAATAATCATCGGGGCAACAGTGAGGAGGAACTAATAGTTTCTAAGGAAGCTTAAAAATAAAGGTGGCACAGAGGTGTGACACTATGGGAGTAGACCACTGCATATAAAATCAGACTTTGTCAATGTCTTGATTATTTTTGCTGAATTGTATTTTTCCCCTTTTAAACTTTCATATAAGGGAAGAGTAAGGAGAGGGATATAATAAGAAATGCTGATGATGTAAAGATAAGAGATCAATAATTAAAAAAAATAACAGCTGAAGATGAATTCTGGGTACTACTGACCACACCCACTATCATATGGCTGAATTTTATAGGAAACTTTAGAAGAAATTGTTTATCATACTCATTCCAGGGGAATACTTTAGATTTTAATTTTAACCAATCAGTCCTCGCTTTACAAATTCAAATTATAATTCCTTTGGGATTTAGTTCATCTTCAACAGTTGCTGAGGCTAACATGGTGATGTTTCTTTGAATTTCCGATTCATCTTCAAGTTGTAGACATCACTAAACTTGAACCCACATCTCAGAGTCAAAGCTAGGAACTGGTGCAGTTGGGGCAGTATCATACAGCCCACCTATGGAAGTGACCTAGAGAATGCCCTCAGTTAACGGTCAAGGGAGGAAAGCAGAAGGCAGGTAAAGAGCTCCCAGTCACCTGACACCAGATAACATTATTTATAACTAATTAGCCATTCCAAGTGTTGAGCTCTGTGGTCTCTGTGCTACTGGACTACAAGTAACGTCAGCATCCTCTAAATTATATACCCTGGAACAAATCCCCAGTTACTTCTGTGTAATTAGGGCTTAGAAGTCATTGAAATCTTTGATAATGAATGCAATTCCCTAGTACTCCAAGGAAAGCCTCAAGGATTATAAGTTAGAGGGAGTCATCTGTATTGGCAGAGGGAGATATTTCACTGGGAGTTCCCTTTATCAATGAGATCACAAATAGCATCCTCTCCGCCCAAAAGTTCAGATGCCAGTTTAAGGTTTGCTACACCCTTTCCTTTTTACATACCTGTGAGGTAGGTAGTATGAGCACCATTACCTCCATTTTATGCTCTCAAGGGTTACGTGATTTGCCTGTAGACACTCAGCTAGAAAGTGTCTGAGGCCTCGAGGCTAAGCTCAGGACACATTTCACTAAGTTATGCTTAGTTCCATGGGAACACTGCACTGTGGGGGACTCACTATCATTGTCATTTTCTTAGAGAATGAACAAAGGTCAAGGTTAGCATGAAAAGACCAAAAAAAAAAAATGAGGAAGAATCTCAAAAGACACCATGGAGAAGAAACATGAAATAAAACAAGCCTCCAACTGAGAGTAGAAGGAACAAAGATAAAGAGAGGCATAGTTATTGTTATTACTATAAATTGTTATTTCATTTAGAATCGGGGAAAAAATCAGTCTGGGATTCAGAAAGCCCAAACGCAATTTGCCAACTGATTGAATGGTATTGAATGAAGCTATGCCCCTCATATCTAAATGTTGGCTTGCTATATCAGTTTCTTTCTCAGTATCACATTATTTGAATGAATTATTTTCAGATAAATATCACATTTCAGTAGGATTTTCATGAACACTAGCTGATAAAAAATGTTTTAGTGGAATTTCCTTGGCTTAGAGATAGGACGGTTTTTGACTGTTCTGTAGTTCAAAAGCTAGTGAAGATCTCTGTTACTGTAGCAAATGATGACTTCTAGTTTTCATAGAATCTAGAAAAGCACTTGACTTGAAGTTCATTCCCTAAATGATAAATGGTTAAAGGATATGAACAGATGAATTTTCAGATGAAGAAATTAAGGCCATCTGTAATCATATGAAAAAATGCTCTACATCACTTTTGATTAGAGCAATCCAGAGCAGGGAACCAGTGTGGCCCTTTGACTAAATCCAAACTTCACAGAAAAGAAAATCCCCTTAATAAAAGGATTTGTTCTGTAAAACTTGGACTCCATCAAAAGGCCTCACCTAAGGACCTAGAAGGACGTATGTGGCCTGAAGGCCACAGATTCCCCACCCCTAGATTAGAGAAATGCAAATTAAAACAACTCTGAGGTACCACCTCACATCTATCAGATTGGCTAATATGATAGAAAGGGAAAATGATAAATGTTGGAGAAGATGTGGGAAAACTGTAACACTAATGCATTGTTAGTGGAGTTGTGAACTGATCCAATCATTCTGTAGAGCAATTTGGAACTGTGCCCAAAGGAATATAAAACGATGCAAACTTTTTGATCCAGCAATACCACTAGTACATCTGTATCCCAAAGAGATCATATAAATGGGAAAAGGACCCATGTGTACAAAAATATTTATAGCAGTTATTTTTGTGGTGGCAAAGAATTAGAAATTAAGAGGAACATCATTTGGGGAATGACTGAAGAAGCTGCGGTATATGAATGTAATGGAATATTATTGTTCTATAAGAAATGATGAACAGGAGAATTTCAGAAAGACTCGTGAACTGATGCTGATGATGAGTGAGGTTAGAACCAAAAGAACGTTGTACACAGTACACAGTAGCAGCAACATTGTGTGATGAAGAACTGTGATAGACTTAGCTCTTCTCATCCATCCAATGAGCCAAGACAATTCCAACATGCTATCCACATCCAGACAAAGAACCATGGAGTCTGAATGAAGAGCAAAGAATATTGTTTTCACTTTTCTTTTACTGTTTTTTTCTTTCTCATTTTCCCCTTTGTTCTGATTCTTCTTTCACAATATGATTAATGCGGAAATGTGCTTAACATAATTATACATGTACAGTGAGATTATTTGAAGGAGAGAGAGAAAGGAGGAAGGGAGAAAATTTGGAACTTAAAATCTTACAAAAATGAATGTTGAAAAATATCTTTACATGTAATTGGGGAAAAAAACAAAATATTGTTAAGAAAAATTTTTAAGAAAAGGGAAGAAAAATCCAAAAAAGAAAAGAAAAACATTGGACTTGGAGTTCAAAGATTGCATTTGAATCTCATCTCCACCACCTACCTCTATGAGCCTCAGTTTCCACATCTGTAAAAATGTAAATAATTATAAGTAGCTATGTTGTAAGAGAGCTGGACTTGGAATTAAGACCTGCACTCAATCTTGCCTCAGATATTTACTAACTGTGTGATCCAGGTTAACCCCTGTCTGCCTCAGTTTCTTTGTTTACACAGTGGAGTAATCATAGCACCCAACTCATAGGGTTGTCTTAAAGATCAAATAAGACAGTATATGTGAAGTGCTCTGTCAATCTGAAAGTCTTAAAGGCAGGCCTTGGGGAGGGATATTCCTGGGTAAGTAGACCAAAGGGATGGTAAGCTCTTCCAAGGCAAGGAAGCCCCAGAAGTTGAGGGAAATTTCAGGATAAGCCAGCAGTAGATCTTTACTTTGTCACAGGCCATACAGCTCAAGCAGCAACAATGAGGAAGCCAGTGACTTTGGCCAAGGCTGGAGGTTACAAGTGTACTTTTGCTCTTATTTTTCCCTTATTCAATATTAAATCCCAATTTGTCCTGGATATTTTGTTTTAACTGGGGAAAGAGGTTCTTTATTGGACAACGAAAAACCAGATTTCTAAATCTGAGGTTCAAAGATATTGGATCTACTTTCTATAGTATATTAGGTTCAAAGATATTGGATCTACTTTCTATTGTATATTCAAAGATTTAAAAATAGGTAGATCACTAGGCAAAGAAGGTGAGCCTTTCAACTATGGAATGCAATGGATAGCACAATGGGCTTGGATTCAGAGAGATCTAAGTTCAAATCCAGCCTCAGATATTTACTACCCATATTACTCTGGGCAAGTAATTTACTCTCTGTCTGCCTTGGTTTCCTCAACTGCAAAACTGGGATATAATAGCATTTATTTCACAGTATTGTGAGAATCAAATGAAATAATAATTGTAAAGTACATAGTGCCTGCCACGTAGTTGTTTGATCATTTCAGTCATGTCTGACTCTCTGTGACCCAATTTTGGGGTTTTCTTGGCAAAGATACTAGAGTGATTTGCCATTTCCTTCTCCAGTTCATTATACAGATGAGGAATTAGGGAAAACAGGGTTAAGTGACTTGCCCAGGGTCACACAGCTAGTAAATGTCTGGATTTGAACTCATGAAAATGAGTCTTTGTGATTCCAAACACAGCGTTTTCTATCCATAGATCCACCTAGCTACCCCTGACAAAATAGTAAATGCCTGTTCCCTCCCCCTCATTGCAGACAAATTTAAGAATAGTATTAAATTCGGAGATCTGAGTGATTATATCCTTGAGAGATTAATTAAGACTTTTCGTGACTGAAAATACTATGGAAAGATGACAAACTAATCTCAAGGATTAGTCAACAAAAGGTAATAAGAACTTTAGCTATGCAAGAAAAATCATAGGCATCTGAAATTCCTACCACCTTAATTTACAAAAAGTACTTATAGAACTTAGTTCAAATCATAGATTAAATATATAGAGAAAAATTATTATGATATATTATATTGTGTTATCTGTAACCTATAGATAATATATAATTACATATTTATATCCATGTACATGTATATAGGTATATGTGTATATATACATTCATATACATGTATATGTCTACAGATAGATAATAGGTAGATAGACTGACAGACAGATATATCTATGACAGATAGATATGTGTATGTGTTTGTCCTTCATTGTCCAAGAAGACCATGCCATCAGAGAAATGATGAAATGACTAGCACTGGACTTTGGTTTGTTTTGAGTGAGGGAGGGCTGTGCAGGTCACCAGCCTCACTTCTCCTCCAGAGCCATCTGAATCCAGTGACCAGATATTCAACAGGATGACTAGAGATGACCCAGGATGAGGCAGTTGGGGTTAAGTGACTTGCCCAAGGTCACACAGCTAGTGAGTGTCAAGTGTCTGAGGTGAGATTTGAACTCAGATCCTCCTGACTCCTGCACTGGTGCTCTATCCACTGCTCCTCCGAGATGCCCCAGATAGATCTAGATGGATAGATAGATAAATAGACAGATAGATAGATAGATAGATAGATAGATAGATAGATAGATAGATAGATAGATAGATAGACATAGGTAGACAGACAGATAGATTGACAGACACAGACAGACACAGACAGACACAGACAGACAGATAGATGGATAGATAGATAGAGAGAGAGATAGACAGACAGATAGACTGACAGATAGATAGACAGACAGATCCTGAGCTGCTTCTTAAAGAAAGAGAGGATCTCTATAAGATAGAGGTAACGAGTAGATACATTCCATACATGGAGGACAGCACATGCAAAGACATAGATGGGAGACTTATCATGAGTGGGAACATAGAGAAGACCAGTTAGGCTGGATCATAGAATAATTTGTAATCTGCCCAGAGGAGGAGTCATGCCAAATGAGTGATGAGGTTGGAAAGATTGGTTGGGGCCATCTTGTATAGGGATTTTAAAGCTAAACAGAGGAGTTGATATTTTATTTGAGAAACAGCAAGAAGCTATTGGAGGTGACTAAGGGAGGAAGTCATGTGATCAGATCCCATTTAAGGAAAGTCATTTTAGTAGCAGTGCATAGGGTGAACAGGAGTGATGAGAGGCTGGAGGCAGGGAAACCAGTGAGGAGGTTATTGTAATATCTTAGGCCTAAACTGTGTGAATGGAAAGACTATATCTGATATGAGACATTGGAAAGGTAGAAACAAGCAAAACTTTGGTAACTCATAAAATATTGGGGGTGAGAAGTCAAGGATAATGCCAAGAGCTGGAAAATGAGACACTGGAAAGATGGTGTTCCCTTCTACTGAAGTAGCAAAGTATACAAGAGAGTATTCTCCAACCTAGGGCTGTCTAGGGGGTTATTCTATGCCTTTATAAAAGAAAAGGAAAAGTCTACAGTAGGCTGAATAAACAATTTACCTCCACATATACACACATTTTAGGGACTAACGGGAAAACACATCTCGGATCTCACATGCACTTCCAGAGAGAAACTCTTTCTACCAGTGCAGATGAGTAGTCCTTCTGCCATTCAGAGAACTGTCAGGCACTCAAAAGTTAAATAACTTGACAAGGGTCACATAGCCAGCATATATCAGAGGTAGGAGAGAAACACAATCTTGACTTTGAGGTCAGTTCTCTATTGACTAAGCCACATGAACACAACTATTATTTTTCAAAATCATACCCAAGCCCTGATTCATCACAGATTCAGCTGCCTGAGTCTGAGTTGCCTCAGATGCATGACATCTACGGGTAGGTCCCCCTTCACTCTCCAATCATTTCCTCCCTAGCCGCTATGCCCCCAGCCAGAAACCAAGCCCTGAGGTACTGAACATTTTCATCCTATCCTAGGGTTCCAATGCCCTGATCTGTGATTGCATCAGTTGCATCTAGGCCCAGCCTTGCTCCATGCTTCATTTCATTCATTCCCCATCCATCTCCAACTCAGCCAGTGTGCTGCCTGGGCATCCCCTCTACTGTGACTCCTCTTCCAGTTCTGGAAACATTATCAAATCACCTGTGTCATTGCTCCAAGAAAGTATATGTCAGTATACTCCCTGATTTTTCATCTTCCCTATAATTTTGCAACCCAAATTAGCCCTCCATAACCACCACTCCCCTATGAGTTCTCTCCTTCTATTTGAACATAATCCCCTTGAGGGAAGTCTTCAGTTTTTATTTGTATACTCATCATTTAGCATAAAGCTAAATTCTTAATAAATGCACATTTATCAGTTTTTCTTAATAAACACCTTTTCATTCATGCATGTATTCACTCATACTTCTATCTTAGTCATTGATAATAATCTTAAATTTCACAGGACCCAGGACTGCACTACATACTGCCTTCCAAGCTGACAGTAAGCCACTGATACTCCTTGGATCAGGTCATTCAGCTAACTCCAAATATATTTACAATTGAACTAACTGACACCTCTCCACCTTGTCTACCATGGCAAGAGAGGTTTTGTCAAATACATCATCACAATCAGCAGAGCATTGTTCAAGAGCAGGTCAAAAATGAGTCCAATTTACTTTGTTGTCTTAAAAGCTCTAGTTCACTTTGGTTGTTATCTATATTTTACGCATTTGTTTTTCCTTTCTTGGATTTTTATCTCTTGTGAATTTGGGGGCATTTTTATTGTTATTCCTTTTCCTATATTATAACATTTCTCTTTGTGATCTATATAAGTAGATCTACACAAAGGCAGATTATTACCTCACCTAGTGATTAGATTTATAAGATGACAGGAAAGTATAATATTATAGTTTAACCAGCCTTTGTTAGATTTGCTAGGTAACTAAGCACATTTCATTCCTATATTTTGGTCTGGAAATACAAAATCTGCACTTGGATACTATCTTCTTAACCAATCACTTCCCAAATCCACCTGCCCCTTCTAAAACCTTTATGTTTGTTCAACAGCAGTGATGAAAATGAAATCTATGCCTCCCCCCATGCTGCTTGATTTCTTGTCCAATATGTCATCATTACTAGCAATGCTTTCTATATTTCATTGGGCAGAATACTTGGCTCCAATCTACATTAATATAAGTAGTATTCATCAGTTTGACAGATCTGGGAAATTTTCCTATACTCGTGGCCTCCCAGAAAGACAGCCCTCTCCATTGTTAATATAAAGCTGAAAAATAGTTGCTTCAGTTTCACTCATTGGGAAGGTACCAATCCTTTCTATTTAGCTCTTCCTTCTCTGACACCGGATGACCTCTCACTTGATGTCACATGGTTCCAAGGCATCATGCTCAGAGATAAAGTAATTCTTTCATCTAAAGATTTAGCTCCACACACTTAGGAAGAACCTTGTAGCTGTTACCTAGCTATGTGTTCAGTGGTCCTTTCACCTTTTCTCTTCATCACATTCTTCCACCTTTAAACCTTCTGACAAGTGAAGATTCATTTCTACTTCTTTAGAACCTTTTTTCTTCTTTGTTTAATACACAATGAACACCATTTTAAAATTTTATTTGTGAGGAAACAATTCATTTGCCCTGATAACATAAAGAATGAAGAATCATTCTTTCATCCCCTTTTATCTTCTCTTTACAAAGAAAAATTCACCTGTACTTTAACCTTACATAACATTTATTTGCTCATGGCAGAAAAACAAAGTGACATTCTGTATATGACACTGTAAAATCCTCCCTGCTTTCCATATTTTTAATAGTATTTTTTTTTTAATTATATGTAAGGTCAATGTTTGTAGCACTCATTTTTACAAGATTTTGAGTTCCAAATTTTTCCTTCTTTCCCCTCCCCTCTTCCTAAAATGATGAGGAATTTGATATAGGTTATACATGTTCTATCTATCTATAAAGTATATTTCCATATTAGTTACAGTCGTGAAAGAAGAAACAGCCTGAAAGGAAAAAAGCACGAGAAAAATAAGTGAAAATAATATGCTTCAATTTGTATTTAGAGTCCACCAGTTTCCATATTTTCTTATAATAGCATCCCCACTCTTTTGAGAAAGGTGGTCTTACCCCCATTTTGCCAAAGCTCATAAAATCTCAATCACTTGTTCTGGTTTGCATGACTGGTAAGTGTATGAAATGGGATTCAAAACTACATCTTAACTCAAAGTCTAGCAATCCAATCCTCAAAACCTGTAGACCTAGGAATAACGAGTTATAGAAATTTTTGGTTGGGGAAATAATTATTTCAATATATCAGTTATTCCTTCAATATGACTCTTACCTTCATAGATGCTGATGTCAACTACCCACCACTCCATACCCCATACCTTTGCAGTGGCAAAAAAAAAATCACCTGGTACCTACACTGTAGGGGATAAAATAGCTTAGCCCTCAGACAAATGATACACATTTCAGCCATTGGACAGTACTCAAATACTTTTTCTGATATTACTTACAGTCCAGTGATACAACTTTCAAGAATCCCATATTACTTCAAGAATAAAAAAGGCAGGTAACCAGAACCTTCTATCAAACAAAAGTAATGATTTAAAAAAACAGTAAGTTTCCTCGAGGACTTATTCAGAAAACCTACATCTAGTATATGTCTTGGACATGTATTCCATTAAGGCTTACCATTTATAGCGCAAGTTATGATTTGCAAAATGCTGTTACAAAAGTACATTATCTCATGTGATCCTTGCAACAATATTGAGTATGAGGAAATTATTAAAGAGATGTTATTATCTCCATGTTTTAGATGAGAAAATTGAGACAGAAATTAAAGTTATTTGACCACAGTGCCCCACCAGTAAGTACCTAGACTAAGATTTGAATTCAAGATTCTTCTGAGATTAGCATTCTTTCCACTACATCATGCTGGCTCTATAGATGCACAAGGAAATCTAATGTTCAGAGGGGATGCCCTTCCATGTTTCCATGATTCATTAAGAAATCACAAAAGAATTTTCCAATCACATTCTGTATACTCTATTTACTAAAGCAGGCACTCGATAACTGGATCCAAAGCATTGGGATGAATGCCTTTAAACTAAACCAGGTGATTAATGCTATCAACTTGCCATCAACACATTATTCTTTGCAGGCATAACTTGGTCCTACAAGCATAAGATCACAGATCTAGAACTAGAAGAGCCCTGAGAGTACATCTTATCTGAGTCCTTCATTTTAAATATAAAGAAACTGATGCCCAAGGAAATTAAATAACGACCAAAATAAAACAGGTATTTAGAATCGGAAGAGGAATTTGAAACCAGATCCTCTGACTCCAATGTGCTTTCTAAAAAAAAGTCTGCTACAGTGAAAATTACAACAGTGATAGAAACAAATAAATCAAATGCTATTGGTTTTCAGCCCCTACTGCCTCATCTCTCTTCCCTACCAAATAGGCAAGTATTCTTAGAACAAGAAAAAAAGTCAAATTAACACACGGGAAGACGCAGATGTTCCTGGCTCAGAATATTCCATTTTCTTTCATTCTCATGGTCTTCAAATCTAAATTACAAGACTTGCAAAGACCTTGTCTTTTATATATAAAGTCACTTTAAACTTTTCAGGACTGAGTACAATAGAATTTGTCCATATCTGTGATCAATGCGTTTAAGCAATTAATGCATAATATGACAAAGGTGACATGAGAACCAGCTTGTGGTTTATTTTTAATAAGTGCTAATACAGTTACACTGTTCTTGCCAGACTACTCTTCCACAAACATTTGGTTTGCCAGATTATATCCATGAAAATTAATGATCTGTCACTGGGCTTGCTTACGGTCTAATGAAGTAGTTAGTCAATATGATTGAAGTCAGGGGTGAGAAGCACGCTTCTTCCATTCTCGATAAAACTCTTTCCTCCTCACTTGCACAAATTCAATTAGGTGAAAGTAAAAAGAAGAAAATTAATTACTGCAGCGCACCAATTTTGTATTTGTGAGCAATTGAAAAGGTCTTTGTTGGTGTTCAAATCCTTTCTTACAGTGAAATACAGATAAATAGAAGACATAACAAAAAGGAAAAAGGCATTTATAATTATTTTGGCTTTGTCAAAAGCAAAATTTGTAATTCACAAAAGAGCTATCTTCAGAAGGAAATAAATAATTCTCAGTAAGCAGGCTGCAAGAGCTATGTAGAAGTTTATTTTCTTCAGCTAGCATACTCTAAGAGGGCAGGTGGCAGAAAAGAAAGAGTATTGGCCTTGGTTGGGTCTGGAACATAGTAAAAGTGTGACCAAGTGTGATCTAATCACTTAATCTCTCATTAGGCTGAATTTGAACGCAGGAAGATGAGTCTTCCTAACTCCAGACCCATTAGTCTATCCAATGTGTCACCTGGTTGCCCAATAGTTGAAGAAATTAAGGCTCTGAGAGATGAATTGGCATGGCATCACAATCAGGAAAACTTGGATTCAAACCCCACCTCTCATATATACTAGCTGTTATGACACTGGGCAACTAATTGCTCAATGATTAGAGGCAATTCTCTAAGTCTATAAGTTATAGAAAAAGTTGAATTAACAAAGAATGTTCACTCACCTTGGAGTTCTTGATATCAGGGGAAATTATAGGCTCAGTCCCCAATTTATTCCCCCCAGGAATATAAGAGCCTGAAAGATAGGAATTGGTTTTCATTTTGTCTTTACATTCCCACTGTACTTAGCACAGTGCCTTCTACATAGTAAATATTTGAAAATTTTTTGTTGGGTCGGATTGGATTAGCTTGGATAAAAAGGCTCTCAGTACTCCCAATGACAGATAAGGTGGCTCTCATCTGAAGAACAGCCGAGGGAAAACTGGTGAGACTGGCCACCAGGCATTGAATTTATTTGATCATATCATTTAACAGAGATGAGTGACCCTGCTTTGTGGAATCCAAAGAAATGACAGATTTTTTTGAAGAAAATATAAAATCTACACAAGTAAGACATGATCATCTCATAGTTCTCAAAAGGGTTGATGGTTTCATAATATCATTCCTGGAAGAATTCATTCTTAAAAAGCAATATTTATTTTTGGCTGGTTTACAAAGGTGTTATTTAGACTTAGTCACCACCCTCCAAAGGATGACTATTTTTCTGGAATGGTTTTTGGGGTCCTTTGATTAATTTATCAACTTATTCTAACCCTTTTGTCCAGTAGATTACTTAGAATGCATAGAATCAGAGTAAAACTATGTGAAAACATGCATACTCATGATGTACTTAGGAAATACCAGGTATGAATAATAAATATATGAAAGAGCTGTGATTGTGGGAGTGGAATCTCTCCACCACATAGATTTTCTCATTAAAGCTTGGTAGATAAGTTCAGATGAGTTGTCTGAGGGACTGAGCAGCTAAATTATTTTCTGAAATTCAAACCCAGGTCTTCTCTACTTTAAGTGCAACATTCTCTCCACAGTGTGAGGTTGCCTCTCAAAGTTTTAACATTTGGGGGGAAGGCAGACAGACAAGAGGAAAAGGAAAAGAGAAGGCAAGAAAGAAAAGGACAGGAGAAATGGGGGAAGAGTAGGGAAGGAGAAAGAGAAGGGATGAGGAAAGGGGAGGAAAGAAGGAAGGAAGGAGGAAGGAAGGAAGGAAGGAAGGAAGGAAGGAAGGAAGGAAGGAAGGAAGGAAGGAAGGAAGGAAGGAAGGAAGGAAGGAAGGAAGGAAGGAAGGAAGGAAGGAAGGAAGAAAAGGAGTGAGAGATGGAGGGAGGGAAGGAAGGAAGGCTAACTGAAGTGGGCTTATGTTTCCTAGAGATGAAAACTGCGAAGGGACTCATAGCCTGGAAGGATAGGAAAGGAAATGTCTTGGGTCTCAGTACTTAACATTTCCTTCCAAAAAGAAGAGGATAAGAAAGTATGGGCTTAAACTGCAGGAAATAGAATCAGCCCATTATACAACAAAGATAAGCTCCCTTTAGTACATGGGTTCAAAATATTAGGCCAGGTTCACAGTAGACCTGTGGTATGTCCATGTCAAAAAAATTTAAGGAAGAGAAATTTATATAAAATGAGTAACTAACTGAAATGACTGAATTGCCATCCTCCTCAAAGAGAAAGTGATGGAGAGGATGACCTCCCAGCATCCCTTTCAATCTATCAGCTCCCTTTCATGCATTCAGGCTGGGATTTTTAGCCTCACTTCCATCATGTCACTCATGTCAGATCGGGAGTTATCTCTAGAGCCCCAGCCACGTTTCTTCTGTGTCCTCTGCTTCACTATGACGTTCACTATCAAGATTGCCAGACATGCCTGTTTTTATTCATTTTTCTTAGTAAAAGCCAGTCATCAGGAGACACAACAAAAGGAGAGGAGACACTCCGTAGGCAACAGAGAACAGAGTGCTGTTTCGAGTTTAAGGGTGTCAAGCAGCAGCATGACCAGCTCTGCCACCAGCACAAACATATTTCCTAATAAAAGAAAGTGGTGTCGGCTCTCTGTGGGCAGTGCTGGGGGCACTTTAGACAATAATAAGAAGAATATGATTTGGATAGAAATAGATTCAAAATAGCATGAGTAATAGAATGATGATCATGCTAAGCATACATTGATTTTTCTTTTCAGCATGTATCCACCTAAAAGAAAAATGAGCAGTCTTCAAAAACTCTAATCACCTATCCATTCTAATTATATTTCTGGGCTGTCACAGCAGGAAAAGCTCTGTGTGTGTGTGTGTGTGTGTGTGTGTGTGTGTGTGTGTATTCCTCTAGCATCTTGTTGGACAAATCATCATAACATAAATGTTTCAGAGACAAGAAGAGAAATGTTCTTTAGTTCAACATTTAAAGTCCCTGGGGATTTTGGGGGCCAGTCACAGAAAGGATATTTCCCAGGAGAGTTCGGAGCTGGACCAAAACAGGCCAGAGTAAGCATATTTGCAGCATCTATATCACTTAGTGTGAAATTGGCTCAGACCTTGACCATAGTAACTAACATTATACAGGGTGTCCCAAAACTCTTATTGCAATTTTAAGCAAGAAAGTGACGGTGGTGACCTTGGACAGCTCTCCCTCACTCAAGACAAGGTCAAGTGCAAGTCATGTCATTATTTCTCTGATGGCATGGTCTTCTTTGGCAACAAAGGACGAACACACACACACACACACACACACACACACACTGTCATGCTACATGTTGTCATATTATCATACCCTAATCCCTAAACTGTATATCGGCTTCTTGTTTTTATTTTTGTTCATCTTTCATTCTCACAGAAGACCGATGACATCACAAAGGTGAAGTCTTTACTTGTGCATGAATTGGATTAAAGTGAGGAAAAGCTGAGCAAAGTCCTTGGTCCCACTCCCTTCCCCAGAGTCATTGAAGTCCAGCAGCAAGACAAAAGTCGAAGCAGCTGGCAGTAGCCCAGGATGCAGTGCATGACGTTGACCTTCTCAAATGAAAGTCCTTCCCAGGCCTCAGTTTCTCTGAAGTAATACCCATTCAATGACTATGCTCATGGCACTTACGCTCTATTATTTCCATGTCCAATACATTTTGTCACTAGCATATACAAAGTATATTCATGTTCTTTAAGGATTTACAAACACGTCTAAAAGCTGTGCAGATGTTGACCTTGTGCCACCTTCCTCCATCAGCTGTCCACCTCTTGAAGAAGTGCCCCTTGAGTCTACAAAAATCATGGCAGCAGTGTCAAGCATGAAGTTATTCTAATACCTTTGTAGCCTTGAAGATATATTTGATTTTACTTGATTTAAATATTTCATATGAATTTGTCTTGCTATCTCCACTGGCCTGCAAACTCTTGGAGGACAGATACCTGTCTTAATTGGAACCTAACCAACTTCTCTCTCTTCCTCTATATCTAAGCCCAATATATGGTGGAGTGAATATGGCGCTGGATTTAGAGTCTGGCTGACTTGGGTTCTAATCCTACCCCAGATACTTACTAATTCTATAAATCTGGTTCTATAAAACTGAATCATTTATTCTCTTAGTCTCAGTTTCCTCATCTGTAAAATGGGATCATTATCTGTGGCACCTACCTCACAAGTTTGTCATGTTAATCAAATGAGATGAGATGTCAGCTCACCTTAAAGTGATATATTCAGTTCAGTTACAGCTATCATTATCCTATTCAGGGATGCAGAATAGGATGACAGACAGAGTTGACCTCAGAGCCAGGAAGATCTAGGTTCAAGTTTCATCAATGACACATTCTGCCTGTGCCCACCCAAGTCACTTAACATCTTAATTCTCTATGACTGTAAATTACAGAGATGATACCAACCTGCCTTGTTAGAGGGAATTTTCTCATCCAGGAATATCCTATATAAGTGAAATCACATATCCAGTTCCTGTCACAATAGGATGAGTGAACAAATCTGCTGCAGCAATGAAGGGGGCTGAGCCAATTCCCACAATGTCTGGCCGTAAGCCCTAATTTCCAGGAGTGCCACAGTCCACTGCCATTTCTTCCTTCAACATCTCAAAAGCTATCAAATGAATAGGTTATTCCACAGGCCACTGGGCAAGGGCCTCACTGTCCAAAGCCTAGCCAGATGCTCAGATCCCTGGTCCATCTTTAAGAGATTCTGAGTTATTCAGACACTACCCAAATATCCCTCTAAGCCCTTTGATCAGGGATAGGGCCGCAGTCTGGCTTGTAAGCACTGCAAATGATAATCGGGAGACACAGGAATGGACTCAGTGACCCCCTGAGGTTCCTGCCTCTCCTCCAATTCTCTGCTTCAACAAACTCAACTGCCAGAAAAACACCACTAATGAGATTTCACTGTGGATGGAACTCAACAAGCTTTCCTGTCAAAGCTTTTTGCCAGTTGTTGTCTCATTTCTCCTTTAGTTTTGAAGCTAAATTTTCAGACAAACAAATATTACTCCAGCATGAAAGGGGAATAGAAAGGTATACAGATTACACTGTAAAAAACAAAATAACACTTGCATCCAGTTTTTCATGTTTCTTATCTTCCTTTGTTGAGATACATCTTTTAGGCCAATATTTGCAAAAACACTTAGCCCAGGGCCTGAAACAAAGTAGGTATTATATAAATGTGTATTTTCTTCCCTCCCCAGTTCAAGGGAATTCACCATTTATTCAATGCCTCCCTACCCTGTATGTGTAAAGCTCTCTGCTAGGCATGAGTCATAAATTCTGCACTTACTATACATGAGGTATGGCCAAAGAAATCAATCAAGCAACAGTCTTATTCAGCGCCTACTAAGTGCTGGAAACTGCACTAGCCACAAAATCAAGAACAGTGGGAGAAAAACAAATGTGTCTACAAAATTTTTACCAAAAACATGTTAGAAACTTCAGAATCACTCAGACCTTTGCTTCCTCTCAGCTGGAAGCAAAATAGGATGTGAACAAGGTATAGGATGAGAAATGTTTCCAGAACAAGCTGCAGTGAGGAGGAGAAATTCCTTTATTTCAGTTTGATCACTGGCCAGTGACTAAAGTTCACAGATATTGTTTTCAATTTCTATTTCCACTACAAGAATTTCTACTTTCCCCAACAGCATGAGTGAGGGGCCACCAACGAAGGAGAAATAGGAGCCAGCAGGAGGCAGTAGGGTTGCCTAAGACTATAGGAGGTAAGACTTTTTTCCCCTCCATATGGACCTAGGGTTTCATTAGTGGGAAAAACTCCAGATGTGGATGTTCCCTCTATCATTCAGCTTAGCATGTCATCTATAACTTACAGACATAGAGTACAAAGTCTTGACCATTTTTTTTAGCCAGTCCGATGAAGTCTATGGACCCTTTCTAAAAGCATAGATGCTTTTAAATGAAAATAAAATACCTAAGGTTACAAAGAAAACCAATTATAATGAAACACAGTCATCAAAATATATTTTTTTAAAAAGTTTACAGACTCCAGGTTAAGAATAGTCTTAGAGAGTTTCCCAGTACTGAGAAATGAGATGACTTATCCATTGTTATGCAGCTAGTATAATAGATGTGGAGAAAAGTGCCTACCCACCATCACTACCACTTTTAAAGGAAAGACTTTAAAACACTAATAAAATAATAATTTAAAAGAGTAATAAAAATACTTTTTCCTTTCTATTTGATTCTGTTTCTGTAACTCAGCAGTAATATATTTTGTGTGTTTCAAGGATGTCCACCTGTGATTCTTTGTTTTTTCTTCTTTTGGAGGCAATTGGAGTTAATTGACTTGGCCAGAGTCATAAGTACCTGAGGCCAGATTTGAACTCAAATCCTCCTGACTTGAGGACTGATGTTCTATCCATTGCACCACCTCACTGCCTTACTCACCTGTCATTTTAACATTTGATCATGCAGTCAGTATGTTTCAGTCAGGTCTTTATGAAAAACCTCTATCCACATTATCACCCTACATCTCAGTATGTACATCTCAGTACATTTCTGAGACTATAAGTTCCAGAGGATTTGCTTCTCAGCATCAGTACACAGTAGGAGTTCTCTCATCCATCAAGATTATATACATATGTGTGTACACACACATCCATGCACATGTGTACATATGTATATGTGTATGTGTGGGTATACACACATATACACACTCCATTTCATAAGATTTCGTGAAGATCAACACAATGTATATAAATTATGTTATGTCAAATCACATATATTAAATGTGATTTATTATTACCCAATTTGAATGGCACCATGTGTGTCTTTAGAACCATTATAACTAATAATTCTTAAAACCTCTGAGCCACAGAAATGAATTAACTTCAAATAAATGGAACACTCTAATGGGGCTCTATTCTCACTGGTCAAGGTTTTCTACAAACCATATTATGTTTTTATTTTAATTCTGCTAAGGCTTCTCCACTCAAATCTTGCCCTCCATGCTTACCCAGAAATCACTGAAATTACAGATATGTACAATTTATGATGACAGCAACAGAAGTCTGGACAGGGAGCAGTTTATCTCTTCCAAGTCCCTTTGACAATGACAGGGCTTTGTGTCTAATTGTCTCAAAATACTTACATCCAACGAGGCTATCCCACCTACCTCTATATTGCGCAAGACAAGCCAGCCAAGAAGCATGACTCCGTCCACATCGATTTTTATTGCTCTCATGGTATCACTCAGCCTTGCTCCGCATTATTGTATTTGTTACTCGTCGTAAAGCTCAAATCATCAGCATTTGATGTCAGTGCAAAAGTAATCATTCCTTAGGCCAGACACAACAACATGATGTCAACTTCCTTCTCTGTGTGCATGTAACTATGCTTTGGGGGCATCTCTTTCTAAAACTTGAAGAACTTAGACATATATTTCACCTCTTCCTAGAGTCTAGAAAAAAACACACCACTATTAACCTCTCTTTGAAAGTTAAGTGTACAATTGATTTTTTAAAATGAACTTTACTCCGTATTTGATTTTGGTTTTTCAGTAGCTCAGGGGTAATAGATTTGAAAGGATCCACCCTGTCACTGTAATCATTTGGGTAAACTGGTTTTGAGCCTTAATTTCTTGAAAAATCAAGAAATCAGGGTTAGTTCCACTAAAGTAAAGTAATCAATTTAAATCAGCGTTTCTGTCCTTGTTTTTCAGTCATTTCTCAATCGTGTCCAACTCTTCATGACTCTATTTGGAGTTTTCTTGACAAAGATATTGGAGTGGTTTGCCATTTCCTTCTCTAGCTCATTTTGCAGATCAGGAAACTGAGGCAAACAGGGTCAAGTAACTTGCCCAGATTCATACAGTGAGCAACTGTCTGAGGCCAAATTTGAACTTAGGAAGATGAGTCTCCTACTCCAGGCTAGGTACTCTATCTACTACACCATTTGATCAACTGCAATAAGAGTTTGCTCTACATATGCTTTTCATTGATGATACAAAAGGGTTGATCCTAGGTTCAAAGCCTTGAGGCCTGGGAGGAAAGTTTTGCCTTCCACAGTCACCAGGAAGATAGGACAGGGAGGGTTTAGGAAAAAGAGAATGAATTCTGTTTTAGATATTATGAAAATTGCAGGTATGCCCATCAACTGGAGAATGGCTGAAAGCGTTGTGATATTTGAGTGTGATGGAATACTACTGTGCTATAAGAAATGATAAGCTTGATGATCTTAGAAAAAACATGGACTTACTTAAATAAGAGCAAAACAAAGAGAAGCAAGAGATCATAGCATACAGCAACAGCAATATTGTTGTAAGAATGACTGAGCAAATAAGTTATTTTGACTGTTATAAATAATCAAACTAACCATAAGGGACATATGAAGAAAGATGCGCTCTGTAGCCAGAGAAGGAACTGATAAATAGGAGTATGTATACAGTAAATTAATATATAAAATTATTCTGTAGGTATCTACTTCTCTGTATATATACATATATAATACACACAGATATATACTTATCTGTTCTATGGTAGCCATCTATACAGTGAGGAGGGGTAGAGAAGAAAGAAGAAATAAAAAGAAATTTACATGACAATTCTGTTCTCTATTTGAAAGGAATAACAAGTTGTACATACTAGATTTGCAATTTCATGTGCAATCATCTTTTTTATTGCACTATTATGGAAATGCTTGTTTTATTCCATAAGTTAAAAATAAAATGTCTTTTAAAAATGTGTCTTGTGGACATCCAGATCAAGCTATGTGAAAGGCAGTTATAGGACAGTAGAGGAATTGGGGCAGCAGAATTAGATTTAAGAATCATTAGCAAAAAGATGTAATCGAATTCATGGTAGATGATGAAATCACTAAGTGAAATAACACAAAAATAAATAAATACGAGAAGAGGCTCCTGGACACTCACAGTTGTGGGACACCTACTGTTGAAGGATGTGATCTGGAAAAAGTATCCAGCAAAGGAGACAGAGGAGAGGTCAGATAGGTAAGGGGAAAAACAGAAGAGAGGGATGTCCACAAGACCTAGAGAGAAGAATGCATTAAAGGGGAGAGGGTGACTAATAGTTTAAAAGGCTACCCAGAGGTCAAGGAAAAAGAGCACATAGAAGAGATACCAAATGTTATGGAGTTTGGAGGAGGAAAGAACCTTTCTAAGCCAAGAGGATGAAGGGAAAAATTAGTGAAAGAGGCAAATGGGAAGAAATTATGTGTGTTCATCCTTTGTTGCCAAAGAAGGCCATGCCATCAGAGAAATGATGACATGACTAGCACTGGACTTTGGTTTTCTTTTTGAGTGAGGGAGGGCTGTGCAGGTCACCAACCTCACTTCTCCTCCAGAGCCATCTGAATCCAGTGACCAGATATTCATAGGATGACTGGAGATGACCCAGGATGAAGCAATTAGGGTTAAGTAACTTGCCCAAGGTCACACAGCTAGAGAGTATCAAATGTCTGAGGTGAGATATGAACTCAGGTCCTCCTGACTCCTGCACTAGTGCTCTATCCACGGTACTACCTAGCTGCCCTAGTAATGAATTATATCATAACAATGGAAGAAGTTTGTACATATAGAGGACAGAGTAAGCCAATGAGATAGCAAAGACCAGAAAGAATTCACTAAGTGGCAAACAGTATGATTAGACTTCCGCTATTGGGCTCCACGATGCTTTGCTAGACAATTCTTTTTACTGTTCATACACTCTACATTCCAGCTTCTCCCCAAATTCAGAATCTCATTTCTCACCTATGCCTTTGCACAGACTATAATCCCTATACCTAGAATGTGTTCCCCCCTCATCTCTTCCTCTTAGAAACCTCAAAGATCCATTTAGGTGCCACTTCCTAAGAGATATCTTTCCTCCATCCACCCACTCCCATTTAGCCTCAGTTTAATGTTATTACTCCTCAGATGACTTGGTATTCACTTCCCTGATACATGTTCTACCCTCAAGTATAAATTCCTTGAGGGCAAATATTATTTAGCATTTTGTCTTAATATCTCTATCACTTAACATAATGCCCTCTAGATTAGTAGGTGGTTAATAAATACAAATTGGATTGGATTGGATTGGATTCAAACTGATTTAATGCTAGAGTAAATGATGAGGAATAGTGTCAGATATGTCTTAAAAGCTAACCTGGACTCATTGCAAAAGAAATTGAAGACTAGGTTAAGGAGCTGGCTCTTTAAAAGAATTATGATAATGACTCATTTACATAACACAAAACAGTTTGCTCACAAGGATCCTATGAGATGGTAATATAGGTATTAGTCTCATTTTTATAGATAAATGATGCCCTCACAGTCACATAGCTAGTAAAGGCTGGAATTTGAATTGTGTCCTGACTCTTAGCCCCATGACCTCTCCACCAATGCATTGTTTCCTCTCAAGCCAGAAACAATAGTATTAATAAGTCCAGAGTCATTGGCTTAGTTCCCATGCAAACCAGAAAGCCATTCTCAGAAATAATCTGTTCCAAAGCACTAATTACTGCCTTAACCCTTCCTTGACTTCTTAAAAACTCATATTGCCAATTATAAAGGGCAACCATGCTAGACCGTGGATGGGTCTCCTATCTCAATATCTTGGCACCAACTATTCCCCACACCCAGAATGCATTCTCTGCTCACACCCACCTCTTAGGACTCTTAGTTTCTATCAAAGGTTAAATCAAGCATCGCAGTTCCTAATACCTACCTTCTCCCTCTCCTCCCACTCAAGTCTTCTCTCCAAAAATTTTAGTTTGCATATATTATGTGTTTATATGTATGTATTCATACATATGTACATGTACATACATTGTCTACTCAATAAAATATAAGCTTGAGATCAGGAATGATTTCATTTTGTCTCCATATCCCCAGCACCTAGACTAGTAGAGTGTCTTGCACATAGCATGCACTTAATAAATCATCATTGAGAATTTAATTTATATCAGTCTGGGGTGGGGGTCTACATACATGACTCAAAAGCAACATTTTCTCCCCTCTGCCACAAAACTTCTTTATCCTAGCAGAAAGCATAATATTGTTATGTCCTAGATAAATATATTATCAACTT